>OV121120.1:307365-484973 GCA_921293315.2 Nemurella pictetii | reverse complement strand
CCACAACCTTAGAACGCCTCCACAAGCGGCAGTTCCCCTTCAGAATAATTTTAACAAGTCACACTCAAAGATTGCGACATTATTGGCACTAGGTACCTACTTTTTGATGAGCGTAACGATCGTAGCGAGTGAAGCGAAATCTTCAATTACACTTTACTGCTAAAAAAATCCGGAATGTTTTTTTTTTTTTTTTTGTTTGTTTGTTTTTTTTTTTTTTTTTTTTTTTTTTGTGTGTTTGTTCGCACGATTCCGGACAAACGCCAAAACGGATTTTGATGAAAATTTCGGTGAACCTTCGTTTTCTCTGAACTTAGATCTGCCACGTTTTTGAAGCAATTCGGACGAGTAAATTTTATGTTATTAAGTTTTTACGAAATTTTTCAGTTTTTCCAAAACACGTTTTCCACTCTAGAGGCCAAGGATTTCCATATAATTTGACGAAACTTTCCAGATATGTTGGCCCCTACGATTTAATGTTTGTGTACAAATTTCATTGTTGTAAGTTTAGCGCTTTTCTTGGAAATGGCGCTTTTATGACGCTTTTTTAGCGATTTTGCAGTTTTTTGCAACTAAATCAACTTTATCTTCAACCGATTTTGACAAAATTTACTGTGTGCATTATTAATCGTAAAAAGAAGATACTGTGTTAATTTCAAGCATATCAAGTGAGTTGTTTTTCTTTTAATCGATTTTTAAGTTTTGAAATATTCAATGTCATTGAGAAAGCTGCTAAATTAATGCCGAACATTTTAAATTGATCATAAAAGCCTCTAGGCTATGCGCACACGCAATATAATCGCGTTGTGGGTGAACGTAAGTATTACGCTCATCCACAACACGATTATATGAGTGTTCGCATAGCCTAGTAGTTCAAATCGTAGCATGAGTTATTGTTTCTTGATATGAAATTTTCATTTATCTTTCCGGATATTTTACAGTAAAAAAAAATGTATATACTAATTTAACCTCAAGCTATACCATGTCTTGCAATTTTTTCGGTCATACCTGATCCAAATTTTAACGTGTTTTGATCTAAATATATGCATATTTTATTGATGAGCGTAACGAGCGTAGCGAGTGGAGCGAAATCTTCAATTACACTTACTGCAGAAAAAAGTCTCCAATGTTTTTTTTTTTTTTTTTTTTTTTTTTTTTGTGTGTTTGTTCGCGCTCTACAGACCAAACGCCAAAACGGATTTTGATGAAAATTTATATGGACCTTCGTTTTCTCTGAACTTAGATCTGCCACGTTTTTGAAGCAAATCGGACGAGTAAATTTTAAGTTATTAAGTTTTTACGAAATTTTTCAGTTTTTCCAAAACACGTTTTCCACTCTAGCGGCCAAACATCTGAATATAATTTGACGAAACTTTCAGGAAATGTTGACCCTCGCAATTCAATGTATGTGTATAAATTTCATTGTTGTATGTTTAGCACTTTTCTTGAAAATTGCGCTTTTATGACGATTTTTTGCGATTTTTTAGCGTTTTTTCAGTTTTTTGCAACTTAAGCAACTTTATCTTCAACCGATGTTCACAAAATTTGCTGTGTGCATTACAAATCGTAAAAAGAAGATACTGTATTAATTTGAACCAAATCAATTGAATAGTTTTTCTTTAAATCGATTTTTACATTTTGAAATATTCAAATGTCATTGAGAAAACTGCTAAATTAACGTCGAACATTTTAAATTGATTATATAAGCCTCTAGGCTATGCGTACACGCAATATAATTGCGTTGTGGGTGAGCGTAAATATTACGCTCATCCACAACACGATTATATGAGTGTTCGCATAGCCTAGTAAATAATGTTGGTGTGTACACAAATAAAGCGCATGGTTTGTGTAACACAAGAGCAGGTGTACTTGGTGTATGTGAAACGGAAGTCCAGCAGCGAGAGCTACGTCTTGCCGCTGCAAAGCTGCTTCCTGAGGATGACGTCGAGCAGGCCGGCGGCCGCTGCTCCCACCGCCGCGTTTCTTCCCGCAGACTGCATCCCTCGGCCGCGTCCTGCAAGCGTCCTGTCTTGTAACACTTGTTGCACTGCAACGCCCTTCCAGGCCATGGGAGGTGAAGAAACTCGTCATTTGGGTTTTCGGGCGATGGTACACGGGCAGTGTTGTGACTAGATACTTTTAAATTGTATCTAGATACAAGATAAGATACTCATTTTTAGCGCAGCATCATCAGCGTAAAGTATATTTACAGCAGTGATAGCGAAGGTAAAGCGATGATCCGAGCTCCGTATCCTAGCAACATGCCGTGTCAATACTTGAGGTTATAGAAATTTACACTCATCATTGTTTCTGACATTCAAATGAAGAACTTTGAATGATTAATTATTTGCTATTGCGCTGCGATAGTTTAATATAACCAGGAGGGCGATTGTGTAAATTTTAACCGATCGGTATCTAGGGATAACAATCGGTAACTAACGAGATAACGATTCGGTAAAAAATCTGTGATTGTGTAAAATTTTATCGATCGATAGCCTGCCTAGCGATCGTTAAATTTAACGAAATAAAAATAGGTGTCGTTATGTATTTACCGATCGGTAGATGGTTTAAAGATGGCGGATAACCTTTCAAATCTTCTACATGTCGAATAATTAGCGATTGAATACGATTTAATAAACTAACAAAACAATGTTAGGAAAATGAGAGTCGAAAGGGAATTTTTGAGAGATCGATTTGATCCATTTCAAATGTCGGACAATAATTTCATACATCTTTACCGGGTAGAAAAAATAGCTGTGTACGACCTCGTGACAGCCATGCCGGCGAACATCTTCGCAATGTAAAAGGTAAGCTAACCTTTTTCTAAATACAATCTAATATTTTGAATTTACGCGCAAATACTTTGACGCCCAGCCAGCTGTCGGCCTTGGCCTTGCTGTAAGTCGCCGGCTGTCATCCAGCAAGTTGGCAGATCATCGGATTGAATCTTGTTTTGTCAATTGTCGCACATTTGCCCGTTGCTTTATCTACAAAACATGTCTTCAACAAGAAAAAACTTAACTGTTCGATTGTTCTTTTCCAGGTAAAATCACCGCTTTGGTTTATTTTTGCTTCGGGGAGCTATCAACGACGAAATGGACACGATTATATCAGTGCGATGTGCCAAACATCAGTGTCTGTTTGCATCAAGGAGGTTATTATGGCAATTAATAATCATCTTTTAGATGATTGGATAAAGTTTCCGAGGACAGAGTTAGAGTTTCAAACCATGAAGCAAAGGTATGGTGCACCTACCTTTTTCATTTAATTTACACCGATGTGAGATGAGAATTAGGTGAAAAATAGATACCTAGGTACCTACTCTATGCTACTATAGCTTTGGATTTGGAATCATAGCAAATTCGATGCTTCTAGTATTCTACTAGGTAGGTATCTTGTCTATAGGAAAGACAAGCATCTCTCTAGGCTACAACCATTGTTAAATTTAATGCTTCAACCTACCCTCTAGCAATTTCACTGTTCCACAATGACATTATTTAGAACCTACCTAATAACTACATTATTAACAATCAATGCACTTTATTCTAGATTCATGGCAGCAAACATTTTCCTGGTGTCATGGGAATCATTGACAAGCATATTGCGAACTTATAGCAAACTTGCAAAACATTTGAATTTTGGTGCTGTCAACTATTCAAAGCAGCAAAGTGCGCGTGCGCGTAGTTCAAAAACCAAATACTCATTCCAAAAACATTGACTCGAGAGTTAACGAGTCGATAAAAGTTTCCGAATCGATAACCCTGCCGACATTGTTAGACGATCGGTATCTAGATACCGAATCGGTAGACTTATCGATCGGTAGCCTTATCGATCGGTAATTATTGAAAGTTACACAATCGCCCTCCAGTAATAAGGTAATTAATTAATGGTAAAATGAGCAGGCAATTATGTTGTTTACTTTTCCTCTGCCTCCTTGAACCAATGAATTTGAAATACTTAAAATAATATCTAGAACAGAACCTGTCAAATTATACATTAGGTCTTCCTATACAATAGAATTTTGACTGAAATCGGTTGGAAATGGTATCTCTACTACCGCATTTATAATTAAACAGCTGCGCTAAGTAGTAGTAGGCCGTAGGCCCTAATACAGAAACTGGTAACGATAACAAGGTATATAGTGATTGGACGAGGAAATATTTCTCAGAGCGGCTGTATTTTTAAGGGCGTAAGCTTGAGTAAGCATATATTGTTTACCAACACACTTACCTACACTTCGTTTGCGCTATGCGCATATGTTAGCGCTATGCGCATATGCCTGTGCCCTATGGGCACCAAGGTTGAGCGAAGCTCGAGCTTGTTTATATATTGGTCGAATTATTGCTAATTTCAGAATTTCTGACCGTTTTCCAAATTTTATACTCAAATGAAAATATCTAGCAATAAAAGGAGCGAGTTCGCTGACAAGATATCTTCAATCAGCTTCTCTAAACCCGTCTTTCCCTGGCTGTTAGTTGTTGTCCAACGCCCGGATGATGTCTTGGATGTCGGACACCTTCACGGGTTTCACGTACACTGGCTGTTAGTTGTTGTCCAACGCCCGGATGATGTCTTGGATGTCGGACACCTTCACGGGTTTCAAGTACTCTGGCTGTTAGTTGTTGTCCAACGCCCGGATGATGTCTTGGATGTCGGACACCTTCACGGGTTTCAAGTACTCTGGCTGTTAGTTGTTGTCCAACGCCCGGATGATGTCTTGGATGTCGGACACCTTCACGGGTTTCAAGTACACTGACTGTTAGTTGTTGTCCAACGCCCGGATGATGTCTTGGATGTCGGACACCTTCACGGGTTTCAAGTACACTGGCTGTTAGTTGTTGTCCAACGCCCGGATGATGTCTTGGATGTCGGACACCTTCACGGGTTTCAAGTACACTGGCTGTTAGTTGTTGTCCAACGCCCGGATGATGTCTTGGATGTCGGACACCTTCACGGGTTTCAAGTACACTGGCTGTTAGTTGTTGTCCAACGCCCGGATGATGTCTTGGATGTCGGACACCTTCACGGGTTTCAAGTACTCTGGCTGTTAGTTGTTGTCCAACGCCCGGATGATGTCTTGGATGTCGGACACCTTCACGGGTTTCAAGTACACTGGCTGTTAGTTGTTGTCCAACGCCCGGATGATGTCTTGGATGTCGGACACCTTCACGGGTTTCAAGTACTCTGGCTGTTAGTTGTTGTCCAACGCCCGGATGATGTCTTGGATGTCGGACACCTTCACGGGTTTCAAGTACTCTGGCTGTTAGTTGTTGTCCAACGCCCGGATGATGTCTTGGATGTCGGACACCTTCACGGGTTTCAAGTACTCTGGCTGTTAGTTGTTGTCCAACGCCCGGATGATGTCTTGGATGTCGGACACCTTCACGGGTTTCAAGTACACTGGCTGTTAGTTGTTGTCCAACGCCCGGATGATGTCTTGGATGTCGGACACCTTCACGGGTTTCAAGTACTCTGGCTGTTAGTTGTTGTCCAACGCCCGGATGATGTCTTGGATGTCGGACACCTTCACGGGTTTCAAGTACTCTGGCTGTTAGTTGTTGTCCAACGCCCGGATGATGTCTTGGATGTCGGACACCTTCACGGGTTTCAAGTACACTGGCTGTTAGTTGTTGTCCAACGCCCGGATGATGTCTTGGATGTCGGACACCTTCACGGGTTTCAAGTACTCTGGCTGTTAGTTGTTGTCCAACGCCCGGATGATGTCTTGGATGTCGGACACCTTCACGGGTTTCAAGTACTCTGGCTGTTAGTTGTTGTCCAACGCCCGGATGATGTCTTGGATGTCGGACACCTTCACGGGTTTCAAGTACACTGGCTGTTAGTTGTTGTCCAACGCCCGGATGATGTCTTGGATGTCGGACACCTTCACGGGTTTCAAGTACTCTGGCTGTTAGTTGTTGTCCAACGCCCGGATGATGTCTTGGATGTCGGACACCTTCACGGGTTTCAAGTACTCTGGCTGTTAGTTGTTGTCCAACGCCCGGATGATGTCTTGGATGTCGGACACCTTCACGGGTTTCAAGTACACTGGCTGTTAGTTGTTGTCCAACGCCCGGATGATGTCTTGGATGTCGGACACCTTCACGGGTTTCAAGTACACTGGCTGTTAGTTGTTGTCCAACGCCCGGATGATGTCTTGGATGTCGGACACCTTCACGGGTTTCAAGTACTCTGGCTGTTAGTTGTTGTCCAACGCCCGGATGATGTCTTGGATGTCGGACACCTTCACGGGTTTCAAGTACACTGGCTGTTAGTTGTCGTCCAACGCCCGGATGATGTCTTGGATGTCGGACACCTTCACGGGTTTCAAGTATACTGGCTGTTAGTTGTTGTCCAACGCCCGGATGATGTCTTGGATGTCGGACACCTTCACGGGTTTCAAGTACACTGGCTGTTAGTTGTTGTCCAACGCCCGGATGATGTCTTGGATGTCGGACACCTTCACGGGTTTCAAGTACACTGGCTGTTAGTTGTTGTCCAACGCCCGGATGATGTCTTGGATGTCGGACACCTTCACGGGTTTCAAGTACACTGGCTGTTAGTTGTTGTCCAACGCCCGGATGATGTCTTGGATGTCGGACACCTTCACGGGTTTCAAGTACTCTGGCTGTTAGTTGTCGTCCAACGCCCGGATGATGTCTTGGATGTCGGACACCTTCACGGGTTTCAAGTACACTGGCTGTTAGTTGTTGTCCAACGCCCGGATGATGTCTTGGATGTCGGACACCTTCACGGGTTTCAAGTACACTGGCTGTTAGTTGTTGTCCAACGCCCGGATGATGTCTTGGATGTCGGACACCTTCACGGGTTTCAAGTACACTGGCTGTTAGTTGTTGTCCAACGCCCGGATGATGTCTTGGATGTCGGACACCTTCACGGGTTTCAAGTACACTGGCTGTTAGTTGTTGTCCAACGCCCGGATGATGTCTTGGATGTCGGACACCTTCACGGGTTTCAAGTACTCTGGCTGTTAGTTGTTGTCCAACGCCCGGATGATGTCTTGGATGTCGGACACCTTCACGGGTTTCAAGTACACTGGCTGTTAGTTGTTGTCCAACGCCCGGATGATGTCTTGGATGTCGGACACCTTCACGGGTTTCAAGTACACTGGCTGTTAGTTGTTGTCCAACGCCCGGATGATGTCTTGGATGTCGGACACCTTCACGGGTTTCAAGTACACTGGCTGTTAGTTGTTGTCCAACGCCCGGATGATGTCTTGGATGTCGGACACCTTCACGGGTTTCAAGTACTCTGGCTGTTAGTTGTTGTCCAACGCCCGGATGATGTCTTGGATGTCGGACACCTTCACGGGTTTCAAGTACTCTGGCTGTTAGTTGTTGTCCAACGCCCGGATGATGTCTTGGATGTCGGACACCTTCACGGGTTTCAAGTACTCTGGCTGTTAGTTGTTGTCCAACGCCCGGATGATGTCTTGGATGTCGGACACCTTCACGGGTTTCAAGTACTCTGGCTGTTAGTTGTTGTCCAACGCCCGGATGATGTCTTGGATGTCGGACACCTTCACGGGTTTCAAGTACACTGGCTGTTAGTTGTTGTCCAACGCCCGGATGATGTCTTGGATGTCGGACACCTTCACGGGTTTCAAGTACTCTGGCTGTTAGTTGTTGTCCAACGCCCGGATGATGTCTTGGATGTCGGACACCTTCACGGGTTTCAAGTACACTGGCTGTTAGTTGTTGTCCAACGCCCGGATGATGTCTTGGATGTCGGACACCTTCACGGGTTTCAAGTACACTGGCTGTTAGTTGTTGTCCAACGCCCGGATGATGTCTTGGATGTCGGACACCTTCACGGGTTTCAAGTACACTGGCTGTTAGTTGTTGTCCAACGCCCGGATGATGTCTTGGATGTCGGACACCTTCACGGGTTTCAAGTACACTGGCTGTTAGTTGTTGTCCAACGCCCGGATGATGTCTTGGATGTCGGACACCTTCACGGGTTTCAAGTACACTGGCTGTTAGTTGTTGTCCAACGCCCGGATGATGTCTTGGATGTCGGACACCTTCACGGGTTTCAAGTACACTGGCTGTTAGTTGTTGTCCAACGCCCGGATGATGTCTTGGATGTCGGACACCTTCACGGGTTTCAAGTACACTGGCTGTTAGTTGTTGTCCAACGCCCGGATGATGTCTTGGATGTCGGACACCTTCACGGGTTTCAAGTACACTGGCTGTTAGTTGTTGTCCAACGCCCGGATGATGTCTTGGATGTCGGACACCTTCACGGGTTTCAAGTACACTGGCTGTTAGTTGTTGTCCAACGCCCGGATGATGTCTTGGATGTCGGACACCTTCACGGGTTTCAAGTACACTGGCTGTTAGTTGTTGTCCAACGCCCGGATGATGTCTTGGATGTCGGACACCTTCACGGGTTTCAAGTACACTGGCTGTTAGTTGTTGTCCAACGCCCGGATGATGTCTTGGATGTCGGACACCTTCACGGGTTTCAAGTACACTGGCTGTTAGTTGTCGTCCAACGCCCGGATGATGTCTTGGAAGTTGGATGTCGGACACCTTCACGGGTTTCAAGTACAAAGACCTGTTTTTTTTATCGTATCGCTGTCATGAGCCATCGCAGGATGAGAGCAGTGAAGTTGAATGGATGAGATGTCAGTTAGGAAAGATTCTGCAAAAGCATTTGCAAATATGTCATCCGAGAAGTTCTGTCCTAAATATTTGTTAATTAATTGGTCAACAGACTGCTTCCTATTTCTTCCAATAAATTAGCTTATTTTGTTCCGTATATCTTTTAAATTATTCCTCGATCTTTCAATTGACGTTCTGTATTATTTATGTTTGACCCGATGTTTGAGCTTATTTCTGAAATTGGTACATTCTTCCCTGCGCATTTGCTTGTAAGGACTGTCAGCATTAAAAATTTTCCATCTTTTAAATAATTTGTCTCGAATCTTTGTTTAAACTAGCAAATCCTGAGTCATCCAATTTTTTTTTTCGTACATATTGCCTCTTATCTACATATCTACCCACTACTGCCGAAATAAATTCGTCCGGGTCCATCAAAGTTTCCATTTCATCCCACTTGATTGCTTTTAATTTTTTTTGCAACTTCTTTTCGTGAAATTCAAACTCTATTTGTATGCCTTGATTACCGGTCCCTGCTTCGCCCCGAGACTGGTTTGGTAAATACCATGTAACGGTCAGATATTTTGCAAGTCAGAATTGCGGCATCATAGTTATTGACTGATTTACCTTTGATAAAAACACGGTCTTTGCACGCGCGTTTAACTTTATCAAAACGTACCTCTTCCCTTCTTGCCTCAGATGCACATTTCAAAAACCCGTTTCCTGCGAGCATGTTCTGATAAGAATCAACGTGTGTCATTTTCATCAAGTAGGTTTAATTCATGCCTCCAATAATGAAGGCATTAACCTCCGGACACATGCCGTTACTTGTATGCACCTAGGTCTAGTTCATTCATAAATTGCGCTTTGCTAAGGTCCGGAGGCCGGAAAATGGCTGCCATAGAAAAGCAATGTTTTGCGTTTTTTACAATTGTGCCGCATATAGTTTCACGGGCAGAGAAATAAGTGCCCCTATTTTCTGTAAATAGTTTACACGTCTTCAGCAACAATAAGAGATCTCCTCCCTTTTTATGCGTTCTTGCTTATAAAAACTTTGATAACCTGCTAAGTTATATATATACTTTCATACTCTTTGATAGAAATTTCACTTGATACTATTACATCTAATTTGCCAACTTGATTTTGAATTTGAGCTTGAAATGGTTTCCAATTTTTCTTTATAGATCGTATGTTTAGGTGAGCCACCGTAAAACCTTGATAATAAATGCTATTTACATCTCGAAACCACTTGTCGATATCATCGACAGCAATGATTTTCATCTATAAATATTTCTTCATGCTGCGACCGCATTAGCATTCGCAAGTCGTTGCAGGTCACTGAATGTATTTATTTTTATTAAGCGCCTACTGTCTTCACTTTTTCTCACAGTAATTTGACCTCTCTTAATCCACACAAATTTAAATTAAAATTTTTAAATTTTTCTCTCGCTGCTTGCTTCACTTTATTCAACAGATCACTACAAACACCCGAAGATCGCGGTCGCAATTGGCCTCGGGAATATCCGAGTTTCTTACAATAATTCGACGTTGAGCGATAATCTCGTCACGCTTCTTCCTCGATGCAAATTGTACTTTTATTTTCTCTGGTCTGCCTGTATTTCCGCGGCTAGGAGCTCGGTGAACTGCCTCGATATCTGATGACTGCACACAGACTCCGAGCTTATCAGCGATGGCAAATAACGATGTTCTCGACGCTCTCGTCGTCTAGCTTCACAACGTCCACGATTTCGGCGTTCTCATTCCTCCCGAACTGTTCTAAGGAATGAAGGCGATTCGCAAGATTATCGATTAAATTATCCTTCTCTATTATCTTTGCTTCCAGATCCGTGACTTTATGCTGCAGCTCTTCAAAGCCCGATGGTTTTTGGTTGATTGATTTAATGTTCTCACTCACCTCGTGAACTATGTTTAACTTCTTGTTTATGAGATGAAGCACACTTTCGATGTCGCTGGTGTCGGATAGATCTATAAGCGTGTATCCACTGGTGTTGACGGTCCAGACCCCGTTGGTTTTTTCTTAGAAGGCATACTAGGCCTAGTATTTTAGTGAAGGTGTGGGTGCCATGTACTTCCATGTAAATAGCAAATTTTCAGGTAGGAAGATACTAAAGGCATTCTCAGCCCAGGTCAACATGGTTTCCTCGTTTTGCGGAATGAAGACTGCAGAACTATGCTACAACTTCCTTTCGACAAACAAGTCCCAGGCGTGGCTTATTCCTGGGATGCTCAAGGAAGCCCGATACCTTCGAGAGAACTTTCGTCGTTTGCAGGAGCAATACACAGAACTCTTTCCGATCTCTAAAGTGCTAGTAGTGGAGGGTATTTCTGCTCTTTAAAGTCGACATTACCCCATCCTGCACTCTGTCTCACTTGTTCATGAAGCAAGAGGTGCCCCCTCGAGGACTATCACCTCACCGTGGTGTAACAAAGTTACATGTAGATATTTCTCTACTCTACAATATTCTATAATATACTCTATACTAGCAGCAAGTATCATTTCATTCTGCTGATAACAGTATACGGACAGAAGTATGCAACTGCTGACAATGCTGTTCCCACATTCTTGATCTTAGACTTTACACCTGTGAGAACGCCAGCAGAAAGGCATCGCTATGGCAACCAGCAAGAGAGTACCAATCCAGCCTTAGTCGTAGACAGACGTATTCCAATAGTATAGAATAGTAAAGTGTATCAACCTACAGCCAACTACTTATCATTTGTGTACCAATACCAATAAACCTTAATTCAATCTACCAATTAACTACAATTATCATTAGCAATCTAAACTAGTAACCGGGAAGCCTAATCCACCCCTTCCCTGTTATACTCGGTAACGACGGTGTTCCTCCATCAGGAACTCCTATTGTTACATTTGGTGGCAGCGGTGTACGAACCCCAAGGTGTACGAACCCCAAAAGTTACATTAGCGGTGTTAACTACCCTCTAAAATCCGAAATACCGAAATTTACCGAATTCAATATACCCCAAAAGTTACATTTGGTGGCAGCGGTTAACTACCCTCTAAAATCAGTGTCTACAAGTGCTCAAACCATTAGGAAGAAATTAGGCCAAAAATTAGGAGTCGCCCTACTTAAATTAAAAGGTCAGGCGCGAGCATACGTTTCCGCGACTTGTGACGATGAATCCACACTACCATGGGCAGATTTCTGCAAAATTTTAGGCGAAAAATTTAAAAAACGGCAATTTCCCGAGTTCGAGGAGCATATTTTCAGAAACTGCGTACAAAAATCAGGCGAATCAGCTGTAGCATATTCAGCCAGGCTGCGTATCGATGGTCAAGGGATGCTTAAATTAAGTGATAATGTTGAGGAGAATATCGTACGACGAAAAATATTCGACGAAGCGCTCAGGTCCCAATTTCTCCACGGCCTAAAGGGCAATTTCAAGCGCTATGTATTATCTAAAAACCCATCAACTTTCGAGGAGGCTGTGCGTATCGCAGAAGCCGAAGAAAAAAATGACGTGCTATCAAGCACAAACAGGTCAATTTTCCTAAACGAATATAACAACCAAAATCAAATTTCGAATAACTCATATTACGACCAAATTCGACCAACCAACCCAAATTTCAGAAACTTTCAGCAATCGTACCGGAAACAATATACCCCTCGTTACGTACAACAGCCTACTCGCAGATTCACAGGCTACCAATTTCGCCCTCGTTTCCAACAACCACCACCACGCACCCAACCACAATACCAACAATATCAGTTTCCCCCACAACCACAACCACAACCACTACTCCCACAACCACAACAATACAATGCGCCACAGCAACCATAACAACAACAACAACAACAACATGTAGTGAAACAACCATTCGGACAGGCAAAGCCAGCAGATAACCAAAATCTAACTTGCTCTAATTGTGGTGGCTCAGGACACGCAAGCGAGCAGTGCAAGCGACCATATCGCCCTGTGTGCACAAACTGCAACAAACGCGGGCACACGTTTGAATCTTGTTGGAGTTTCCCAAACTAGATCCGCCTCGTGGCCCAGCCCAAACCCACGACGGCCCACAATCCCCAGCCCCAACCATTTTTTCAAATCAAAATAAAAATTTCCCAAATTTAAGTAACACAAAACAGCACGTAGGTCAATTACGAGCAATCAAGCTATTAGTTCATAAGATAGAATTCAGTTTTTTACTTGATTTAGGAGCAATGGTTTCTCTTGTCAAACCTTATGTCATACAAAAAAGAGATGTAATTCAAATCAACCCACAAGAAGCAGGTTACGTGTCTGGATTAAACGGTGGCCAGATTCCTCTAAACGGTCTCGCACACGTGCAATTCACCAACCCATTTGAGTCCAGAGAGAAATTCGATCTGCAATGCTTCGTATGCACAGACGACCTACCACTCTCTACAGACGGAATTCTTGGAGTTGACTTTTTAGATAAATATAAGGCGATAGTAAATCTCAACACTAATGAGATGATAATAGGTTACTCTAGGCTCCCTCTACTATTTTGCAACGCACAAAGGAATATTGTCCACAGCGTTGATATTGTCGTAAACAAAAGCGACTCTCCTAACAAATCCAGTAATGAGCAACTGGCACATAAACCAATCTATTATAATAATCCATTCTATACCATAGTTAATAAGGAAAATAATATACACGATAAACCAGAATCGCCGACCAAGAAAGCTAAGAAAAAAGTTACATTTAAACGTATAATAAGCGATGTAATCGAAGACAAGGAAAATAGTCCACCTATAACCAATCCATTTTATATTAGCGAAGCTAATCAATCCACAACCAATCCATTTAATATTAGCAAAGCTAATCAATCCACAACCAATCCATTTAATATTAGCAAAGCTAATCAATCCACAACCAATCCATTTAATATTAGCGAAGCTAATCAATCCACAACCAATCCATTTAATATTAGCAAAGCTAATCAATCCACAACCAATCCATTTAATACTAGCGAAGCTAATCAATCCACAACCAATCCATTTTATATTAGCGAAGCTAATCAATCCACAACCAATCCATTTAATATTAGCAAAGCTAATCAATCCACAACCAATCCATTTAATACTAGCGAAGCTAATCAATCCACAACCAATCCATTTTATATTAGCAAAGCTAATCAATCCACAACCAATCCATTTAATATTAGCAAAGCTAATCAATCCACAACCAATCCATTTAATACTAGCGAAGCTAATCAATCCACAACAAATCCATTTAATATTAGCGAAGCTAATCAATCCACAACCAATCCATTTAATATTAGCAAAGCTAATCAATCCACAACCAATCCATTTAATACTAGCGAAGCTAATCAATCCACAACCAATCCATTTTATATTAGCGAAGCTAATCAATCCACAACCAATCCATTTAATACTAGCGAAGCTAATCAATCCACAACCAATCCATTTTATATTAGCGAAGCTAATCAATCCACAACCAATCCATTTTATATTAGCGAAGCTAATCAATCCACAACCAATCCATTTTATATTAGCGAAGCTAATCAATCCACAACCAATCCATTTTATATTAGCGAAGCTAATCAATCCACAACCAATCCATTTAATACTAGCGAAGCTAATCAATCCACAACCAATCCATTTAATACTAGCGAAGCTAATCAATCCACAACCAATCCATTTTATATTAGCGAAGCTAATCAATCCACAACCAATCCATTTAATACTAGCGAAGCTAATCAATCCACAACCAATCCATTTAATACTAGCGAAGCTAATCAATCCATAACCAATCCATTTAATACTAGCGAAGCTAATCAATCCACAACCAATCCATTTAATACTAGCGAAGCTAATCAATCCACAACCAATCCATTTAATACTAGCGAAGCTAATCAATCCACAACCAATCCATTTAATACTAGCGAAGCTAATCAATCCACAACCAATCCATTTAATACTAGCGAAGCTAATCAATCCACAACCAATCCATTTAATACTAGCGAAGCTAATCAATCCACAACCAATCCATTTAATACTAGCGAAGCTAATCAATCCACAACCAATCCATTTAATATTAGCAAAGCTAATCAATCCACAACCAATCCATTTAATACTAGCGAAGCTAATCAATCCACAACCAATCCATTTAATATTAGCAAAGCTAATCAATCCACAACCAATCCATTTTATATTAGTGAAACTATTCCACTTAAAGAGAATGAAAACACTCCAGTGACAAACACGGTTGTTAATTCTAATCCATTTACTATTATAGATAACCACGAACAAGATACCATAGCAATTAGCCAATGTTTCGTCCGAAACACCTATTCGTTAATCATACCCCCTAGATGCGAATTTTTATGCGAAGGTATTCAAGAATTTAGAACTATCGGTGACCAAATAATAGAACCAGAACCATTACTTATCCATGGAATAGCGATAGCAAGAGTCATAGTAAGCTCAAACGGAAATAGAAGAGTACAATTAAAAGTAATGAATATAACGGACCAAGAAATAGGAATACCGAAAAACACAAAACTAGGAAGAGCAGAACCAGCGGAAGTACAACCACCTCTCATAGCAGGTATAGGTTACACCCTTAGAGATAAAGCTACAGCTGAACTAATAAACTTAGAAAATTATTTCGATCTATCACATCTTAATGAGCAAGTCAGAATGCAAACCTTGGCACTATTAGAATCGTATGCAGATATTTTCATGCTACCTGGCACTAAATTAGGATGCACCGGTAAAGTAAAACATGTTATCGACACAGGAACAGCATCTCCAATAGCCAACAACCCTTATCGCGTACCCCATCATCAAAAGCCTATACTAGACGAAATAATAAACGAACTATTAGAAGATAAGATAATTGTCCCCTCCACATCGCCCTGGTCAGCCAGAGTGGTGTTAGTCAAGAAGAAAGGTAACGTTGACGGAGCAGCAGGCATGCGTATGTGTGTAGATTTCCGACGTCTAAATTCTGTAACAAAACGTGATTTTTACCCCATCCCCCACCTAAACGACACACTAGATCAACTTGGTGAGAATAGTTTATTCTCGACTCTCGATTTCGCTTCAGGCTTTTATCAAGTCGAACTCGACGAACGTGACCGATGTAAGTCAGCATTTTCCACACCAAACGGCCACTATGAATTCACTAGGATGCCCTTCGGATTATCAAACAGCGGTTCAACATGGCAAAGACTAATGAACTCAGTACTAGCAGGACTAACAGGAAACAAATGTTTAGTGTACCTGGATGACATAATATGTTATTCCGGAGGCTCAGCGAAAACCCACTTCAAAACCTTAGCCGAAATTTTTGATAGGATTAGGGATGCCAATCTTAAATTAAAACCTTCAAAATGTAAATTTTTAGTCACAGAAACGAAATACCTTGGACATATAATTTGCCAAGACGGAGTCAAAGCCGACCCCAATTTAGTCAAAGCTATCAGCGAATATCCCCCACCCAAAAATGTCAAAGAAATAAAACAATTCGTAGGTCTCATTCAATTCTACTCTAAATTCATCCCAAAATGCTCACATTTGACAGTTCCACTAACTAAACTTACAAGGAAAAACATCCCATTTGTCTGGACGGACGAATGTCAGCAAAATTTTATCAAACTTCGATCAGCATTAACTAACGAAACATTACTCAACTACCCAAATTTCAGCGAACCATTTTATGTTGAGACAGACGCATCGAATCACGCAATTGGCGCTGTTCTCTCACAAAGAATAAACGGTATCAACAAGCCGATTTCTTTTTCAAGCCGACAACTCACAACTAGCGAGAAAAATCTCAATACTTCAGAACGCGAATGTTTAGCTTTAATTTGGTCTATTAAAATTTACAGGCCATATCTCATGTGTAAGAAATTCTTTGCAATCGTCGATCAAAGCGCGTTAGCATGGCTGTCTAATGTCAAAGATCCAACCTCTAAATTAGCAAGGTGGGCAATGACACTTTCCGCATATCAATTTGAAATAATCCATCGACCAGGACGAGTACACGCGAATGCAGACGCAATGTCACGAATTCCCCCTACAGTTGCAAAAATTAAATATGAACCCATTTGGGATCGTCAAAGGATAAAAGCAGAACAACGACGTGACCCATCCATACTTGAAACAATTCACAGACTCGAAAAGAGCCAGATTCCAGACGAAATATTTTCATTAGATAACGAAGGAATTTTATACAAAAAAAGTTCAACTATGCAAAAATATGATCAGCTAGTAGCACCTAGTACAATGATAGATTACATAATGCATACCTATCACTCCCTACCAATGGCAGGACACGTAGGCTTTCAAAAAACATTAGCACTAATTAAAAGCTCATTTTTCTGGCCAGGAATGTATAACACAATACAGAAATTTTGCGAACAATGTGTTTCATGCCAAATTCATAAAACATTCCCCCACAGGAAAAAAGCACCTTTACAATCACCCCCCGATTTACAAGAAGCATTTGCACGCTGCGCCCTCGATATTGTCGGACCATTGCCGATAAGCCACGAACATGGATTCAGATTTATACTCAGTTTCCAAGATTCCTTCACTAAATTTATCGAACTAATTCCCCTTAAAGATCAGTCAGCAGCGACAGTAGCAAAGGCATTCGTAACGGAGATAATTTGCCGCTACGGAACACCAAAGCAATTACTGACAGACAGAGGCTCGAATTTTATTTCGGAAATGATGAGAGAAGTATGTAAAATTTTACAAATCGATCACATTTTTTGTACCCCATATTACCCACAAGCGAACGGCTCAATAGAACGAATGCATAGATCACTAAAAGAAATTCTTTCCCATTATGTTTCCAAAGACCACAAAGATTGGCCCGAATGGCTACCTTTTGTACGTGTTGCATATGTTGCTGCACAACACGATAGCATAGGAGATTCCCCCTACCACGCATTATACGCTAGAGACATCCGACTCCCATACGACAATTATACAAAACCAAGCCGAGTATATCACGATTTCGAATCAAACTACAGCAGAGAAGCAATAGAAAGATTGCGTCAAACTCATGAAAAAGTCAGAGAAAGCTTAGCCAAATCATTCCAAAAACGCAAAAAAAGCTTCGATCAAAACACAAAACCAGTCATTTTCCAAATTGGTGATCAAGTATATATCGACAATCCAGGAGGAAAACCAGGACTTTCCAAAAAGCTCAAAGCTAAGTGGTTAGGACCTTACCGAATCATAGGCAAAATCAGCCCAGTCACTTTCAAAATTAAACAAATTTACGGCCCAAAACAACAAGTTGTACACGCAAATCGTCTAAAACATAGCAAGAAAGTATATATTCTCCCCGAAACGCAAAATAGCAACGAACAAGAAAATAGCAATAATGAAGTTAATGTTCCAGATTTAGAAAATGAGGAAGATAATTATGTATACACTTTCCCCCAAACCCCTACCAGAAACCCAAATCGACAAGATGTCACACTCGATGATGATAATGATGATGACGTTTTCACAAATCAACCCCCAACCCAACAGCAACCACAACAGCATAGGTATAGACTAAGAAGTATAGGAAGACCCGACGAGCATCCGTGGGTATTAGAAAAGAGATTCCCAGTAAAACGATAAAATAAATTAAATAAAAATAAAAATGCCAAAATAGATTATGTATAGCAAAACAAAACAAAACAAAACAAAAAAGAGGTGAAGGTTTTTGAAAGAACAAATAACTGCCGGAAATGTTTCCCATGTTTTAGCCAGCCGACTACGCAGCGCACAACCCGAGGGATGACCACGTACACCAGCCACTCGACACACTCAAACGCACCGCAAAGCGCTGACGCCTACTGCTGCATCCAGCCGCCTGGCGACGAGGACGCTCCAATCCAGCCGTCCAGGAAATCACGACGCATCGACGACTAACCAACAACCAACCAAACTACCACAACAAAACGGTATCGTAACCACAACCATGCGTCGTCGAACTTTTACCCCTACGCCCAAATCGAACATCTGGCGGACAGCAGAGTCAGGACGCTAAAGAGTTGCAAACCACAATCACGCAATCTCAACCACCAAGTGCAGTGTCAATCGCAATCAAATGTGACGTGTGAATCATCGCCCAAACCTCGAGGTTCGTGTTCGCAAAAAGCCATTTTTCCAAAATCAATCTTGAAAACCCATTTCGTAAACTTCGTAAACTTAAAAATAATGTTCCAATTTTCAAAACCCTTCACGCTAAAATGTGTCAAATTAAAATCATAGCTAGTATCTATAGCGTAACAAGTAAATATAAAATGTAAATTTAAGAACAAACTATTGTTAAAGCTGAATGTTCAAAGCAAACTTGAAGCAAATTGAACAAATTTGAACAAATGTTCAAAATGTACCAATTAATTTTAAGGATTATCAATTTAAATATGAATCTATTGTTTTAATTAAATCGTTCAAAATGAGCAACCAATCAATCATAAAATATCGTTCTAGCGATGAAACTATTGTATTTTTAAGATACGTCCAAGATGAACCTATTAATTTGAAAGAAAACCAATTTTAATTAGGAAACTATTGTTCAAACAAGCAATCAATTAATCTTAAGTATCGATAACTATGAAACCATTGTTTGAATAGAAATCAATAACCAATTATTTTAAATATTGTCATTTAAATATGAAACTTTTGTTTCACAAAGATATTCCAATTGAACAATCTTCATCGATCCAACAATTTGTTTAGCATGTAAGCCGATGTCGAACTCAATATTCGATGATGATTATCAAATCCCAATTTGATAAGACTTTTAATTTTATGCTTAGAAACTTAGTTTCACGAAATATTATAGTAATAATGAAACATTATTTTATGGAATTGATCCTAATCTTGTTTTGATTTAGTATTCAAACCAATTCACATATTGTAAACCAGTTTTAAAACAAAGTAACTTAAATGTTGACAATTCCACCAAAGCAGCAATCTACATTATAAGATTTTATTTAGCTAATAATGATTCGCAATCATTTGCATCAATCGATTTCCAACAATTACTTGTAAGAGTTAATTCTCGAGATTTGTGTAACTTTTGCTCACAATTTTAAGATATTGTGTACATGTTCTACTAGAAATAGTGACATTTAATTAGTTTTATATCAATTTTATTCGCCTATTGCATATTTCCATTCGTCAGCAATTCATTTCAATTTGTTTTCAAAAAATTTCAACGTATTGCTTCCTTCTACAAAGGAGGGAGGAATGTAACAAAGTTACATGTAGATATTTCTCTACTCTACAATATTCTATAATATACTCTATACTAGCAGCAAGTATCATTTCATTCTGCTGATAACAGTATACGGACAGAAGTATGCAACTGCTGACAATGCTGTTCCCACATTCTTGATCTTAGACTTTACACCTGTGAGAACGCCAGCAGAAAGGCATAGCTATAGCAACCACCAGGAGAGTACCAATCCAGCCTTAGTCGTAGACAGACGTATTCCAATAGTATAGAATAGTAAAGTGTATCAACCTACAGCCAACTACTTATCATTTGTGTATCAATTCTAATAAACCCTAATTCAATCTACCAATTAACTACAATTATCATTAGCAATCTAAACTAGTAACCGGGAAGCCTAATCCACCCCTTCCCTGTTATACTCGGTAACGACGGTGTTCCTCCATCAGGAACTCCTATTGTTACAGTGGTGAGGGGGTGAAACTGGTCCAGTGATCCGGGAACCCTTGACAGGCTCCCGGTGAGGACCAGGCTAAGAATAGTCCCGCCCCGTCGCTGTTGCGGGACGCGGACCTTGGCCGAGGGAGGACCTGTGCCATCTTTTTCTCTCCCATCTTCCTTTCAACACCTTCTCTTCCTCTATCTTCTTGTTTCATTTCTTGCCTCCTCCCGATGCCTCCGTCTGTCTTCTGCGACAGCGGCGTGGCTCCCTCCCTGATGACGACTTGGCAATGTGACCGGATTTTTCTTTTGGTCCACGGAACACTTTACCAGTCGGTGTGAGAGCCAGACAGCTGGTGACTGGGGTGTGCCCAGGGAGCTCTCGTGTTATTCTTGTCTCTTTTTCTCTTTCCTACAAATCTTGTACTTATTTTTCTGGCCGGCTTCCTGGGCGCACCTGAACTCCCCTCGTTGACGACACTGGCATTGCATGGATAAGTTTCGGTTTATGATTGGATTTGACTGCACTTGGGCTCGTGGCCGGGTTGCGTTGGCTGCAATAGCTGGGCAGGGGCATCGTACGACAATATCGGTACACTCTGTTCAGGGAAAAGGCCGATTGCGCCCGTGCTGCGTCCGGGCGTAAAATTTGCACTTTCCTTCTCCCGCCTGCTGCATGGGAAATCTTTTACTGGCTCACACTCACCGAACTTCGGTGTGTGGGACCCGGTTTAGTTTACAAGGCCCCATGGGGTAGTACCCCATGGTGGTTAGTTGAGTCCCTATTCCGGGCACCTTGGATGGGGTTGTCCCCAAACTGATCTATGCAGAACTCAAATTGTCAAACTAGAAAACAAGAAAACAACTTAACCCCTCCCAACCTATTTGAAAATTTGATTAATGTGAGAAATGTCCAGTCCACAGACCCAGCTTTTCTAAAACCATACCCCACCTTCTTAACTATCACAAGTACCTCCCCCGATATAAAATTCAGAAACATTTCGCCATTCAAACTGAACGCATTTCTTTTGAAAGATTTTGGTAATCTGCGATCGGTTAGTCGAATGAGAGACGACACTCTACTGATAGAAACATTGTCCAGAGAACAAACACAAAAAGCTCTTGCTGCCAACTTGCTGGGTACCTACCTCATTAATGTAACTCCACATAAAACACTAAACTATTGTAAAGGCGTAGTCTACAGCCACGATCTTATGCAGCTAGGAGAAGAAGAGATTCTTAGAGAATTGGCTCCGCAACAAGTGAAAGAGGTCAAACGTATACAAACACGAAGAAACAACGTACTTACCCCATCCCCAATTCACATACTCACCTTTGAATCGACTGTTCGGCCAGACTTCATTTTCGTTGGCTTCATCCGAGTCAGGGTTAAGCAACACATCCCGAATCCCATGAGATGCTTGCGATGCCAGCGGTTTGGACACTCACAGCATTCCTGTGAGAAACCATTTACATGTGATAAATGTGGGAAAGTGGATCAGCATGTGGACCGACCTTGCGACCTGGAGCTACACTGTGTCAACTGCGGAGGCTCCCACGCGGCTTGGGCCCGCGAATGCCCCACCTGGAAAAGAGAGAAAAAAATCATAGAAATTAAAACAATCGATAAGATACCAATTATGGAAGCGCGAAAAAAATATCAACAGCTGTATCCTAGTGTTAATCGTGAAAATAAAACCACATTCGCACAAGCAGTTTCGTCAACTCAAAGAGATCCAGGGATCCTTGAGTTGTTACAACGTTTGTTAGCGGGCCAGGAAGAGACGAAGAAAATACTAGAAGAAGAACCGTCCCCCAAACCATCCAATGACGATCAGCGTCTGAAAGAAATGATGGCTCTCCTGCTGGCTGGCCAAGAAGAAAATAAAACTAAACTAGAAGAACAAACAAAGAAAATAGAACAACAGTCAAAGAAATTGGAAGAACAATCTGAAATACTTTCTGAACAGTCAAAAAAGATATCAGAACAAGCAAAAGAGATAGCAAACCTTCGAAAAGAGAACGAAAAGCTGAAGAGAAACACTGAGAGCGAAGACGATAAAAAAGAAAGGAGCTCCGCAAAAAAATTAAAGGGAGTCAAATTAGCCGGAAAAACAAACAAAGAAATGGGCCAACAGATGGCCCAGACGTCGGAAGACGACATAGACGTCGATGTCGCGTCGAATGCAAAGCCTGGCCGGAAGCAGCACTCCCGGGTGCGCTATTACAAACCGTGCCCCGTGATCGCAATGTTAAATTTCCTCCATTCTGATTGGCCGTTCAGCCCGCCGCGTGTAGTCTGTCATTCAAGCGCGCTCACGTGCTTGTTTCATTACCTCGTTTCACGCCGCTATGGAAAATCTTAGCGATATTTTGTCCTGCATTTCACAGTTTAAAAATGAAATTGATGTTACCAACCCTAACAAAACTGTTGTAAGGGCAAATTTGTTGACGGAAGATGACGCAAATCACTGGATTAGACGATTTGGGGAAATTTCGAAAACAAATTGGATTGTCAAAAAGTGCCGCAGGAAAGAACCAAAAACGTAAGATTTACACCTCTTGATGCAGGGTAGTTTTTATTTCCTTATGTCTATGTAACGTGATCAATTTCCAACTCACTATTTTTGCACAGGTTCGTAATGCACAAGAGTTGGTTGTGCCAGCACAGTGCGCGAAACAAAACCGCAGGCAGTAGTCGGAAGACTGACTGCAGCGCTTCAATCGACATTTACATAAAAAATTTACAGCCTATACTCGACGCGTTGACCCCTTTGTAAAGCAATCGTCCCCTTTGTGTGCAGTCATTACTATTAATATGCGGCACAACCATTCTTTGGGGTCGATCGGAGCCCTAAAGTTTCTGCGCGTAAACAAAGATATTGTGGCAAGGTTTGAAGGGTACTTCAGCGATGGTTTAGCTCCAGCTGAAGCCATCCGTGCCCATGAGAACCTTCTCATGATGCAGCCTGATTCTACAGAAGCGCTAGCAAATGGTTCGCTTAATCCCACACACAGTGTGGGATTGGTACAGTGTACAGTGTACCATCTGCATGACAAGTGGAAGATTAATAACTTTGGGTCCAGCACTGCTCCTCTGGACAAACTCAAGGAGAAGATAGAGACATATGCAAAACAAGGTAAGGACCACCTTTACCAACAAGCCTATTTGTATTTAAATAAACTAAAATGTATAATTTTACTACTTCATTGATGCAAGAGCACACGACAAAAAGTTTATAAACTTAAATGCACTGAAAAAATGTACTAAATGTGAATGCACCATAACTGGAAAGAACCAAAAGATTTTAATGGTATTTATTTTATCTTTAACTACTCAGGAGTATCTGTATTTGTGAAAGAGACCAGTCCTTATGCAGTACTGGTTGTGACAGACGTAATGAAAAGAGCGCAGATGCTGCCAAGTTCCAAAGAGATGATATTCATTGACTCCAGCTCGAGCTGCGACTCTACACAGGCTACTGTCACAACCTTACTAACAGTCACAAAGGCAGGTGCTGTTCCCATCGGGGTTATAATCCATGAGTCACAATCAACGGCTGGATACACCGATGCATTTTCCATGCTTGCTGAACATTTTCCAATGTGTTTTGGTGGTGAGAAGGTAATGCTTTGAATATTTTAGTTTAAATACAATTTCTCTGCAATCTTATTAATTGTTAAACAAAGGTATGCACCAAATATGAATTCATTGGATCTATTATTTTCTGTCAAGGCCCCAAACATTGTAATGACAGACGATTCAGCTGCTGAAAAGGCAGCATTGAAATCTATGTGGCCAGATGCGCACCAACTTCTCTGTCTTTTCCACATGGCCCAGGCAGAATGGCGCTGGCTAATTTCATCAACAAGTAAAGTTCCCCAGGAGGAGAGGAAGGCACTGATGAAATTATTTCAGAAGGTATACATTTCAATCCAAATTTAAAATATTAATCTCTTGTAGTGTAATTAAGTAGGTATACTACGTACAAATCATTATATCTCCTGATTAGGTTTGAACATGAAATTACGCTCATCTTCAGGCCATGCACGCAGACAGCGAAGAGATCCTTGCAAGTGCAATTGAAGACATCGTCAATTTAGATGGCCACGAAAAGTTTGTGGATAGATTTCAGAAGAACTTGAAACGCAAAGAACAGTGGGTCCTTTGCTTCAGAACACCACTAACCACTCGTAATAACCATACAAATAACTACGCTGAGGCATGTATAAGAGTCCTTAAGGACATAGTCCTGCAGAGAACAAAAGCCTTTAACGTAGTTGCATTGGTTGAATTCTGCGGTTCAATCTGGAACCAATACTTCGTTGGACGGCTCTTGAACTTCGCTCATGGACGTCGGGCAGCTCCATTGCTGGGTTTCGAAGCGCTGTGCCGGAAGATGAAGGATGCAGACCTGGAAAAAATCAGACAAATTAGCGACTCGACATACGGAGTGCCAAGTGCCACCCAGGTGGACGTTGAGTACACCATTGACATTGCTGTGGGTGTCTGTACTTGCCCTGTTGGAAGCAGTGGCTCTTTTTGCAAGCACCAGGCTGCATTGCACAAGAAACATGGAGTAATGCTACCAAACCTTCCACCTATCAACGCTAAAGAGCGGTTTGCACTTGCACAGCTAGCTCTTGGAGAGAAATGCCCACATCCGGACTTTTTTAAGGTACGAACTAATGAGATTGGGTGCATTATTAAATAAATATCTTGGTTTTCCAAACTGTAAAAGAATTAAATCTACCTTCAGTCTCAATACAAGTTAAAAATTAATTTTTATTGCTTTCTTGGAAGATAGGTCTGACTCAAATCTAATAAATGTAAAATTCCTTAGGATTTGATGGACTCTGTCCTAGATTTGGGTCATGAGCCAAGCACTTCCGCTGTAATAGATAGTACAGCAAACAGTCCAGCCACATTTTCAAGCATAGCCCCACTTGAAGAGTGTATGCAGTCTGATGAATCAGACTTGGAGGCATGAAGTCTGAACTGAGGTGCATCGAACACCCGATGACAACTTGCAGTGCATCTCACATTAGAAAACTAACGAGGGCGCTGACAAAAATCACAACTGAGTCAAACCTGATTGCCTCCATTGTGAAGCTCAGTGAGAGTGTCGCTTCATCGCAGCGGCGCGAAGAAAGATTCGAGTCCAGCCGACGGCTATTTCACGAAGGCGGGATGGAGTGACGAGAGGCTCTCGGCGCATAGCAGCTGGCCGACCAGCAACACGCGCAGTTGCAGTGGCTGCTAACATAAAGAAGAGGTCACACAAACTGAGCCTTAGCATCAATGCCAATGTAGCTCATGCCAAGGGCCATGGTGCTGGTCATTGATGTGCAATTAATTGCCATGTGATCGTTAAAAATAATTTCTGCGCTCCTAAGGACAGCGACGATTTTATCATACTAGCAGCGGAGCCCGTGCCTCCGTCACTATGTGGTTACGCCTTTTACTTATAATTATTTTTTTTTTTCATTTAATATTTTAAGCTCATAAGGCTGCCCCTTTACCTTAAGGCAAACCTTATGCCCATAAGGCAAATCCTATGTCCATAAGGCATAAGTACGTCCATAATGCAGAAATGTGCCAATAAGGCAAAACCTTTGTTCAAAAGGCAAACCCTACGCCCATAAGGCAAGCCTTATGCCCATAAGGCAAGCCTTATGCCCATAAGGCATAAAGCATACTTACGACATTTTCTTTTAGTTTTTAACGACATGGGGTGCATGTTCGCCCTATGGACGAATAGTTCACCCAATGGGCGTGAATAGAACCTATAGAACTTAGGGTGAACCATACGCCATTTGGGCTAAATATGCACGTTGATTGATTGATTGATTTGTGGGTTTTACGGCGCGTCAGCAACTATGGCTATTTACGCCGGTCAGATGATTAAAACAAAACAATGACGAAACATTTAACAACAAAACATCACATAGATAAAACTATCGATCAGTTGGTTAAAATATTGTCATTGGTTAAAAAAACAAAAACTAGATAAAAAAACTAGTTACTATTTCCTGACGCATTCTTTATAAATACTTGCGCCAGGAATTTAAGACTGATTTTAAAACTTCTCTAAACTAGATCAATTTATAAAATGGCAGTCTTAATTTAAAAATAAAAAGACAACAAAGACAATAAAAAACAACTCTCCAACTAAAAACAAATAAAATTGAGTCAAGTTAGATGGGTAAAATATTGTCAAGGGTTAAAAAGCAAATAAAAACAATGCTAAAAAACCAGTTGTCATGTCCAGACGCAGTTTTTATAAATACTTGCGCCTGGAACATAAACTGCTTTAAAAACTTACTAAAAACTAGATAAGTTTAAAAAAGTCAGTTTGAATTAAAAATCGAATGACTCGATCTATCGACACGGCGTTGTCTCCCAACGCCTCTGGCAATCTTTCGGGAATCTGCAGGTGGTTGCGCAGTTGCCTGTGAACGGCACACTCGACAAGAAGATGTTTTATCGAGAGAGGTTGATCACAGGAGGTGCACATCGGTGGCTCTTCTCGCTTCAGGATGAAGACGTGAGTGAGCGGGCTATGACCGATGCGCAACCTCGTTGTTACAACCTCCTCGCGTCGAGTGTGTCGGGCAGAAGATTGCCAGGGGTCGATAGATGCCTTGATGGGCTTCAGTTTGTTGACTAACACAGTGTCCCATGATGATTGCCAGCACTTCTTTGTTTCGGCCCTGAAGGCGGCTTTAAGATCACTCACAGGGACAGCTGTGTAGTCAACATCGGCTTTTGTCGTGGCGTCCTTAGCTGCTCTGTCGGCCATCTCATTGCCAGCAATTCCTGCATGGCCTGGAAGCCAACAGAGCAACACTTCTGTGCCGACCAAGCACAGTTCGCCAAGTTTATCCTGGATGGTTTGCACAAGATGGTCCGTGGGGAATGCCTGACATAGTGCTTGGAGGGAGCTCAGAGAGTCGGAACAGACTAGAAATTGTTTGCGATTGGCACGCTTGATATGTTCAAGGGCCTTGAGAATCGCAAACAACTCTGCTGTATAGACACTACAGAGAGGGCTGAGCTTAAAGCACATGCTTGTGTTGTCGATGACAAAGGCACACCCCACAGACTCATTGTCCTTTGATCCGTCAGTGTAGATCCTGCTGTATTGTGAGTACTGGTCGCAAATGCTGAAGAACAGCTGTCGGAAAACGGCCGGGCTCGTCTGGGCCTTGGTGTGCTGAGCGAGTTGCATCAGGCACACAGGCTGGGATGTTGTCCAGGGAGCCACACGACCGATTCCGACAGGAAGGACAGGTGGTAGGTCCATTTCTAATGCGGCCAGGAGCTCTTTTGCTCTGATGCCAACAGGTCTGGTTGCTTTTTGCCTGGTGTTGTAGAGAACAACATTTGGCGGAGCGAACACAGACCTGTATGCCGGGTGTTTTGGCATGCCACGTAGCTTGGCTACGTAGCTGGCAAGGAGGTAGTCACGCCTGATCTTAAGCGGAGCCGCCCCGGCCTCACAATGCAGACTGACGATGGGACTTGTGCGAAACGCGCCAGTACACAACCTGATACCAGCGTTGTGCACTGGATCCAGGATGCCGATATATGATTTCCTCGCCGATGCATAAACAGTGCAGCCAAAGTCTAATTTGGATCTTATGAGAGAGCGGTAGAGGCGGAGCATGGACGTTCTGTCGGCTCCCCAGGAGGTACCGCTCAAGATCTTCAGGATGTTCATTGCCTTCAAGCACTTGTCTTTGAGTTGACGGAGATGTGGTAACCAGGTGAGCTTCTCGTCAAATACCATTCCGAGGAAGCGGGTTGACTCTGAGAAAGGCAACACCTGGTTTGCCAACGTCAAGACAGGATGAGGATGAAATAGACGATGGCGACTGAAATGCATGCATGTTGTTTTCGACGAGGAGAATCTGAAGCCATGTCGATCCGCCCAACTCTCCAATCGGTTGATCGTTAGCTGGAGCTGCCGCTGAGCCGAGTTCAGGTTCCCTGTTTGGTGGAAGATCGCCAAATCATCAACGTAGAGCGATGCACGAACCGGAGTTCGAATGCATGTCGTGATGGAGTTGATGGCGATCGCAAACAGGGTAACACTGAGGGCACAGCCCTGCGGCACTCCGTTCTCTTGATCGAAAGCCGACGAGAGAGTGTTTCCGACACGAACGTGGAAAGACCTATCAGCCATGAAGTTCTGCACAAAGTGGGGCAAGTGGCCACGAATACCCCACTTGTGGATGGTCTGTAAAATGCCGTACTTCCACGTCGTGTCGTACGCCTTCTCGAGATCGAAAAACACCGCGATCAGATGTTTCCTTGTGAGGAAACTGTCCTGGATCAATCCTTCAAGCTGGGTCAAGTTATCTGTGACGGAGCGGTTTCGCCTGAAACCAGACTGCTCCGCACAGAGAAGGCCGTTCTTCTCCAAATGCCACATAAGCCTAGCGTTGATCATTCGCTCCAAGATCTTGCATAGGCAGCTTGTAAGGGCAATTGGGCGGTAGCTAGCAGCATCAGTCTTGTCTTTGCCCGGCTTCAGGATGGGGATGACAATCGCCACCCTCCAACGAGCTGGGAAACTGTCCTCGAGCCAGACTCTGTTCAACATCCGAAGCATGTATGATCGTGAGCTTTTACTCAGATGTTTGATCATCTGGTAATGGATCATATCGATGCCAGGTGAAGTGTCGTTGGCGGCTCTTAGCGCGGAGTCCAGCTCCCAGTCGCTGAAGGGCAGGTTGTAAGTTTCCTGGTTCTTACTTCGGAAGACAAGACCTTGCTGCTCGGCTACCTGCTTGACCCGCTTGAAGGATGCGGTGTAATTCTCTGAGCTGGAGACTTTAGAGAACTGAGAACCAAGAGTGTTGGCGATGGCCGGGCCCGTGGACTGCAACAGCCCGTCACGCATCAGTCCGGATATGGGACGGAAAGTTGATCTGCCAGACAACTTCCGAACCTTGTCCCATACCCTGGACGACGGCGTGCGGGCCGTGATGGTCGACACATAGGCCCGCCACGACACTCTCTTGGCCTCAGTGATTGTTCTCCGAGCCTTAGCTCTTGATCTCTTGAAGGCGATCAGGTTTTCTTGGGTCGGATGCGACATGAAGAAGGAGAGGGCCCTCCGTCTCGCCCTGATGGCCAACTTGCATTCACAAGTGAACCACGGGACGGGGAGACGGTAGGGTTTTTCAGACGACCGCGGTATGGAATTCTCGGCTGCATGAATTACCACCTCCGTGAAGCCGTCCACGTGAGAATCGATATCCTCGGGGACAGCCTCATCGAAAGTGGCAAGATCACTGAAAAGTGACCAGTCAGCCCGACTTAGAATCCACTTTGGGTGTCTGGGTGGTAGAGAAGGGATCCTCGACGATTTAATGAAGATAGGGAAGTGGTCACTTCCACATAAATCGTCGTGCACAGACCATTCAGTGTCAAGAGCGAGGGAGGGTGAACAGAGAGTCAGGTCAATCGCAGAGAGTGATCCTGTTGATGCAGTAAAGTGGGTGTTACTGCCGTTATTCAACAGGACCACATTGCGAAGCCTGATAGTGTCTTCCACCAGTGTACCTTTCTGATTGGTGCTGAGACTACCCCACAGGGGGTTGTGAGCGTTGAAATCACCAACCAAAAGAAAGGGTAGAGGTAACTGGTCCATGAGATGGTCGATGGATTGCTGGGTAACGACACTATCAGGGGGGAGGTAGATGTTGCAGATGTGTAGGGGGCTGGGAAGGAAAACCTTCACAGCCACGGCCTGGAGGGTGGTGGTCAGCACAACAGTCTCCGAGTGGATACTGTTGTGGACGGCCGTTGCAACTCCCCCCTGAGCTCTCTGTCCACCTGTGAAGTCAAAACGATAGAAGTCATAGCCCTTCAGGAGTGGCTTGTCTGATGGCTTCAGGTGAGTTTCCTGGAAGCAACAGACAAGGGGGCTTTTAAATGAAACTAGTTGTCTGACTTCGGGTGCTCTTGTGATGAATCCTCTCAGATTCCACTGAATAATGTCTGGCATTTTGTCGGACTTAGGATTTTCCCTTCTCTTTCACCTTCTCCTTCTCCTTTCCCTTCACCGTCTGCCAGGTGTTCGGCGACGTGTCGGTAGGGTCTACCTCCATTCCATCCTTCCTGGTAGACAGGGAGGTGGACGTGGAGCTACCGGTGGTGTTGGGAAGGAAGGTAATTATTTCCCTCGCCTTCCTCGAGGTGCTGGCCTCAGTCTGCCTTCCCTTGGAAGCGTGCAGCTGGAGCGTACGGTTCTCGTGGAGTTCGTTGATCTGCTGTTTAAGCGATTTTTTTTCACTGTCCCTAGCTTCCAAATCTTTCTTCATGGCCTCGATCTCTTGCCTGTGGCGTTCCTCCATCTCCTCGTGGCGCTTAGCCTGCTCGGCGGAGAGTTGCAGTTGTTTCTCTACCATAGCCTGCAAACGAGCCGTCTCCGCCGAGACAGCCGCGCCCGAGTCCACGGCTTTGGCAAAAGATTTCTGACCGAGGCCATTCTGAGAGTTGAAGCGCTTTCGTGCTTCGAACAGAGAAATGTTTTCGATCGTTTTTATCTCCACGATTTTCCGCTCCAACTTCCACTGTGGGCAGTCGCGGGACCACACAGGGTGAGCTGCCGAGCAGTTAGCACAGTGGAAGCTGTTGCTGCACGCGTCCGTCTCGTGATCCTCTTTGGCGCACTTCCCACAGATGGGCTTCCGCTTACAATCGAAGCTGGAATGGCCGAACATCTGACAGGTGAAGCACCGCAGAGGATTAGGAATGTGCGGTCGCACAGGCAGACGCAAGTAACCAGCAAATATAAACTCCGGGAGCTTAGGGGTGCCAAAGGTCAAGATAAGCAAAGGTGTTGGCTTGAGAGCACCGGTCTTCTTGCTCATAACACGATATACATCTATGACGCCTTGGCTTAAAAGCTCTTTTTTGATCTCTTCGGCTGAAAAGTCCTGTAGATCGAAGCTGAAAATAACTCCCTTTGAAGTGTTCAGGGATTTGTGTGCAGTCACAGATATCGGCATGGTGTCGAATGACGTTGCCGATTGTAATTTGAGCGACTGCTCACTGTTTGCAACTTCTACCAGGAGAGATCCATCCCGAAGGCATTTGGAGCTCTTAACATCGCCAGCGATAAGCAACAATCCGCGCTTCTGCGCGAAAGGCGAGACAGTGCGGAAAGATTTGCCGCTATCCAATTTTAAAATGAGGAAGAGTGGTTCCACACTTCTGGGAGCCACTACATCCTTTATCGAAATCATATCCTCTAACAGAGGACGAAGACGCTTCTTCGGATTAAGGGGGGGGTTTGGGTTTTTAGGGTCCATATGAATGGATATAAATTCATCCCCCGGAGCCCTGCCCACCACGGAGCCCAACCAGGGGGACGTCCCACTGGGACGCCGGGGTTGTCTGGGGGATATAGTCAGGAGGCACCGGCAGTCGCGAGTGACCGCAACTGGTGGGGCCCAGCAACACCCATCACGCCACCGGTGCCCCCCTCCTCATCCACGCGTGAAGCTTTAAAACTCCAGGCGAGCCGATTGACTGGGGGTGGATTAGCCCCCAGCCTCCTGTTTTGGGCGAAGCTGAAACTAAAGGGGTGTGTTGGGACAATTGTCTATAATAACCAGACAATTGCCCCTCAACCCCCAAGAAAATCTTTTCCGCCCGTACAGGTCACTGCGCACGGCAAACACGCAGGTAAGCGTTTAGACCTGCACAAGGGGTCGGCCGGAAGTGAAGACAGGAGAGTGTAGGATAGATAAGAGACAGCAAAAAAGTAAGGCTCGAGAACTCCCTGTGCAGGTCATCAGTCACCAGACATCGCTGGAACTCACGACGACTGTCAGTCAACCAATTCGTATCCGTGTTGGTAGCCGGGTCGTCAATGGGGGGAACCCCGCCGCTGTCGCAGAAGACAGACGGTGGGTTCGGGAGGTGGCAAAAGATATGAAGTAAGAGGGGAGATGAAGAAAAGATGGTGAAATGAAAGGTGGGGAGAAAAAGAGCGCCAGATCCTCCCTCGACCAAAGTCCGGGTCCCACGACAACGACGGGGTGGGCTAGTCTTGGTCTGGACCCTCACCGACAGCCTGTCCGGCATAGGAGACCTTGCCGGGAGTAACACCTCCCGCCGGCATAGCCTGTCGGATCATCGGGCCGCGCAAACCCCTTCACCACGATAAGGTGCTAGCCTCGAAGGGGAAAATATGCACGTAGCAGTTGAAGTAGCTGTCTAGACTGGGTTCCCAAAGTTTCGACCAAGTTTTCAAATAGAACTGTTCAATTGATTCCTTGGGAAAAAAACCTCTGCTGTGTATAATAAGCTGTGTTTAAATTCTAGACAAAGACGCGTGGTGGAGTGTAAGTGAATTGTTCCCTTTATGCATAGAAGATTTATGCAATTGATGCATATAACATATGGTGGACCATACGCCCTTAGGGCGAACTATACGCCCATTGGGCGAACTATACACCCATAGGTTAAACTTTACGCCCATAGGGCGAAAAATACACCCATAGGGTGAACATTACGCCCATAGGGCGAACTATACGCCCATAGGGCAAACTATACGCCCATAGGGCGAACTATACGCCCTTAGGGCGAATTATACGCCCATGGGGCGGACACTACGCCCATAGGGCAAACCATTTGCCCATAGATCGAAATATACGCCCATAGGGCGTACAACATGCTCATAGTGCAAACCATACACCTAAAGGGCGAACCATACGCCCATAGAGGAAAAATACGCTCAAGGTTAACAATACGCTCATAGGCCTAATTTTCGCAATACGGGTGAATGTTCGCTAAACGTATAGGGCGAATCATTCGCCTAAAAGGCGAACCATTCGACCATGGGGCGAACCATACGCCCATAGGGCGAGCTCTACGCCCATAGGACGAACAATACGCCCATAGGGAACACCATACAGCCATAGGGTTAACTATACGTTAATAGGGTGAACTATACGCCCATAGGGCGAACTATACGCCCACAGGGCGAACTATACGCCCATAGGGCGAACTATACGCCCATAGGGCGAACTATACGCCCATAGGGCGAACTATACGCCCATAGGACAAACTTTACGCCCATAGGGCGAACTATACGCCCATAGGGCAAACTATACGCTCATAGGGCGAACTATTCACCCATAGGGTGATCAAAACGCCCATAGGGCGAAATATACGCCCATGGGGCGGACAATACGCCCATAGGGAAAACAATACGCCCATAGGTCGAAATATACGCCCATAGGGCGTACAACATGCTCATAGGGCAAACCATACACCTAAAGGGCGAACCATACGGCCATAGAGGAAAAATACACTCAAGGTTAACAATACGCTCATAGGCCTAATTTTCGCAATACGGGTGAATGTTCGCTAAACGTATAGGGCGAACCATACGCCTAAAGGGCGAACCGTACGACCATGGGGCGAACCAAACGCCCATAGGGCAACCTATACGCCCATAGGACGAACAATACGCCCATAGGGAACACCATACAGCCATAGGGTGAACTTTACGTCCATAGGGTGAACTATACGCCCATAGGGCGAAATATACGCCTATAGGACGAATTATCCGCCTATAGGGACAAAAATACGCTCAAAGGGCGAACAAAAAACTTATAGGCCTAATTTTCGTAATACGGGTGAATGTTCGCCAATTGTATAGTTCGCTAGTATAGTACGCTATGGAAGTATAGTTCGCCCTATGGGCGAATGGTTCACCCTACGGGCGTATGGTTCGCCCTACGGGCGTATGGTTCTCCCTATGGGCGTATAGTTCGCTATGGGCGTATTGTTCGCCCTGTGGGCGTATAGTTCGCCCTGTGGGCGTATGGATCGCTCTATGGGCGTATAGTTCACCCTATGGGTGTATAGTTTGCCCTATGGGCGTATAGTTCACCCTATGGGTGTAAAGTTTGCCCTATGGGCTTATAGTTCACCCTATGGGTGTATAGTTTGCCCTATGGGCGTATAGTTCACCCTATGGGTGTATAGTTGGCCCTATGAGCGTATAGTTCACCCTATGGGTGTATAGTTTGCCCTATGGGCTTATAGTTCACCCTATGGGTGTATAGTTGGCCCTATGGGCGTATAGTTCACCCTATGGGTGTATAGTTGGCCCTATGGGCGTATAGTTCACCCTATGGGTGCATAGTTTGCCCTATGGGCGTATAGTTCACCCTATGGGTGTATATTTTGCCCTATGGGCGTATAGTTCACCCTATGGGTGTATAGTTGGCCCTTTGGGCGTATAGTTCACCCTATGTGTGTATAGTTTGCCCTATGGGCGTATAGTTCACCCTATGGGTGTATATTTTGCCCTATGGGCTTATAGTTCACCCTATGGGTGTATAGTTTGCCCTATGGGCGTATAGTTCACCCTATGGGTGTATAGTTGGCCCTATGAGCGTATAGTTCACCCTATGGGTGTATAGTTTGCCCTATGGGCTTATAGTTCACCCTATGGGTGTATTGTTTGCCCTATGGGCGTATAGTTCACCCTATGGGTGTATACTTTTATTCAATGCATTGACTCTTCAAAAGTCTTAAGTGACAAATGTATCCATTAGGTCACTGCTTTTTTGAGTTTTGGATAGGAATCATTTTTTGCCAGTGCAGTCAAATACTGCCGTGAAGACAATTTTGCTTTTGGTTTTTCGCGATTTAAAATGCAAAAATGAAGCCTGATGATTACAATTGAAAGTTGGTACGCGAACATCCCCTTATTTGTTTTTATTAAAAAATAACGCGTAAATTATTGCAAAGTAGATGAGTGTGTGTTGCACTCTTGAGTCATAATGCATGTTTGTGTTTTGAGCAATAGAAATTCATTCTTAGCCATCTGTCAATTGACTAAATGTCGGAATTGTTTTTATGTATTTTCCTCAATTTAAATTGCATTGAAAAGACGAAAAATTGTTTCAAATTAAAGAATAAACATGTCCACTTTTGAGAATTTGTATGAATAAATATCACCTGTAAATTGGCGTGACGATGATTGGACGATGCACTCGGATTAACTGTCTAGGCTGGACGTGCAAAGTTTCGATCGCCTTTCCTTGTAGAATTGCTCGTGTGATTGTTTTGACACTCCCATGCTGTCCTCGTGGAAAGAGCATGTTGCTTTTTTCTTGCAAAATAAACTCGTTTTTAACCATTTTTTTAATGGCGAAATTTCGGCCATGTGCTGTTATCAAGTTATCGCAATTTGAATTAGATTATTAGATTATTACATTAGATTTTCCGTTCTTATTAAATAAAAGTGTATCATGTCACGTCAATGAGTGCGCGTTGCACTCGGGTTAGCTGTCTAGGCTGGACTTAAATACCTTCGGTCGACTTTTCACAAATAAATAATCAATTGATTGCATTGAAACTTGAATCGGTCGGCGCTGAATGAAATCTTTACTTAATTACTTGCTTGCTATCTTTGAGTTGTGAGAGATGGAAATTAATTATTTTGCCAGCTGTCAGATGGTGACATTTCGTTGATGCTCATTTCAAGTTTTCGTAATTTGAGATGCTATAAAAAATACGTGAGACGATTGAAAATGGTAGAAAGATCAATAAAGTACCAGAATTTAGTTGTTTTTAGTGAATATAAAGTAGTGAAATGCAGTTTTGGTGATGTACGTTGCAAACCAAAATCTTTGCGAAAGTTGGCGGCAACTTTTGATTTAATTCAATCCATATCAACTCTGGAACAGCCCTAGTGAAAAAATGTATCCTGGTAGTCAGTGCCTGTTTGAGTTTTAAGCCCTTGAAATTCATAATTTGCCAGCTGTCATTGACGAAATGTCAGAAATGTTCTTATCACGTTTTGGTACAAAAATCACAATGAAACGATGAAAGACATCTCCAAATGGTTAAAAATACATGTACGTACCAAATTGAATGTGTATTTATTAATATTTAGTGTAAATTGAAACGTCAATGAGTGCACGTTTCACTTGAAGTAGCTGTCTAGGCTGGGCCGCGAAAGTTTCGACCGAGTTTTCGACCAGAAATGCTCGAGTGATTGACTTGAAACATAGCCTATAGCACGTCAAATAAGTTGTTTTACATTTCTAGCCAAAGACGTTTGGTGTAAAGTGTGTGAATTAATAGTTTACCTGCCAGCAAACTTTTGACATTTCAAATGACTGAATACAAAGAAACATAGCCAACAATGGAAACCCGGAGCAACCAAATCGACGGACATTATATATATTAGATTCATTGTATTATACAAATGTGTTTATCCATGTCTAACCTTTATGGTTGTTCAATTTGATTATGTTTTGTACACAGTGCAAGCGTACAATAAATAAAAAGTTTGTCTTGTTAAGAATCGATTGAATCATTGATTTTGACCCAGTACTTACCATCAAAGATGCATTCTGATTGAAGCCGTCTTCATTTGCGGGCGATCGCGCACATTGTGTCAACAGCACGAACGCGCATAACAGATCTGAATTCCACATTAAAAAGTAACCTTTAAAGCGATTTTCGAATAAGTAAATGCATTTACTAAGCAACTGCGTCAACTGCGCATTACGCGAAGTGTTTGACAGCGAGCGAGATGACAGCAGCTGAGAGCAAGGTGATCAAGGTCGCAGCTGGCAGCCTTGCGCTCGGCGCAGAGGAACAGAGCTACCAACAGTGAAAGTAAAATTTCCTGATGCCTTTCGTCAGTACCAACTCAAATCTTCACCAATCAGAATGGGGGAAATTTAACATTGCGACCACGGGGCACGGTTTGTAATAGCGCGGTCGGTGCTCCTGAAAAGGACCACTGACCGACGTTTCGCCAACGAGCGCGTTGGCATCTTCAGGGTCTTTTTTTCTGTAGTTTCTATCGGACCGGCGTGAGCCAGGGGAATTTGATTTGTGGTTGCCCAATGGGGGGCTGTGAAAATAGAATTTTGGAATTTGAGCTGTTTGGGTGGGACTTGGGAAGGTCGCGTGGCAGGAGTGTCATGGAAGAGTATTGGTTTGGCAGTCAGTCGTCTGTCTGGCCCAGTCGTGAACCATTTCTTGCCTTCCTTAAATCAGAGCAAATCCGAGAAATCATCAACTACATCTATCAACGGCTCTATAAACCATCACCGAACCAATGAAAAACATTAAAGATCCCACCACTATCTCGGTTTTGCCAAAAATAGACTAATTTGGATGAATTCCAGGAGAGCAGCGAGCTCACTTGTAAACTGGATCATTAGGATGCATTAAAACGCAATCGTTGGCAACGAAGCCTCGTAAAATGAGTGTGACTCATAGCCGGAGAGATTAGAAGCTCTATCTCGTCAATTAAAGAAGTAGGCTTTCTCGGAGGTATCTTGAGCTGAAAATTTGATCAAATATTCTCAAAAGTGTGCTGGATGTGGTAAAAAGCAGCCAAAAATAGTTTCATCCGAAAACCCCCCCAAAAAAATGGGGAGTGAATTTTTCCACTAAAAATATTAAAAACTTTGACGTAAAATAACTCGTGGAGTTTAATACTTGGAAACTTCCAACTACCAGGAATATGTTTGACCCTAACAGTTCTATCAAAACATATCAAAAAATTCCCCACTCTTTGATTACATCTTGCCGATTATATACCGTGAAAAAAGCCCTAAAAATGATCTACACATTACTTCACTTAAGATACGTTGCTGAAAATGATGTGCCAAAAAATTAAAACATGTATGAAATGGTAGCTTGAAGCATTGCAAACAATACTGCAGAGACAGAAAAAGAAAAACGCGAACTTCGTAGCATCGTTTTTCGATTTCCATGACCCGCCGTGTGCGCGTTCCCCCCTCCCCCCCCCCCCCCTCCCCGTTCTAAATATGAACGAAGAAATAAAAAACTTGTTTCGAAAATCAGATTTAAAAACAGTTTCATTCGATCTTCCCATTTTTCCCTTTTCTCCTTACAACAAAGTTTATTTGCAATTCATTTCTGCCTCCAGCATCTACAAGCACACATTATAAATATATTCTTGTCTTAAATTGCTGTTCTTCTTTAAATATCAGAATTGCACAAATTATCGGATTTCTAAAAAATATAGAAATATAAAAATATGTGAGTTTTCTTTAAGAAGGGAACTTTATATTCTTCTCTTGCCAAAGCCAATTTCTTTCATCTCTTACGAAAAATTGCAGCCATTTCCATTATTTTTCCGGATCACGCTTTCATTTTTCAAACGTCTTCCTTGAACGCATTAAATATATTCCTTCCCAGTTATTACGCAAATCTCTGGAAAAAAATATGCGAAAAAAAAACTGTTTCAATCCGTTGCTCTTCTTGATTCTGTTCCACATCATTTATTGTCAAAAATTATAACATAGTCCTTTTGGACCTTCTTTGTTGTGTGACGAACAGCTAACTGTGCCGAAAAAACTCGATACCGATCAATTCAATAACACTTATGTTGTGCTTTTTACACAGGCAATAATTGCCTTTTACTTAGGGGATAAATCTGGAGAATCTCAATTCGTGTCTTCATGTGGCTATTACCATTTTATTTCTTTTGTAGACGCTAGTTTACGGTTTCGTACATGATTATTTTGGTATGAATTTTGATGTGTAAATAAAGTAAAGCGAGTCGTTCAGTATTGGATAGGTAGAGAGATAGAGTAAGACTCACTTAGCAAGTTTATAAAGGTCCATGGTGTTGGGGAAGATCTGCGCCAACAGTTCCACGCAAGGCACTACGATGATGTCGATGAAACGCATCTGATCGATGGGGATCGTGTGCTGCTTGTCTCGGTCCATCATCGAGAGCGGAGTCAGACCCATCTCTTTTTCCAAGTCACCCTAACGTTCAGAAAATAGTTGTTCAACCATCTGGGAGCGTAGCAAATATGTCTCTCAACAGTTTGTTTGTTCACCTGGTGATAAAATTCCCGATAGAGCGACTCGGTGATCCCCCTGGCGATGGGGAAGGGCTTGCACTGTCCGGACATGTCACACGTGGTCATCATGAGGCTCTTCACGAGCACACTGCAACATCGCGGGACGGTGTGTCAGACACCCGGTCGTGGGAAACTAGTAACACGAAGCAGCGAATACGGAGATCCCCACTAAAAAGAAACGTGTTTTTCTGCTAACCGATGGTTCTGCACGTTCCAGTCCAACTCTTTGTTCAACACGAGGTTGTTCAGCCTCGGCCGGTACCGGAAGTAGAAGGCGAGATCCGTGGCGAGGATTGCGTCGTGGATCTCGTCCACGAGGTCGTGGTACTCCGCGTGCGAGCACCCGCTGTACACCTTCGTCATCTGCAGACAACGGCAGACTTTGCAGCGCCCTTCTCCAGGATCGAGCACCGGCTGTACACCTTCGTCATCTGCAGACAACGGCAGACTTTGCAGCGACCTTCTCCAGGATCGAGCACCGGCTGTACACCTTCGTCATCTGCAGAAAACGGCAGACTTTGCAGCGACCTTCTCCAGGATCGAGCACCGGCTGTACACCTTCGTCATCTGCAGACAACGGCAGACTTTGAAGCGACCTTCTCCAGGATCGAGCACCGGCTGTACACCTTCGTCATCTGCAGACAACGGCAGACTTTGCAGCGACCATCTCCAGGATCGAGCACCGGCTGTACACCTTCGTCATCTGCAGACAACGGCAAACTTTGCAGCGACCTTCTCCAGGATCGAGCACCGGCTGTACACCTTCGTCATCTGCAGACAACGGCAGACTTTGCAGCGACCTTCTCCAGGATCGAGCACCGGCTGTACACCTTCGTCATCTGCAGACAACGGCAGACTTTGCAGCGACCTTCTCCAGGATCGAGCACCGGCTGTACACCTTCGTCATCTGCAGACAACGGCAGACTTTGCAGCGACCATCTCCAGGATCGAGCACCGGCTGTACACCTTCGTCATCTGCAGACAACGGCAAACTTTGCAGCGACCTTCTCCAGGATCGAGCACCGGCTGTACACCTTCGTCATCTGCAGACAACGGCAGACTTTGCAGCGACCTTCTCCAGGATCGAGCACCGGCTGTACACCTTCGTCATCTGCAGACAACGGCAGACTTTGCAGCGACCTTCTCCAGGATCGAGCACCGGCTGTACACCTTCGTCATCTGCAGACAACGGCAGACTTTGCAGCGACCTTCTCCAGGATCGAGCACCGGCTGTACACCTTCGTCATCTGCAGACAACGGCAGACTTTGCAGCGACCATCTCCAGGATCGAGCACCGGCTGTACACCTTCGTCATCTGCAGGCAACGGCAGACTTTGCAGCGACCTTCTCCAGGATCGAGCACCGGCTGTACACCTTCGTCATCTGCAGACAACGGCAGACTTTGCAGCGACCTTCTCCAGGATCGAGCACCGGCTGTACACCTTCGTCATCTGCAGACAACGGCAGACTTTGCAGCGACCTTCTCCAGGATCGAGCACCGGCTGTACACCTTCGTCATCTGCAGACAACGGCAGACTTTGCAGCGACCTTCTCCAGGATCGAGCACCGGCTGTACACCTTCGTCGTCTGCAGACAACGGCAGACTTTGCAGCGACCTTCTCCAGGATCGAGCACCGGCTGTACACCTTCGTCATCTGCAGACAACGGCAGACTTTGCAGCGACCTTCTCCAGGATCGAGCACCGGCTGGTGTTCACTGCAATCCAGCCTTCCTTTCTTTCTTGATTAGATTTCCATAAATCTTTCGAGTGACGATAGTAGTTTACTTTCATCATCATTGTTGTCCTCGGGAGAGATTTTTTGACCAGGTTCGAGATGTAGAAGAAATAGGGGAAGAATGGGAAGTGGTGAAGAAAAAATTGGTTGGAAATTTACAGAGTGTTTGAAGAGGAAGTGGCGAGTCTCCTCAGAAATTAAAGCGCCTCAAATATTTACGCAACACAACCTTTTTCCGGTTTTATTCAATAAAAAATGAAAATAATAAAATGATAAGAAATAAATTTAAAGCCGGATAGTGACATTGAAGGGTTCGTCGATGCGGAAGGTGAATAATCTTAAAGCCAAATGAAAAGAGGTTTCCATATTTTCGATTCAAATTGCAGTTTAAATGAAAACGTGCGATGTCCCCTCCCAGAGCGACCGTCAGAAAATGACGACACCAAGAAGAAATCCGACGAAGATTCAGAGACACAAGACTTGTGGGTTAAGCTCAAGTAATTGAGCAAAACGTAAAAAATTGGCCCAGGTTATTGTGCGGTAATTGAAGAATCGGAGGTAAAAATAAAATAAAATGTTGCAAAAATATCCGTATGAAAAAAAACAAAAAAACATTTTTGAGTTTTAGGATGGAAGTAAAAATAATTATATAAAAATAATAAATAGTTGCGTCAACAACTAAATGAATGAATGATCTGTGGGTGTTTACAAACCACCAAGCATGAAGATGTTCCAGCCATTGGGAGGGAATCGGGACGATCTTAGTGGACTGGCCAGTAATGTTGGGGAGCGCTCCGTCCGTGTCGCACGTTACCTGCAAGATCTGGATGGTGGTCTGGAAGTGGTGGTTCTCCATGCAAGACTCGGGGTAGAGCTGGATCAGGTCAGAGTTGCTCGTCTGCATGAAGTTGTTGGTGAAGCCTCGGTGGTCGATGTCGTGGCAATACGACGCGATCATCAGCGATTTGTTCTGGAAATTCTCCGCAGCGTTACTGTCGTCAAATTGCCACCGAACACTGCTGCTGCTGCTGCTGCTGCTGCAGCGGTAACCGGTCTTGCCATCAATGTTGGGGGGGGGGGGGGGGGGGGGGGGGCCTTACTGAATCCCAACAAACGGAGCCCCAACGGCTGTACGTTCTCCTTGAACGATTATTGTCAGAAGTCATTATTATATTATTTGGACCGAAAAACGGTGGGTATTTAGATGGGAACCATCACAGATGGAAAAGCGATCCACGGAGTAACGATAATCAGTGACCGTGTCAAATTATAATTTCAAATTATTCTGTCATTTTTGGCTAGCTGAATTGGCACAGCGTGCCACGGGCTTGAAACACTGCGTGCTACGGACAAGAAAGACAATGCGGCATGGGCTTAAAACACGTGTTCAGGGCTTACAAGGAAACGATGAGATTCAAGGGGATGTGCTCCAATCGAGCCGACCTCAAGAAGCTTACCTCAATCGGGTAGAACGCGTCGACGTTTCGCTTCAGGATGTTGTACATGCAATGCGTGAACGTGAACGCGTGCTCGAAGTTGTGGTACGGGTTCTTTCGGTAGCATTTTCTCACCGTCAAAATAAACGCGCAGAGGTTTCTGTCGTCATAGAACCGGTCGGTCACGTCCGTGATCATGAAATACAGCAGTTGCGTCATTTGGTCTTCGTACGACGTGAGGTACCAATGGAACCTGACGGATGGAACAATTGTCACTTGAATCTCAAAAAAGATGGCTGAACTAGCACCGAGTTCACCATCTTGGTTTTATCATTTCATTAGCGATGGTAAATGACGAGTGTTTCACTCTAAGAAAATATCATTCAACTTATGGAATTGATGTATTTTCAATGAACTTTCAAAAACATTCCACATTCTTCCTAGGCGAAGGTGTTTTTTGGTATTTTTTCGGTACATAATTTTTCGGTAGGTACCTGGTAAAATCAATGGGAAGCTCCTTCATCGTGGTCATCGCCTGCATGTTGCTGCGATCGTGAACACAAGGCTTGTAGTGGTGGGCAAGCATGTCCAAGTTGACCGCCTTGGTTACTTGCTGCAAGGGTGAAATGCAAGGGGTTGAAAAACTTTTACAATTTTATTTCAAAATACAATAGTATTATAGGCCCTAAATATAGGGCCGCTATTACAACTTTTGTCAACTCTGGGTTAAGCATCTAACCCCTTGAAACAAATGATTTCCTCTGCATCTCATTGGCCGTTGCCATAACAAATAACTTAACTCCCACTTTAACCTGGAGTTGGCAAAATTGTAAAATCTGGTCTTAGCTGATTTTTTTCAAACACTTTCTATACTTGATTATCAAGTATATCAATCAAATCAATTCCAAAATTTACATCCGTACCGTTGTCCGTATAGCACAATTGGTTAGTGCAGTGTCCCGGATAGACAAAGATCCGGATTCGAATCCCGGTACGGATGTAAATTTTGGAATTGATATTTCGTTTCTAATAATCATCATCTACCGTCCATGCAACGAGTATTTGCATTTAGGATTAAATTCACACTTTCTATACTTCCTTGATGTCACTTCAGTAATGGAAACTTTGCCAGTTTGAGCGCATGCTCAGCAAAAACTCGGCACCCAAAAGATCTAACTGCCGATACTTCGAAATGTTGCGCAATTTCAGAAATAAAATGTTGGTTTCAAAGTGAAACGTCACGCAACCAAGGGTAAATCTACACCAGTTTTGGGATTAAAGGGTCTTACTGGGGACTTACTGCTTTCTGAAGTTCCTTCATTTTCCAATCGTATTTCAGCGCCAACTGACAATAGAAAGAGAACGATGTCACGAGCGTCGAATCTTCGTCGGTAAATTTTCCTTCGCTCTTATTGGTAAACTTTACAACACCTGAAAATAATCACGAGGAATGTCCCTCACAATCGGAAAGCCTTGTGAATGTGAATGATAATGAAAGCCTTGTGAATGATAATAATCAGACAAAGTAAACTAAAATGTTTACAAATCTGTTTTAAATTAATAATAATAATAAAAATAAATGTCCCTCACAATCGGAAAGCCTTGTGAATGTCCCTCACAATCGGAAACCCTTGTCAATGTCCCTCACAATCGGAAACCCTTGTGAATGAGCGTCAATTGAAAATTATTGAAGGTTTTGGAGCCGACCAAAATCGACTGCCGGAATTTTTTTTTAAGAAAGAGTCATTCTAGATCCGTATGGATTTTGAAGGTATAAATTTGATAACGTTAGCGGTTCAAAGACAACCAAATAACATAACTAGAGTAAATAATGTCAAAGATTAGGTAAAATGCCGTTTTCAAGAGGCCTGCTTAATGTGTAAACAAAGTCCTCAAATTAACCAGAGCCGAAGAAAAAAATCAGGAAGCGAAAAGATTCGGCTGGCAAGCGCAGAATGAAACGTGAGATAGCAGCAAGCCCGCATCCTCACCGATGACGCCGGCCAGCGACTTGATCGGCACGCAAAGACACGAGCGCGTGATGAGGCCGGTGAAGATGTCGGTCTCTTGGTTGCAGCGGGCATCCATGGTGGCGTCGTTGACAATGATGGGCTGGCCGGTGCGCACCACGTCGCCCACGATCCCGGGGTACGTGTCCAGGTGGATAGGATGCAGCGTCCTGAGCAGCTGCACGCCGTGCGCCAGCGGCTCTTCGTAGAGGATGCCGAGCTGCTCCTTCGTCGCTTCGTCTCGGTACACCACGTAGAACGAACAGTGTTCGGCCTTGATCAGGTTCCTCACGTACAGCTGCACGGTGACCAACAATCACACACAGAGAGGTTACGTTCGCTTCTGTGTCTGCTCAGCAAAGATTCTGCACACTCGGTCTGAAGCGGATTCGCTAAAAGGAGTTCATCAATTTTATGTTAGAAAAAATCTAGGTCCGTTGGTGATGTCCCTCGCGGATATTCCATTTCATTGCCCAGCACTCCTTCCCTACAACCCCCTATCCTTTCTTATCCTTTCAACCCTTTTGTCCGGTTTTAATTTTGATTTGAATTTTGATTTTGATTTTGTGTGCGCAAACACTCAACCTCTGGGGTGCCGCAGGGGTCAATATTAGATCCTATTCTATACTTAATATATGTCAACGACATGATAACAAAAATTAAACAATGTCAGACATTCATGTACGCAGACGATACAGTTTTATTGTCAGTGCACAAAGACATTAGAGCGGCAGAACGCAACCTTCAAACTGATTTTACAAACCTGCTATGCTGGACTCACGACAACGACCTAGTGATAAATGCCTCTAAAACTAAAATCATACACATCTGCTCCCCATTTAACAGGGACAAACTCAAACCAATAAATGTTGTATATCACTCATATCTCTGTTTACATGATAGAGCACTGTTTATAAATGAGTGCATCTGTAATGAAACGATCGAAGTCGTGGAATCACACAAGTACCTCGGCATTACTGTTGACAAATATTTCACATGGAAACTCCATATATTAAATTTGTGCAAAAGACTACGATCTGTTGCGCTACAGATGTACAACCTTAAATATATTTTACCATTTAATTTATTAAGAACCGTGTACATAGCATTAGCTGAATCCTTAGCATCATACGGTCTTCTGGCATGGAGTAATGCCTCGGCCTATTACCTGCAATCCTTATCTTCCATTCAACGTAAAATAATTAATATAATAGCTCCATCATCTTTCAAGATACTTTCCAATAACGATCAACTTGACTTATTTAAGCATTGTAAACTTTTTCCTATACAACAAATGTACAAATATAGATTAATTTTGAAGTTTTACTATGATAGCAATCACACAACTATTAACGCCCACCCGGTGTCAACAAGATTAAGACTTTTAAATAAATATAAAATTCCAAAAAGTATCAACAAACACGGGAAAAGAGCTCTGAAATATCTGGTTCCTTCAACACTCAATTCACTTCCAAAAGAATTAAGAGAAATACAAAAATACTGTATATTGAAGCAAGAAATTAAAAACTGGATTTTTGATAACATGTGAAATCGAGGTTTAGTTAGAAAAAAAAAATAAATAAATAAATGAATAAAAAATAAAATCCATGTATAACATATAATTTAAAATGTAATTATCTCACTATCAATGTCAAATGTCTTATACACAGATCATAATAATATTATAAAGCGTCATACATATATATATTGTAATATACTTGCACAGTTAAGCCACATTGGCTTTGTGCAAAGAAAAAATATATAGACATAATATGTAATGTTGTATTCGTGTTACTGGCAAATTATAATAAAAAAAATAAAAAAAAAAAAAAAAAAATCACTTGAACGTGCCAAAAGACCAAAATATCTTATCAGACTTTTAAGAATATATGAAACTTTACCGAACTAGCATCGTCAGCGCTGCCTAGGTAGCATGGCTAGGAATGAAAGCACCACAGTCATTAAAGTCACGCTTGAACAAAATCGCATCCGTTATATCACGGTTGTTTTGAACTAATGCTCAACGTCAAGTGTCAACCACTGGCGCTTTGTCGCCCGATTTCGTCGAGAGTTTCCTATATTCTACAGCCTGGTGAGATATTTGTTGCGAGTGGGATGAAACAAGTGTTGATCGAGTCTGAGTGCTGACCATGAACTCGGTGATCATGGCGTCGAAGGTGATGGAGCCCGAGTGGTACTTCTTGGTGAGCTCGAGCAAGTAGTCGTGTCTGTCTTGCTTCGTCTGCAGCATTTGCCGCCGCCGGTTCTGATGGACCGCGGCCGCCAGCCACCCCGTTGCCATCACAACGATCTGCAGGTCCGCCTGGAATTCGGTGCAATTTTTTTTTTTTTTATCAAAATTTCCTTGCTCTAGAATTTCTACCAAGGTTCCCTTTGCCAAAATATAAAATTTTCATTCAAGTTTTGACACAAAGTTCCTAGAGTGCTACGGAAAAAGGCGGCACCATGACTATGAGGTGGAACAATACAACAAAGCTGCCTTGTGTCCGTGTTTCAAATCTCATTAAAAAATTGTGAAGGCCAACATTGGCAGAGAGAAGAAGAAAAGCCTTCGATGCCTCTTGAAGGCCATATTGGGCAAAAAAGACTGGCAGGATCTTTGCCAGCCAAGTTCGAAAGTGCGCGTCAACGGAAAAATGATGCCTTCCAAAGGTTGATACTCACTGCTGGGCCATGCAATCCAGGGATGGAAATAGTTGACAGCGAAGTGATGGACAAAATATCACTGTCAAAGTGACACTTAACATAACAATTATCTGTTACTTCTTTACTTCCCGAGTTTTAGATATCGTCCCTAAGCTGTAAAAGAGCCATGTAATAAAAATAAAATCTCCATTTTTTCGGAATTAATTTTAAATGCTTATTAAACAAAGAAGAGTGTCAGACTTGAGTGTGATAAATTTCAATGGTCGAGAAAATTTACAGGAGCCGATAGAATAGGGGTCAAAACATAAAATTGCCTAGATGGCGATTTGTATAAATTCCGTAACCATCATTCGTAAAGAATACGCGGCGGAAAATTTCTAGTCGTGCCAAGCATTTGAATCCACCGGAAACCTTTCCTTCCGACATTGGTCTGGAATTTTGTGCCAAAGCATTAATAAAATTGGCCGCCGCTCTGGAGGCAAATACTCCAACGAAGAGATTCAAGTTTTGGTTGATCATCAAAAACATGAATGAATATAAGAACAGGCGACGAAAAGGTTTGTATCCAATTTTTTACCACCATACTAGAATTACGTCAAGTACTAGCTGGTCAAACGCATCGCGCATTTTAAAGTCGAACCAGGGTTGGTACAACTGCCAACATGTCAAAACCAAATTGCTGAAAATATATTTACAAATATGGTTATTTTAGAGTTCAATCAATGATTGTTTATCACGTAAAAATTATGTTTTATCATTATCCGATAAAATATCTTTCAATAGAGGCATTTCTTTTCCGGATATTTACGTCAGGTATACCAATTTGATATATGGAGAATTGCTTAGCAAACTATTGGCAACATCGCTTTCAAGACAGCTGCCAGCCAGTTCAAACATGGAGTCTGATCAGTCACGTTCGCGACTCGGCCGATTTATTTCTGATAAAGAGTGCGCACGGAGAAAAATTGTTAGTCACGTAAAATCAAAGCCAAAATTAGAAGAGGTTTGTCCACCGACTGGAAGTGGGCGACGAATAGTTGATATTGACATTTTGTCGTCAGAGCTGTGGTGTTCGCAATGCTCTCGTCCTTTGTCGCTCCGTGATCGGATCAAAGAAAAGAAATGTGGTCTAAACAGCGTATTTACAGTAAAATGTAGGAATTGCGACGCATTGCATAATGTGAATACTTCGAATTCCCATATTAGTGAATTCGGCAGACGGAGGTTTGATGTAAATCTGAAGGTTGCAATTGGTAAGTCGGCAATACATAACCTAACCTGGCATAACTTTACCTAGCTCGTAAATCGATTTCATAATTCCAAGGGTTTTTTTTTCAGGCATGATTGATGCAGGGATCGGTGCACAGCAAATAGATACTTTCCTGTCTGCTCTAAACATCCCCCGCATTTCTGGCTGTCTTATCAAACGTCATGAGCGCACTGTGGGGCCAGCAATTGAAAAGGTTGCCCGCGAGACCTGCTTGACCATGGCAAAAATTGAAAGGGAACTTTCCGTCATCCATCCTATCAGTCAAAGGGTTTCAGTAGAAGACAGGAGTGAAGTAGACGTAATGTTTTGTAGCAAATTTCCTTCACATGCTGCATTGGAAGTAGTTAGCACTGCAAATTCTACTCGCACCAACATTGACGGGGCACCTTCTTCGACAACGACGAGGACTTCCGTGATAGAACTCGTGAGCGCTGCTGGGTCTGTTACTGCAGTTAGTCCATCAGCAATATATGGAGAAGTTGTACCAATTGCCGGCACATTCGACGCTTCCGCAAACCGTCCCTCCACCTGCCATCATCTATCAGCTTCCACACCTATGAGGAATTCCGTGATCATAGAGAACAAACCCAGATCTGCTGCGTCTGTAACTGCCGTTAGTCCATCAGCAATATACGAAGAAGTAGTACCAATTGCTGGCATGTTCGACGCTTCCGCAAACCTTCCCCCCACCGACCACCTATCAGCTTCCACCACGACAAGGACTTCCGTGATAGAACTCGTGAGCTCTGCTGCGTCAGTTACTGCTGTTAGTCCATCAGTAATAAATGAAGATGTACCTATTGCCGGCACGTTCGATGCTGGATGGCAAATGAGAGGAAATGGCCGAAGTTACAACAGCCAATCAGGTGTGAAATAATTTCTATTTACAAAAAAATTCCTTATTTCAATTTGTTAGGCAAAATTTTTCACACCCTTTTGTTATTATGTTTAATTCTTATTACTTATGATGGACTTTGTTGCAACTTGCAGGGCATGGAGCTGTGATGGGCTTTCATACCAGAAAAGTCCTTGACTTTGCAACGCGTTGCAAAGCTTGTCGGAAGTGCGATAGGAATGTTCCTGTATCTGATCACGACTGTCGCTGTAACTTCTCAGGTAGTGCGAAGGCTATGGAGCCAGATATAGCTGTTCAGCTAGTAGCAAACAGCAGCATACTCAAAGAGGCAAAAGTAGCAGTGAAGGTATGTAATTTGTCAATAACTTTTTGTAAGAATATACCTAAGTTAAATACTAAATAAATTTGATTGTTGTTTTCGTAGGTGCTGGTAGGAGATGATGACAGCTCCACGATGGCCGCACTGAGACGGGATGGGAGGGCAGGGGAGATTGAAAAGTGGTCCGACCTAAACCACTGCAAAAAATCGTTGGGCAACGCTTTCTACAAACTAAAGCATAAACATCTAGCTACCCCAGTGATCAAATACTTACAGCGATGCTTCGGATACGCTGTTTCACAAAACAAGAATAAACCAGGCGAATTGAGGGATGCTGTTTTGAACATTACCGAGCATGTTTTCGGTACTCATACCAAGTGTGGTGATTGGTGCCGCTTCAAACTAAAGCCGTTTCCTGACACAAAGTACAGTTCTCTTCCAAAGGGAGAAAGTCTGTCGGGAGAAGAATTGAAGAAGTTTATTGGCGACATTTTTAGGAGATTTGCTCAAAATGCGGAAAAAATAGCTCCTTGTGCGTCGACACAGCCTAACGAGGCATTGAATTCTGCTATCGCTGCGAAAAATCCGAAGGCAAAATTTTACAGCGGGTCCGAGTCGAATGACTACCGTGTTGCTGCTGCCGTTAGTCAAGTTAATATTGGCACCCAGTATGTTTTGTCGGTGAACGAAACACTAGGATTGTCTCCAGGCCAGCATACCGAAAAGTCCAGGAAAAGCACCGACAGGAAGCGGAAGATGGTAAAAATTTTTCAAAGTTCCACCCGATCTAAACGCCGTCGCTTGTTTCTGAAAAAAAAGCGGACATCCTCATCGGCAAGAACTGAAAGTCGGGAAGGAGTGTCCTATGAGTCAGGCATGGGGCTTTTGGCAAGCGTGATACCCGAGGCTGGCACTAATGAACCTACTACTGAGACTAGCACCAAAGACTGCAAACTAGCATATTTTGATTTAGAGACAACAGGGCTCTCAAATTGGTCTGAAGTAGTGCAAATAGCAGCTGTTGTCGATGAGTTAGAATTTTCTTGCTACATCCTGCCAAAAGCTATTCCTGACATTGTTACTCAAGTGACAGGTCTTCATGTACAGGGTGGGGAACTTTTCCTCCTTGCAGAGAAAAAAGAAACTATTTCCAGGGAAGCCGCATGGAAGAGTTTGATATCATTTTTCAAACAATTTGATAGACATATCATCTTAGTGGGTCACAACATAGCATTTGACACCCGCTTTTGTATTAACGAGCTAAACAAACTGGATCTTTTATCAACATTTTCAAAAATAGTGACCGGAACCGTGGACACACTGAAAATGACCAAACGAGAAATTCCGGGAAGAGACAGCTACAAGCAGAGTGCCATTGCTGAAGACCTAGATGCTTCAGATCACAAATATGATGCCACAAATATGATGCCCACAATGCCCTGGGTGATGTACGGACCCTACGTAATATTGTTCAAAAGTTATCGATCTCCGATGAAGACCTGAAGTCCTATTTTGTATCGTTCACTAGTATAGTGGAAAAGAAACGGAAATCAAGTAAAACCAAGAAGTTTGTTGAAACTCTAGGTATTTTCAAAGATGTAGTATCGAAAGCCATGCTCACTAAGATAGGGTCTGCCAATCTGAGCATGGAGATTTTGAGTAGAGCATTCAGCGAAGGTGGAGAAGACGCTATACGTGTAATATTTTCAGAGAATTGCAACGGCAAACCTCGTGTTACAAAAAATAGAAAAATTATCAATTCTGTGATTGCAATTTTGGAAAAAGTGTAATAAAAACGTGATAATGAAAAATGTAATGAAAAACCATGATTTAAGAATGAAGAACCTGCTCAATAACCTTTCATTCCTTACATTAGATATAAATAAAATGAAATAATTCCATAAAATTTCAATGTTTGCAATTTCAATGTACCTAATACTTATACAGCTAGAGTAGCTAGATAGTAGCTAGAATTGGTATGCTAATTGACATCTTCATAATAAAGTGTAGGTGTAACTCATTGCTCATCATATAATCACGAACATTTTCCAGCATCTTTCATAATATACCTATGTGAATAGATTTAAACAGAAATCTGGTTTGAAATTAAAGATTAGAGACGTCAGTCATTTTTGCAGATCGCGGCACAGTGTTGCCAAGCCGAACCACCTTAAACGCCTGCCTGCAACTGTCCTTGTTTGATGCCAAATATGTCGCGTTTTATTCCGGAAAGCAGGAATTTGTAACGGACAGTATTGTTAAGAAAGAAATTATCTTTAATATAACAATATTTTCATTCATGTGACATATATAGCCACTACGTTATGAATTATTTAAGATATAATTTCCTGATATTTTCAACAATTACAATGGCCGCTTATGGGAAAAAAGTGACACTATTTTTAAAAAGATTGAGTTTAGAGTATGGCAAGGGGCAATAGTATTTGCATCTGTAGATTCTAAACAGTTACATTCATTTATAGTAAAAGTATCAGCAATATGTCATTTAGAGCCCCTAACCCTGGTTCGACTTTAACGCCATTGTTGATAAAACTGATTGACTTTGTTTAGAGGAGCGTGGTAGCGGCTGGCAGCCAAGAGGAGCCCAGTGGACGTACCACTCTGAAGGGATGGAAGTTTTCGCACTCGAGCTTGTAGAGCTCCAAGACGGCGAGCAGCTCTCCGTCCGGCGTGACCACTGGGACGCACAAGACTGCCTTCACGTTGCCATCTACCAAGAGAACCGGTCGAAACCGGCCACACGAAGGTTTGGAAGACGCTTGAGCATTACATACTTTATCATAGACACATATCACATATGATAGCATAGATTAATTATAAAATATAAATATAAACATTGTTTTAACATATAACATTATAGTAACCAGTTTCAAGCATGGTTTTGTCGGCCGGTTAAGGTTAGTGCCAGTTACATGTCAATTGGTTGATCAATTGGAACAAGATTTCGAAATATTTTTTCTTGAGGTTTCAATATCTAAATGCAAATTCGGGATGGAGAGGTACAGAGGAAATAATGTTTTATTGCGTGGTATTGAAAAAGCTCAACGCAACTGGCTGGGGGTACTTGTCCCAAAACGCATTTCTTATGAACGGGCTGAATTTAGAAAATATCACATACCAACTCCATCGAGACCACGAGGGAATCGGTGATCGTGTTTCGTGTCGTCCACCATAATGAATTCCTTGTTGAATGCCACGAGGGCAGCAACAGAAGATCCAATTGCTAGAATCGAATAATCGAAACTGATCAGCGTAAATTGGTAAAATGCCAATTTAAATGTTTTTTTGATATTATATTTGCTTACTAATGGGCCAGGTGACGAAAGTGGCAGCCGTTTCAGTTTTTCTCGCCACACTGTAGATTTCGTTCGTTGTTTTATTGACCATGAACAAAGTTGCACCTGTCGTGAAGAGAATTGACAAAATATCAGGGTTGCTTCCATGTAGGTAAGGGTGACAAGAACCAATGACAATAATTGATAATTGCTAAAAATTTAAAATAAGTTGTAATTTTTGAAAGTTTTTAGTAGGGAGCAGACTGTTGTCACCAAGCTTTGTCAACTCTTTATTACTGCACTTTAGAACTTCGTCAGGGCAAAGAGCCCGCATTGATATTTATTTATTAATTACCGTCTGCTTTGCAACTTGTTTGAAGTATATCAGAAGTATCTTGTAAAGTGTCAGAAACGTCAGATTTGCCTCGGAAATAGGCACTAATATCTCTTATCATAGACCTATGGCTTTTCCTTTTCTCTTGGGCTTGTGGTTGGTTCCATGATTCCCCTACCCTGATACCACCGTGTTTCAGGTTGGCTCTCTTAAAGAGAGTCTTGAATTGCATCTGCTTGCCAGCTGGCTGGTTGCCTCGCGTTTGCTTCGTGTCCAGGTCGCACGAGAAAACTGCCGATTGAAAGCTACTGAGTGAAAATAGCTTATTATCTTCCATCTTGTAGCTATTAGTCTTCTTTATATCTTTTAGAATATTCAACTTGGGTTCACCAGAACGGTGTCCCTTGTTATAAAATACTTTCCTCCTTAACAAATAACAATATGAATGTCCCACTCATAGCTTCCTAGATACCGAACGCTTCATGAAATGTGGCCGAGGTGATTTTCCCGTTCCAAGGTTAATAAAAAAAATCTAACAAAATTTTTGCCATTGCTGTTTTTTAGCGCAGTATCATCAGCGTAGAGTATCTTTACAGCAGTGATTGCGAAGGTAAAGCGATGATCCGAGCTCCGTATCGTAGCAACATGCCGTGTCAATACTTGAGGTTATAGAAATTGACACTCATCATTGTTTCTGACATTCAAATGAAGAATTTTGAATGATTAATTATTTGCTATTGCGCTGCGATAGTTTAATAACCAGTAAATAAGTAATTAATTAATGGTGAAATGAGCAGGCAATTTTGTTTAGTTTAGTTTAGTTTATTTTTCCTTTTCACAATATGTTAAATAGTACATGGTAAATTTTATTTTACATGTAAAAAAAAAAACACACGCATTGACCCATAGGCTTCAATGCCTTGTTTGGGTATTTGGAAACAGTTATTGAAAATATCAAAATAATTGATAAATTGGGTTATATGCTTCATAATAATAGGAAAACATAATTTACCAGGAAAACTCAGGCAAAAACTTAGGCAAACACACTAGTGAGTAATTTTGGTTCATTTTACTATGTTCTAAAAACTCTTCTATTGAATAGAATGCATGTGCAGTAAGGTACTGCTTTAGATTTTGTTTAAACGTGAAATATTTTTCAATTTTCTTTATATTCTGGGGCATTGCATTATAAAGTTTTGTATTGCTATACTGTGAGTTTTTTTTGTGTGCATTTAGTTCTGTATTGGTCTAAGTGAATATTTGATGTCTGTCTAGTGTTGTGTGAATGTATTTCTCTATTTTGAATAATATTTGTGCTTGATTTAACTGTTAAAAGAGATTCTAGTATATATAGACAGGGGAATGTACGTATTTTATATTTAATGAAGTGATTTTTACAGTCTGGTTTTCTATAAGAATTGCAATATTTATATTTAAGTCCAAAGAGTGCTCTGATGGCTTTTCTTTGCATTGTGAAAATTTTATGTGCATCAGTGGAATTTCCCCACAATCTTATTCCGTATCTCATTTGTGATTCGAAATTTGCGTAGTACACCAATTTGGTAGTATTCATGCTCGTAAGATTTCTTATAGTTTTAAGAGAAAAATATGCAGACCCAACAAACACAGACTGGTGGGCGCCGGCTGGGGCCTGAGCGGGCGCGAGCGGGCAGGTTGGGCTATGGCTGGGCAGATGGGTACGAGCGGGCGAGCCCAGTGGGCCCCGCATGGGCGCCAGGCGGGCGCTGGCTGGGCTAGACGCACGGGCCAGCCCACGTTGGCCCCGCTGGGCCCCGAGCGGGGCCCGGACAGTGTGACACGGGCTATCCCAGCTTACCCCCATGTCTAGCCCATGCACGGGCTGGACATGGGGACAAGCTGGGCTGAGGCTGGGCTGTGGCAGTCCATTTGTGGTTGATATATTGTGTCGGTCAGAAATTGATCGTATTATTTATATTGCTAAAAATATAACAATATAATGCTTAATTCTTATTTAGCAACCAGTATCAACCCGGACATGACATGACAGTTTTTATTTGATCATTTCAGTGAGATTCAGAAAAGGATAGGTAGTTCCTATCCTTTGCATCGTCCCCTTAGCTTAACTTAGCAAAGAAAGATAAACGTGTTAGTAATCGTGCAAATAATCCTCCTGGTGCAAATGCAATGAGACAATAAATCCAACAAAAAAAAATTAGTAGGCCTCCGTCCTCGAATCACGGTCATCAAAATTGCCGGCCGCCCACGCTAACAACTACTCCAACGGAGGTGCGCCAAAAGTTGTGAGTTGTTATAGTAACTGGTGTTACTTCGACAACCGACAAACGGGGTAAAATTACATTTTTATTGTTCCTGCAATGAAACGCTACGACATTTGAGCAATAAATCCGTTATACCAAGAAATTATCTCGGCACTTGATTCCTTATGTGCGGTTGACGTGTCAGCGATCACGAAAATAGTGAAGAAAAATTGTAAGTATTAAAAAATCCAGATAATTATTGTCTTGCCACGAGGGTGCTTGTTACCATTGGCGCGATGGCCGCAATTTTTTTTTTTAACAATCTTGATTCATCGGCCAATCCTATCGACTTTTAACCCTAACTGGAAGTTAAAGCAATAGCCTGAGTATTACAGAACAATATTTTCTAAAGCACTTTTTTGATTCAATGATGTTTTTGTTTCAGATTGGACTTTTTGCTTTGGCCCACGTTTCTTCAACTTTTTCAATGTCTGCTTCTGCTGCTGAAATAAGGTGTGTTTTAAAAAAAACAATTAATATTTCTTCTGATCAATCTTGTTCATCATTATATTATCTTATTCATCTTATCATCTTTCTTAGTACCTACTTGTTATTTATGGAGAATAGCGTAGGGCCTAAGCATGCTGTAGGGCCGCGGCAGCAGTTGCGCCGGCGTAAGAGTGCTTTACTGAAGCACGTGATAGAAGTTGATTTTGACATTTTGGCTGAAAGGTTGGTTGGTATTGAGGAGCCAAGTGTGTCGTTTCTAAGCGAGGCATCAACATCTGAAATTAGTCCAGCCTGTTGTTTGTTTTGTATCTCTTCAGCCTCAGTTTCATCGGGTAATCTTGATAGCCGATCTAGCGGCTCGATAGCTTTTTTGAGGATATTTCTAGGTAATTTGTCCATACCGTAAGACTTCTTGTTTTTTAACCTTGATGCTATTTTTAATATTTCAGTCTCCGATTTTGGTCCACAAAAAAATATTTAGTTTTTTTTAATTTAAGTGTTTCTGAAAGTTGTTTTAGTTAGTTAGTTTTTAGCGAAGCTTCACATGTAAAAAACGGTGTTAACCATGTTTTACGTTGTGGAGATACGCTTATAAAATTGCTTCCGTGGTTTCTACGCAGTTTCATTGTTAGTGCGTTGGAACCCGACGTGATTGGTCGCTGAGTTTTGAGCATAAAGTCCCTAGTCACGGCTTTTAAACGCTTAATATTACCATAATCTTGAGTATTTAAGCCCCGGATTTTGCTCAAAAAATCGAAATGACTGCCATAGTTCCGGTATTGCTACTGTGGATATGGGTATGTAAGTGTGTTTGGCCTGAAATTAAATCGCGTTTACAAATGCCGACTTTGGCGAGGTGATTTCTTGGCATCTGTCAAGATTGCACTTTCTTACCTGAAAACTCTGCTCAACTTTCGGTTCTAAAATAGAATTCGTACCTTATTAATGCTAAATACAATAGTTTGATCCTCCTATGAAACCATTCGAGATGAAATATTACGTAGAAGAAGGCATAATTTATCGAAAATATGATGTCGATTGACAACTAATCGATTGTTTTTTTCTTACCCGGTATCAAGTACTAGTAGGTACTACTACTATTCCCTTTAGGGAATATTTTCCGGCAGGCCCATGCATGGCTTCCTTGAGTATATATTAGAGAGTTATTGTGGGCTGAAATAAATATTCAATGTGAAAAACCGGAATGAATGACAGAAGATTCACAAGATTGTAGGTACCTAGTAATTAGGTACCTATTAATCGAGCTTCGCTGTAATAACTGGCACAGACAATTATTAATCTCTCCCTTGACGTACAGCGAGATTTTACAACATTAGGGCAACCGGTGCCGACTATCGGCCTTTCTGACCTAGATTTGCGCTATGCGCATAGGTTTCCGCTATGTGCATATGCCCGTGCCCTATGGGCACCACTTAAGGCTGCAGAGTTTGTGCAAACAATGCCACTTGCTTTATTTTGAAATTTTAGCAATATGGTGGAATTTCCAACATCTTTCCAACGAGAATTTTTTAATTTCAGAGCGAAGAAGTTTGCTGTCGTGGAGTTCCACACCGAGGCAAACCAGCCCATTGCCAGCGTGCCGTCCTGCTGGATTTCAGCAGACAAGCTTTCGTGTGTCTGGCCACCATCCTCGTGGACAGATTCACAAATATCAGAGGCTGCACGATTAGAGAAGGCACCAGATGCATCGTGGGCATCGTGTCCAATTTATATTAAAAAAAGAGCTAGTAAGTATTCTTAGAGTTAGTTTGACCTAGCTGATAATATTGACTTGAAATTTTCAAAATGTTCACTGTTTCTTAAGATTGCAATTATTTTTTTTATAGGCACTATGAAGAAGGCCATAGCAAAACAAGAGAGGCTGGCAAAAGGTCTTTCTGGAACCGAACAATCAGAATATGAAATCACGCCAAGCCAGCCAGCAAAGCGCCTGAAGTTGACCCCGAAAACCCCTTCCTTCCCGGTTTCCTGCCGTCCAAATTCCCGCCGTCCCCTTTTTACACTTTCAGCTCCAAGTTCTTCCACTTCCTCGTCATCACTCCCACTCCCTTCCCCATCAAGCGTGCAAATACACGCAAAGACACCGTCACCTTCTACAAGTTCTTCCTTGGGAGGAAGCCAGGCCTGCGATCGGCAAACATGTGTAGAGCACATTGAAGGGTTGAAATGTAAGTGGGTACTTAAAGATTCACTTGAGATTAAAAAAAGCTGAAACTGTTCAAAGAAACCCAATAAAAGCTTGATTTAAATACAGTAAGTTATGCAGAACCCCGGAAGTCTAGAAACAGTTCGGAATTTATTATAGTATTTGAATTTCTGTAGTATTTTCGTTCCCTAGCGTCTTGCATCTCAACTCGAGCATATGCTGCCGTTAACTGCGGCAACTTTAGTCCTGAGAAAGGGGCAAGCGGCTGGGAATTCAGACCTGAATGATAAAAATCGGTTAATTTGAGATGTTTTTCCTTACAGCTCTCGTCCTAAAACTGTACGGGCTAGTTGCTGAGAACAACGCCCAAATTAAAAAAAACACCGCCCTCCTCCAGCAACGGGGTGTCAATGGCGGTCCACAGGCCGCAGAGTGTGTCGAGGCAGTCGAGCTGGTCGACGGGCTGCAGTGCCACACGCTCGATGAGCTTAAAAGCCTGAACACCCTGCTGAACCACCAGCAGGAGATGGGAAACGAGTAAGCTAACCAACATTATCATAAAATCTGTGAACTGTGGAAATTTATTGAATTGAAAAGCAAGTTCTCCTAGAAGAAGCTAAGATTTCAAACCTCACATTGAATCATATTGCCATGATTCAAGATTATGGCTGCCGAGCTTATGAGCCTTTCAGAACAGGATATTAACTATTATAGGTTATAGGATCCAGCATTGTCTGGCATTCTTTAAAATTGTCAGTTGATATTTTAATCATTGTCTTTTCCAATGCTAGCGGCAATGAAAAATACCTTCGTCACTTTACTAGTTTTCTCAACCTGCACTGGTAACTTTATTTGCAGGTTTCAAATTTTTTATTTGTTTTTTTATTTTATGTTGTCTTCTTAGCAGCGCATGGCGGAGGAAATGAAGCAACAACCGTGACCAACATTGTGGGGAAAGTTGTTTCGACATCGCTGGCGCGGCTTTTGAATTTTAAGGGAGCTCCAAAGGTCTCCATCGAGACCTTCCCAAATATATTGATGCTGATTCTCTGTAAGTATTTGTCACAATCTTTATTTTTATTTTGTGCGTTTATTGTTTCATTTCTTCAATCTGCTGTTCTAGCTCATCTAGGTATTCAAACCTGATAACAAAATTTTAAATTATCAAGCCAATTCCAAGTTTTATTTGCTTATATGCTTGCATAATAATATGCTCTTAATAATATGGAATAACTTAGTTGTACTTATTACTTATAATTTCGGTGGGGGTCCAAATCCTTGGACAAATGCAAATTTTGGAATGGATATTTTGTTTCTAATTATAACTATCTTACATACATGCAACTAGTTTTTGTATTTAGGTTTGGATCAACACTAGCTTTTATGTGTCGTTGTAAGCCCTTTGCCTTTAATATCTCTTTGATATTGACTATTTTTTGTTCTAGTTGCAGTGAAAGTCTCCTCCCCCAAGGCCACTTCGGCTGGGGTCAACAAGGTGATCATGAAGTGGCTGCAGGGTGCGCGGGACCGGGACGGTGGCCGTGCAGAGCGGGCCAGTGCCAGCAAGGACTTATCGAAGAAGTCAGTGGCCCGTGAGGAGCCGGTAATGTCACGGGTTGCGGGGGGGGATTCCGACACCAGCCTCAGTGAGCTCGACGAGGAAGAGGAGCTAACAGAGCCACGGACGCTTTCATTCTTTGAACTATGAAGAAAAGTGGCATTTTTAATTGATAAAAAATAAATTGAAATAATATATAGAAAAATGTGTGGTACCTATATGTTTGTTGTTTGTAGATCTCCTTTCCCTGGTTAATCCTTACCATTAAACATTATTTTATTTACAAGCAATTATTTATTTCATTTATGCTGAACTAAATCCTTGAGTAGAAGTGACAGCCCTGCAATTAGGAAAGTACCTTATAAGTAATCATTTGAAAAATAAATGTTTCTTTTTATAGAACTAGTTGAAAGATGCAGTTTATATTTTCATTTTTAAATATTTAACGCCAGGGTTGTTTTATTTCATGTATTGGAAATAATGGAGGGAAAAAGACGAAATTTAAATTTAATTATAAAGTATTATTAATGGGTAGAGCCTGCGGGGATACCTAGGCCAGGGTGGAGAGTGGTCGGGGGACGGGCGCTGGCTGGGCTAGGGACGGGCGCTGGCTGGGCTAGGGACGGGCGCTGGCTGGGCTAGGGACGGGCGCTGGCCGGGCTAGGGACGGGCGCTGGCTGGGCTCGGGACGGGCGCTGGCTGGGCTAGGGACGGGCGCTGGCTGGGCTAGGGACGGGCGCTGGCTGGGCTAGGGACGGGCGCTGGCTGGGCTAGGGACGGGCGCTGGCTGGGCTAGGGACGGGCGCTGGCTGGGCTAGGGACGGGCGCTGGCTGGGCTAGGGACGGGCGCTGGCCGGGCTAGGGACGGGCGCTGGCTGGGCTAGGGACGGGCGCTGGCTGGGCTAGGGACGGGCGCTGGCTGGGCTAGGGACGGGCGCTGGCTGGGCTAGGGACGGGCGCTAGCTGGGCTAGGGACGGGCGCTGGCTGGGCTAGGGACGGGCGCTAGCTGGGCTAGGGACGGGCGCTGGCTGGGCTAGGGACGGGCGCTAGCTGGGCTGAAGCAGGAGGAACGGGCTGTAGCAGGGCTAGGGACGGGCTGTAGCTGGGCTAGGGACCGGCGCTGGCTGGGGTAGGGATGGGCGCTGGCTGGGCAGCGCTGGGCACGGGCAGCGAGGCACATGGGCCCCAGTGGGCCCTAGACGGGGCCAGGGGATCGATTCTCGAAACTTTAGGGCGCCTTAACTGGAGTTAAGGCGCCCTAAGTCGTAGCTAAGGGACGCCATATCAGTTTGTTATGCTCTAAGAGTTAAGGCGCGCTAACTTAAGGCTGTTGTCGTAGCGCTCGCCCTAACTTACGCCAAGGACGTACTACTAAAAAGCGCTTCCAGTGGCGAAAATTGAAAGTTTGTTGTGCATTCACTGCAGAAAGCGCGCTTTATTCATAGTAAATGCATGTCACTTCATTGTGGTATTCTCGAAAAGTTAACGCGCGCTAATTTAAGGCATTTGGCTTAGGGCTCGTCCTAACTGACGGCATGATGAAACCCTCGCCGTATGATAAGGACGCACTACAACCAATTTGGATTGGTGTTGTTTTTACATACAGTTGACGATTTGTGGTTCTACCAGTACGCTGTTATTATTTTTCAAGACATCGAGATTGGAATCATTCAAGGAAATGTCAGAAATACTTCACGAGATTATCGTCATAACAGTTGTGATGACAGTTGTCAGATGTGTAAAATTTCTAGCAAGGCAATTTATAAAAGCTGTTTTGCCCGTAATTCCCGACCGACGAACGTATACCAAATCTGTGGTAATGAGCTGAGTAATTGAACAGCTTGTCAAGATTTTTTCTAAGTAAAAGTTAAAATTTAAACTTTAAACTTTTAGTGAAATGTGATTTCTGGCTTCAGATTGCATGCCACAGGAGCTTTCACGAATAATATTGGCATTGCTTGTAAATACAGTTAACAGGCATGAGCCTGTCACCCTTTTTTCGGGGTACTAGCAGAGATTAAAAATACCACAGATATTTGATGTTTGATTATATGTTTTAAAATTTCCAAAAACTCCCGCTCAATCAAAGCATCGAGAAGCAAAAGTAAGTCTTGCATCGCGTTGCGCTAGGAACTCCCCTCGTAAGTCTTGCATCGCGTTGCGCTAGGAACTCCCCTCGTAAGTCTTGCATTGCGTTGCGCTAGGTACTCCCCTCGCAAGTCTTGCATCGCGTTGCGCTAGGAACTCCCCTCGCAAGTCTTGCATCGCGTTGCGCTAGGTACTCCCCTCGCAAGTCTTGCATCGCGTTGCGCTAGGAACTCCCCTCGCAAGTCTTGCATTGCGTTGCGCTAGGAACTCCCCTCGCAAGTCTTGCATTGCGTTGCGCTAGGTACTCCCCTCGCAAGTCTTGCATTGCGTTGCGCTAGGTACTCCCCTCGCTTTCCCCGCTATTTCTTATCATTCAAACATTGATTTACAGAGACTAAAATTAAAATGTGTGTGGGTCTTCCGCCGACGATCAAAAGCTACCACCTCTTTACAGCTGTTCCAAAGGGATATTTGATACGTTTTTTATTTGCCTAATTGACGATATTGAGTAATAATCAAGTAAAATCTGAAGATAAATCATTCTAGTACCTAAATCAAAGAACAATTACAATAGTAATAATTACATTTCTAATTTATAACAAAATAACGTGACATATGACAGGAAGAATACAATGAATGATTTACAAGCCGGCAGCAACAGCTGCTTATAATGTCAATGCGCATGTGCGTAGCGCTAATTAGCGCCGCTTGTTCAAAATGTAAGGACTTCGGTCGAATTAAGGATTTCATTGGAGAATACCAATAAGTGCGTACAGCAGGGCCGCGCTTTAACACAGATCACTAGAACTAAAATTTAAGGCATGTCTTAACTAAGGCATGCGCTATCACTTGTTTCGATGTCAATAAACTCATTGTTAGAAAAATGGAGGATTTGTGGATGCAATATGCAGTTAATCTTGTCGAAGAAATGGAAATCGGTGAAGGAAATATAGAAAGAAATGCTCCACGGGAATATATTCCTTATACGGACGCATTTCTATTATCGGATGTTAAATTCAGGAGGTATTTCCGGCTAAACAAGAACCTGGCAACACAACTCATTGACGCTGTTCGCCCAGCCATTCCCAACCTACGATCTTCTTCCATTTCTTTCGAGAGGAAGGTAAGTAATCGAACTTTTTTTGACAGTCAATTTCAATTCAATTAACTGGAGGTGCATTGAGATGCAAGTGTCGGATGTAATGATAATTGTTTTCATTCCTATTGACAGGTTTTGTCGACCTTACGCTTCTATGCCACTGGAGGCTACCAAGCCAATATTGGCAATGATTTTACACTTGGAGTGAGCCAGTCAACTTTGTCTCGGGCTTTGGCAGAGGTGACAACTGCCATCAACAATTTGATGCTGGACGATTACATCAAGTTTCCTATCACCCCAGAGGAACAAAACATTGAAAAACAAAAGTTAGTCTTTCATATTATTGCTGGAAACTTGCCTCTCAATATTGCTGGAAACTTGCCTCTCAATATTGCTGGAACACGTTTTTGTATAAATACCATACCTATACATAATACAATTTCAACAGATTTATGGAGCTTGGAAATTTTCCGGGAGTAATTTCGGCAATCGATGGGACGCACGTGGCGATAATAGCCCCCCCTAAAAACGACTTGCAATACTTGGAAGGAGTCTACGTTAATAGAAAAAACTTTCATTCAATTAATGTAGAGCTTGTAAGTACAAGAGAGTACCGTGTATTTGAGTAAATGCATAAATAGATTTAATTAGATAAAAGAATAAAGTCAATGCATTTTGGAAGATCTCACTTATTTCGTCGGTGCATTACTATTAGTATTTTAATTTATTAGGGTTGCAATGCAGACATGAAGATCACCAGCATCAACGCCAGATTCCCAGGATCTACTCATGACAGCCACATATGGGCTTTTGGCTCTGTCCGACAATTTATGCTGCAGCAGTATGAGGCTGGGCAAAGGAATACTTGGTTGATTGGTTGATTGGTTGATTGGTTGATTGGTTGATTGGTTGATTGGTTGATTGGTTGATTGGTAATTTAGCTGTAAAATTTTCTTCTCACCACAAAAAAAAATGTTCATACAACAAATAAATTTTAATTAGTAATAATATTAATAATTTTATATTAATGTAATTTATTTTTTCTTGTAACTTTGTGGCAAAGAACACAGCTATGGTCACCAAATTTAACATAAATTCATACAAGAATACAAATAAAATAAATCCAAAATAATACTTATTTACATAAATAAATTCATACTAGACATATTTAAATAATATATAATTATATATTAACATATATTCATTGTATTGATAATCACTCCGTACAGTAATATTTGTAAATTATTCCAGGAGACAGCGGCTATCCATTGGATCCGTGGATGATGGTGCCAGTCCATAACCCACCAGCGGGAACTCCGATGGCTGAGTTTAACCGCAGGCAGATTAAGTGTCGGAATGTGGTGGAACGGTGCATTGGCCTTCTCCGGTTCCGGTTCCGATGCCTTCTGCAACACCGATACCTCCACTACCATCCACGTGTCGCCAGCAAGATCATTAATGCTTGTGCAATATTACACAACATGTGTGTGAGTGCTGGCCTCCCATTGGAACTGGCACCCGGGGAAGAAATGGTCGGCCAAGACGAAGAGCTCGGGCACCAGCCGCACATCGGCAACCATCCAGGCCCGTACCACGGACCACGCAGAGACCGATGGCTCTTTTACGGACGTCATATTCAACAGCAGATTGCTATTCAATATTTTGGCGATTAAAAAATAATCCAAGAAATACCAACATACCTTTACTCTGCAACCCTTCACCTCGATCCCGAACCAAAATTCTACTTTAGTCTATCTAAGATTTAAGTGCCGAGTCTATTTGCCTCCTGGAAGTGACGTAAACCAAGGTACCAAGAAAAATCTTTAAATTTAAATTATGATGTATTTCATGTCTCACTTACTAATGTTATTTAAGCAATAGATACAAGTGTTTTCCATGTTTACGAAAACACTTTTATTTATATTATGTATCTATTTTATATAAATATTTCCTTTTTTGCTAGTTTTTACACACATAAATAACCAGTGAAAGAAGGAAAATATTTTTACTAGCTTATCTTTTAAAAGTAAGTGAGGCATTTTCAGTTCAAATCAAAATCAAACTAAAGTTTCAATTTATGAACGCAATATAAAATTTAATAAATTATTGGAAAAATCTGTTGTGGCTAAATAGAGTTTTGTGTGCCCTGCGGCCAATCCGCTCCAACGCCACAACTTTCCTTTCTTCCAACAGAAGCTCTTGCCTCTTCAGCTGTATCATCTCTGCTTGGTATTTTGCAAGATCATTTGCAGCCTGTTTGGAAGGAAGCTCTTCCACGTTCACAACCGAGTGATGCTTCTTTTTCTTTTTAACAACTTGGTCTGAAAATTTTTGAAATAAATACCTTAATCTCCCAATTATGTACATGATTACTTCAACTGTCTAACTCTTACTTACCTAAGCACTCTTGTGGGGTTAAAGCTTGAGCTGCAAAGCTGCAGGAAGGCTCGTCGGTTTCCTCACCAAGTTCGGGGTCAGACTCACCCGCAATCTCTGTATCATCAATCTAAAACATTTCAGTTTCAATTTAAGGTTCAACACAAATTTTGACAGAAACTAAGTATAAACTAAATTTTTACAAATCTCCATTCTCATTTTTAATATTATTACTACCGAACACTTCTTGCTGCCAACCTCTGCACATGCTCGACTTACTTGATTTCTTCATTTTGATGAGGGTCCCACTCCAATGCTCCAAACTCAACTGTGGCCTGTGGGTCTTATCAATCTCATACAAGCTTTTTCCTTATCTTTGTTAATTCCTTTTGAATGTCTTTATATTTCTTTTTTAAAATTATACTTTCATCTTCATTGAAAATTACTTCTAGATACTACTTATAAAGACTTCTATAATACTTTATAAAACATGATGTTTCACTGAAATTTCTTTATGGCTGTGAGATCGGGTAGCATTGACAATTGTGTGAAAAACGACCTTTAATTAGTTTGCAGCGAGAGATCAAACACACAAAAATTCAAAAGTACAAGGTTCCCCGAAGACTTTTATTAGCTTTCTTCTGGACCTTGTCTAATTTCTTACACACTGAATTTATACAGACATTAAACCTAGAACATAAAACATAGAAACATAGAATGTGTTTATATAATGTGTACACATTCTATGTATTAATTGGGTTTAATCATTTAGTGTCTTTATAAATTCAGAGTGTGATAAATTAGACAAAGTCCAAAAGAAAGCTAATAAAATTCTTCGGGGAACCTTGTACTTTTGAATTTTTGTGCATTTGATCTCATGCTGCAAAAATATGTGAAAGGTCGGTTTTTACAAAATTGTCACCGCTACCCAATCTCACAGCCATAACTTCCTTTCCAAAACTTCACTACTTTGCATTTATTTATAATAATAGATATGAAATTGAGCAATTGAAATTATTAACATAGAAAAAGAGGGTTCTATGGTATAACTGTTGGTAAGATTCCTTTTTTTTGTTAAATTTTAAAAATTAAATTAAATCGGCATGGTAGTAGCAGTCCAAATTCAATGACAGTATCGAGTAAATGCAGGTAGTAGGAGTATTTACGATTAAATGTAAAATAATTGTTATAGTTACCACTTTCCCCAGGTCAATTTTTGGTATTGGAACTGACTCGTCTCCAACCACAGTACACCCCCCCATAAACGCAAGAATCTCTTCCTCGAGTGTGGTCAAAGGCGAGATTACTTCGAGCGGTCCCCCTCCTGTCGCCCTCAAGCTACACAACAGTGCCGCCTTGTGGCTTTTTGCAGCTCTCCTCTGGGCACCCCAGGCCTAAATACAAAATGATATTTAATTATTATCAGAATAATTATTGGTTGGGTCTCATTTGATAAGATAAGTTCATTATTTGTTTTGGAACAAACCAAATATCTTTCAACACTTGCTAACTTGCATTTAACTTGAACAAACATTTGCTTTAGAGATGAAAATATAATTATAATTAATTATAAATAAGAAATATAGTACCCACCTTTTGCCATTGGCTTGAAGTTTTTGGAGGCCCAGAGCCATCAGCATTGACCTCTAGAGCCACCTCCTGCCAAAGGCGGTCGCAATCTTTGGCAGTCAATTCGGCGCAGAATTTAGAATTTATTGCCAATCGAGGGCGACTGGCAACAGCACTAAACAATAGTCTTTTCTGTGCTTCCTTAATCCTACTTCCGCGCACCTCTTATTATCTTCCATAATATGCTTTTATATTGTAATCAAAATAAACCGACACAGTTCGCATTCACTAGACTAGTAATTGACAAGTGACAACTACACAGCTGACTGATAGACATCAGCTGTTTATGAAATCAATGCGCATGTGCGTACTGGTGCCTAACGCGAAGCGCGCGCGGCGGGTTCAAATTCAAGTCAAGTTAAGGATTCCACTCTAGAAAACCAGTTAGGGCGCGCAGCAGTTAGGGCGCGTTAACAAAGCTCGCCATAACTAAAAGATAAGGCTTGCTTTAACTAAGGCGAGCGCTATCGCTTGTTTCGAGAATCGATCCCCAGGGCGGGCGCCGTATGGGCTAGCCCACTGGGGCCCAAGACTGGCCAAGGTGACACTTTTAGACGGGGCCAGAGCGGGCAGCCCAGCTCAAGCCCAGTGGGGCCCGCCCGTCTGGCCCAGGTGGGCCCCAGCGGGCTGCTGTTTTTGTGTTTGCTGGGGAGTGTAATTTATTTAATGACCTGGAGCAATGGCTCTTCCAGTTTAGGTTTTCATCCATTATAATCCCTAGGAATTTAGTTTCTTTTACTTCAATGATTTCTGTATTATCTTTTTTATTTACAATTTTTATTTTTTCCAATGTATTATTTGAATTGTTTTTTATTTTGAAATGTATGAAGTTAGTTTTGTTTGAGTTTAAAAGTAAACAATTATCATTGAACCAGTTTGTTGCATTGATTAGCGTATTTTCTGTGTTTTGCTTTAGAATATCCTTTGTTTTTCCTATTATGGTTATATTTGTGTCATCTGCAAATAATTCCGATAGCTTGATGGTTTCTGGCAAGTCGTTAATATATATAATGAATAGTAGGGGCCCAAGAATCGAACCTTGTGGTACTCCCCAAGTGACAAGTTCAGGATCAGGTAGATATTTTAATTCTTTGTTGTTTATTCTTGATGTTATCTCTACATGTTGTTTTCTATTTTTCATGTAGGACTCTAGGAGTTGTAAAGCTGTTTCCTGTACTCCATAATGTTCCAACTTTGCTATAAGTATACTGTGTTTTATGCTATCAAAAGCCTTTGACAGGTCGCAGAAAAGCCCTAAAGTTTGATCTCTATTTTCTAGTCCGAGTAAGGTGTTGTTTATGAAATTTTGAATAGTGTTCGAGGTAGATTTGTTCTTTCGGAACCCATTTTGTTTGTCAGTTAGGAGATTTTCATATTCTAGGAATGATGTTAGTCTTATATGGATTATTTTTTCAAAAATCTTTGATGCAGCTGGTAATAATGAGATTGGCCTATAATTTTCTGTTATTTTATTATGTCCTTTTTTAAAAATTGGTATGATCTTTGCTATTTTTAATTTTTCTGGGAAAATTCCGTTATCAATGCATGTATTGAATATGTGTGATAGAGGCTTGATAGCTTTTTTGAGGATATTAGTACGTAATTTGTCTATACCGTAAGACTTTTTGTTTTTTAACCTTGATGCTATTTTTAATATTTCAGTCTCCGATGTGTGGTCCACATGAAAAGATTTAGTTGGTTTTTTCATTTTATCTAAGTGTTTTTGAAAGTTGTTTTCAGATGTACTATTTGATAGTTGGAGTGTTTGTGCGATGTTTGCAAAATCTTTGTTAAATTTGTTTGCTATCTTGTTGGGTTCTGTAATCATGTAGTTATTTTCTTTCAATATTAAGTTGCTCTGATCTCTAGGTTTTGTTGAGTTAGTGTGTTCTTTGACCACTTCCCAAATTGTTTTAGTCCTATCACATCCCGTTTTTTCTGCTATCTTTTTTGTGATGCTAAGTCTTTTTGCTGCTGCAATAGTTTTTTTGTAGATTTTTTAGTATTTTTGTACATTTGTTTTAGAAAGTCTGTCCTGTAGTGAGCATGTAGGTAATATAAGCATTTGAGATTTTTGGCTGACAATTTAATTCCTGTTGTGATCCATTTTGGTTTTTTGAATTTGGTATTTATTTTCTCTTTAGTTAATGGAAAGCACTCTTCAAACTTTTTCGTTATTATTTCTGAGAAAGTTTCATACTTTTTGTTTGGGTCTGATATGTTATACATATCATTCCAGGATACTCCTTCTAGCTCTTCTATGAATTTATTTGTGTTTTCTACACTAAAATTTCTAATTTGTATTGTTATGGTTTGATTTTTCTTTTCATTTATTTTAACTTGAATTATCTGGCACCGATGGTCCGATAAGCACTTTTCGACCACTTTTGTGGAGAATTGATTTTCCAGTAGATTTGTGGCAATGTTATCAATTGTTTTCCCTGTATTAAATCTAATATTCATTCGGGTGGGTTCTGTGATTGTTAGCCTTAGGTTATGAGATGTCAAGAGGTTTATGAGTTTATTGCTTTCAATTGATTTTATGGCTGTATGTTGTTTACTTTTCCTCTGCCTCCTTGAACCAATGAATTTGAAATACTTAGAAATAATGTCTGGAACAGAACCTGTCAAATTATACGTTAGGTCTTCCTATACAATAGAATTTTGACTGAAATCGGTTGGAAATGGTATCTCTACTACCGCATTTATAATTAAACAGCTGCGCTAAGTAGTAGTAGGCCGTAGGCCCTAATACAGAAACTGGTAACGATAACAAGGTATATAGTGATTGGACGAGGAAATATTTCTCAGAGCGGCTGTATTTTTAAGGGCGTGAGCTTGAGTAAGCATATATTGTTTACCAACACACTTACCTACACTTCGTTTGCGCTATGCGCATATGTCTGCGCTATGCGCATATGTTTGCGCTATGCGCATATGTCTGTGCCCCGTGGGCACCAAGGTTGAGCGAAGCTCGAGCTTGTTACGTTGATATTCAATTCAATGACTTAAAGACAAACATTAACAGAGAAGAGGAAGAGGCAAGATGAGTGGCCTGGCAGCAGGATTGGCCATCCGACTAGGATTAAGAAAAGGCATGAGGGCCGTTTGTAAAATTTCCAGCGGATAAAAATTTATCTGACCGCTAGGATTTGAGGTAAGTTGTTTTTGGAGTTAAACGATCTCCAACTTCACCTTTGACTACCTCATAGAAAAGGCATTGGAAGCCTTTTTGAGCCTGGCAGCCAGGTTTGCAGATTTAATATTAAAGCTTTCACAAAGTCACTCCTTGATAAGCAAATAAACAAATGTGAAAAAAAATCACATAATTTATTATAAATCTTCTTACGGTTATCCAGAATCAGGATGATGAAACTTTTGATTAGAGCCAGGTTGATGATACACATTTTATTGGTTGAAACTAATGAACGCGACGAACTTGAGAAATGCCTTGCTCTTAACAGCAATTCGGCTACGGCACCATTTAGCCACTCAGTTTATCCTTAAATTGATCAAAATTAATTCTAGGCTAAAACCACTCCTAAATTTTAAATTAAAAAATATTCTTGGACATAGCTTCAAATTATGGATGGCACCATAACTGCCCCGCGTGTCGAATGTTTTTGGTAGTAAAGTCAGGTAGATCATTTAAGTACAATTATTGTAACGCTTGCATGGAAACGCAACAAAAAATTGGATCAGCATCCTCGTCTGCTCACTGGCAGTAACTTATCAATCAACTTTAGTGCTGGTGGTGTCCCAGTTTTCACAAACCCTAGCAAGTCACTGCCCCCTAATTCCCTCCACATCTCCGAAAGAGCTTAATGATGATTGCCAGTTTGGGATGTTGAAACCCGAACCTTGCAAGCTCTCTTGCTCCCTTAATTGCAGAATGTTAAATCCTTGAAACTGAAGGATGGATCATTATGGAAACCAAATTATCAACAGAAAAGTTTTTGTCCTTGCCGCTTTCTGCGATTCTGTTGCCAGAGTGACTCTTCAATATTTTTGCACGCAAAGTAGTGGAAATACGGGTGCAGTTTTTGCCAACACGAAGGTGTGATCGTAGACAAGGACAAAGGGTTTGTTCGTGATTTCCCGCACGAGGAAATGCAGCGAAGGACTAACGAGGAATATGCCACATGACTAAAGGTGACGTTAAACAGTTCCATTCGTTTATGGGTTGAAAGGCACTTCGCCTTTGATTGATGAAATAGGATTCGACATTGTCGAGGGATTTATTCCGGACAGCATGCATCCAGTGCTCTTGGCATTATGCAGACAGTTTTGACAATTGTGGCTTTACTGCGAATGCAGGAAAAGCGGACTTTTCATAGATGATCAACTGCACATTTAAAAAAGGCGGTTATTAGCCATTCATCCTGCGAATAATTTTCTATGAGGCCAAGATTTGTGAAACCCACTTTTCTCTCTTGTAGCTGCGAGTTTCTGGATTTTTTCATCATGTTCTCGGGAGGCTGTTGCCCCTGGAGGCCGGTTGTCACCGAGGTGTCGCAGAGGACGTGCTACGGTACCAGCGCCCCAAGAACGTCACCTTGAACCTAGCGAGGTTGGTTGGAGGGTGTTTCTTGGAGGATGCATTCAGATCTTCACCGCGCCTTCTGCTGACGCTATTGATTTGTTTTTTTCTCAAAGGTGCGTTATTAATTTAATTCTCGATGCAAACAAAAACTCCCTGAGCTTCTTTCATTCTTAGATCGGTTTGGTGGTGGATGTGTCCCAAGATTCTTTTCTTCTGGGGAACCAAAATTATTTGGGGCTGGGTTTTTTCTTAACTCATGGCTCAAAACCGAAAATGATATTAAAATGAGAACCTACCCTCTCACTAACATTCGGCATAAATGTCCACCTAATCATTCGGCAAACCTTGATTTGCCAATGATTCGGCTAAAGTTACCCATTTTAGAGAAGAATAGCCTAACCTTTCCAACATTTAACTCAAATCTTCGCTAATCTGCCACCGTCGACTGACTTGTCGAAGGAATAGCGAGTGGCGAGCGCTATCTTTAACGAAATCATGGCAACATCAGATGTGACGTAGCAAGACGCGTCAAGCAAGCTTCGGTTGTTAGGTTGTGGATCCATTTGGCAGTGCAATAACAGCAAGTGAAATCATCGATTTGAAATGGTAAGTAACTTTATTATCTATATTTTATTTGCTTTATCCATTGTCAATCCACCGTTCATTGTTCGAACTTCAAACACTTACAATATTTGTCAAGATTTTACAGGTGCCATCCAAATTGATTTGGATCATTTGGATGCTGGTATAATGCCATAATTTCCAGCATTGACGAGTTTGCCAGCATGCCAGCATTGGCCAAGATCATACTATAACCAGTAGTTCTAACAAAGGTTTTCTTTCCCAATGTCTCACTTAGTGCTGAGCAGTTGGCTGATTGGCTGGTAGACCTGGTAGACCTGGTAGACCTGGTAGACCATGGTAGACCTGGTAGACCTGGTAGACCATGGTGTACGTTCAGAAGATTCTTTGTTGGTGAAAGGTAATTTTTTATTATTTTCACTCTTTTTTATGTGAAGTGAACAAATGAAACAATATGAATGACATCCAGTGTTTCAAATGTCCCATCCGCATTGGAGATACCAAGGCTTATTCCCTGCACCTCAGACATGCTGACCTCAGACAATGCTGGAAATCTGGTACCTCAGGCTGAACCCACCAGTTAGGAGCTGCAATATAAGATATTGAAGATGGCAATCAAGACCCACTGCACGAAGATATTTTAGATGATCGTATTCCTGCTGAAATTATGCCTGGATATGACATCAAAAGGTCTGCGAGCCAAATGATTTGCAACCTCAGAGCATGCCCCAGCGTGACCGGTACGTTGGTAGGCAGCGTAATTAACGGATGCGATTCACTTGTATCCGAAATTACAAGCCACTTAAAATCAGAGATGGATACTCTGTTGCAAAGCCTGCACAAAGACTTAAACAATGTAAACGTCCAGAATTTCAGAAGTGAATTTGATGTATCACCTTTTGACGGCCTGCGAACTACGCACAGCCAAATTGAATATTTTAAGGTAAATATGAACTATATTGAGCCGATTGAAATAAACTTGGGATCCAAAATCGATAACATGCTCAACCGTTCAACAAATAAGTATGAACCAACCGTTGTCTTAGAAAATGTTCAGTATGTCCCAATTATAAAAATTCTAACATTAGTTTTGTCTAATGATGCAGTCAGGGAAGCAGTTTTAAATTAACCTTCCAGCAACGATGGATTTTTGAGGTCGTTTGTGGATGGTGACCAGTTTGCTCGCCATCAATATCTCCAAATGCATCGGCATGCAATCCGACTACAAATTTATTACGATGATATTGAAGTAACAAATCCTCTGGGCACTAAAACAGGTATCCATAAAATTGGTGCATTCTACTTTTCAATTCAAAATGTATCCTACCGCAACCTATCATCTCTCTCCAACATTCATTTATTTTTGTTATGCCACACTGCTCATGTAAATAAATATGGATTTCACCGCATCCTCGAAAGATTTGTTGTGGACATCAGATTACTTGAATCAGACGCTGGGGTAAACGTTGAGCTTCTGACTGGACACGGTTTTCTTCTAAGAGCAACTTTAAACACATTGTGTGCTTATGGACTCGCTGCCCACCAACTACTCGAGTTCTTGTCGCCGGCCTGCAGACACTTTTGCCGCTTGTGTATGATCCGCAGGGAAGACCTTCATAATATCAAGGCCACGTTGTGCATGAACGGGGAACAAGAGAAACCTACGACAACCAAGTGGCTCAAGTCGCGGCAAACCCCGCAATGTCTTTACAAACCGGGCTAGCAGAGCAGTGCACTGCACGGAGCAAGTTTTTTTCATGCATCTAACAATATGGTCTTTGATGTAATGCACGATTTTCTGGAAAGGATCTGCCAAATGGAATTAAAATTCGTTTTGAGAAAGTACGTATGTGAAGACCGGATTTTTTCAGTTCAACTTTTCAACCGTCGAGTTAAATCATTCATTTACAGATACCCTGAACGGAAGAACAAACCGACTGCCAATTTCAATGCTGCCTCTCTGAATAACATCTCTGAACATAAAGTTAAGCAAAAAGCATTGCAAGCATGGTGCCTCGTGCGAGTTTTCCCATTTCTGGTAGCGGACAAAGTTCCCGAAGATGACCCCTACCTGAATCTAATCCTATTGCTTCTGCGGATAATGGAGATAGTTTTCATGCCCAAGATAGCCCGAGGCCAAGTGGCATTTCTACACGAACTTATCACAGATCACCACACAACTTTCCGAGCTCTTTTCCCTGAAATCAATTTGAAAAACAAACATCACCATGGAGAGCACTACCCTGAGTGCATTTTGGAGTCCGGCCCCATGGGTTTGTACTGGTGTATGCGCTACGAAGGCAATCATCAGGGCCTAAAAAGGCATGCTGCCAACTGTTCTCTAACCTTGTACATCAGATAAACCAGTGCGCTATTTGGGGTTCAAAACATGATTGGGATGAAAAAATACAATGCAAACAGGGCACATCAGTCATTGTGGCGTCTTGCATTGATCACCCTCACTTGGCGAATCTGGGTTTTGCCATGGATGCACGAGTCTTTCGCTCTCCATCGGTCGTGGCTCATGGAATGAGTTCAGAAAAGGCCTGTTCGTAATGACAAGCAACGGACATGAAGATGCAGCAAATCTTCCGAAATTTGGCATCATCAAAGAAATTTTGATTTTGGAAACTGGGAACACTCACCGAAGAAGAGTGGAAAACTGAACGATTGGAAGTCAAACTTCACTCTTTCCTGATAACACGGAGACAGATTCGTAGAGTACTGACTCTCAGTCATACCACCCTTCCATATCCTATTCCAATTGCTGCGTGGAATGATTACTCCGACGATCAAAAATACCTCGGCCTTCGACATCAAGTTTAACGTGAGTAGGATTGGGCACTGAAGAATTTATTTTTTATTTTCTAACAGGTCAAGATGTTGATGGGTTGGCATTCAGCCTGCTCACAGAGTCTGATTTGGAGAAGCTTGGACTGACGCTCGGCGCAAGGAAAAGAATGTTTCTGCTTGTTAAGGACTTCACTAAGCCAGGTCCTGAAGTTCATGAGGAAGCGATTGTTGAGGAGGTGTCGGTCCTACAGTGGGAAACATTAATAGCTTCTAGTTCTGCCAAACATTTAAAAGCCAAGGACACCAGTCAGGAGTCTCCCTCATGTGGGACATCAAAAATGCCTGATCATTCACTGGTAATAATATTAAACTGTACTCATTTTACCGTTCGTGATCCATGAAATTTTTAATCTTATATTTGGTTATCATTTAGGAGTTCGTTGTTCGTGAAACTCTTGAGAATCACACGACGGGAAAGACGCTTCTAAAAATATTAGATGCAAATGTGGCATTAAACACTTAAGATCGTCAAAAATTAGTGAACATTTTGGTTGAAAAGTTGGTTTCGCAGACATTGTAAGTCAAGACCCTTATATACTTGGATTAAATACTCAGAATTATCAAGGCGCTACAATATGTCTCTTACTAAACTAAAAATATAAGCTGAAACCTGAAACTGTATTTAAAGATAGCCAGCCGGGAAAAACAAAAAATCATTCTATTAATTAAAAATCATTCTATTTAAAAAAAATATATATATATATATATTCCAAGTCTCACAGAAGATAAATACGTAGGTACGTTCAATCCATCAGTAGGGAGAGCTTTATCGTTATAAATTATTCTTTTTCAAGATATCCATCATGCAAAGAAAAGAAGAATTGGCCAAAGAAATTGTTGGTTCCTTTCCACACTTGCGAGCTACCATTCGATCTGGAACAGAAGGCCATGTATGTCATAATTTCATATTTATTGGTATTACTGCTTACATTTGTTCAATATTTTCCTTTACTATGTACTATCTACTATGAAGCTATTTATTACCGTTTTTTTATTTTTAGTAGCACTTTTTCTGTGCAAAGACCCATGCTGGTTTTATTGAGTACCGCATCAAACATCTCCGAGACAATATTTCCCCATCAAAGAGGAAGTACAAGGAACGGCGTACTTCTTCAGCTGCCCAACTCCAAGTATCAATGCCGCAAGAAGAGGACCAGAGTGTGACCGATCCCAGCAGTAAGGAAGCGCTGTCCGACAAGGTTAGCGACAATTAGGTAATCGATTCTTACTTTTTTAGCCGGAAATCGAGTGGCCCTCAGTTCGCATCTCGGATCTGCCATAACTTTTAACAGTTCTCGTCCATTACTTTCTGGGAGTCATTATCAAGAAATACTTATATCTCATTATTATATAAAAATGCTATCAAGATTGGACTTTGCCAGTTGCACCTTCGTTGTTCAATTTCAGATCGCTTGGATGCGACATACTGCGACATACTCCGCCAACGGCTACGAACAGGCAGAAGATTGGATGCGACATACTCCGCCAACGGCTACGAACAGGCAGAAGATTGTAGAGCTTTATTCGAGACATTTATTGACAGGCGGTCGAAAATAAAGAAGGATGGGTTACCCTTACACGATCAACTTTTTGCGTGTAAAGGCACCTTTAAGCATAACATCAATAGTTGACCTATATCCATGCCTAATGGCATTTGGTGGAGAAATGGTGAGCAGGAATTTAAGTTTAAAATATTCATTGCATCCAATTGGAAATTTTATCTAGAAAATCCATTGTTGTAACTTGCAAAATATTGCATTGTCCTAGGTTTCCCAAGAATTCAGTCTGATGTTGCCTGATAGCGCTGAATTTTCTGGTCGTTTTGTCAACTTCTATAAAACACGTATTGTGGCTACATTCAAAGCAAAAAATCTGGAATTGTCTAATCTGCAAGCCATGCAGAATGGTAAGTCTGTTTAAGCTGAGAAAATGTACGCTACTTTCACTTTGTATACATGATTCATAATATATATATATATTTCTTAAATAATGTTCCCAGACGATGTTGAAGCACTGTTGATGTCGGCTGCAATGTTGCCTTCAAGGAATTCTTGCGAAGTAAAGCTATGGTAGGTACTAGGATTTTTCATGCTATGTATATAAAAGGGTTACTGGATTTTTCTTATTAAATCTTATCGTTATTTCAGGTTGAAAAGCATGACAACTGTCTAATCACCTGTACTTACAGAATTTTGCAACAATACTATAACAATGACAGTAATTCATTTCGGCTCGGTTTGGATGCTTATACTTTTGGACGGCTAGTACATTCTCTATATACATGTGTGGGAGACACCCCAACCTGGTTGCTCATACAGATAGCATTTTTTTAAATAGTACTACAAATTCCATCTATTCTTAACTTTTTTTTTTTTAACTTTTAGCCTGGAACGGATATTGAACAATATGCGAAGGAGAAGGGGAGTAGGCAGAGCCAGCCCCACATGATTTGTGTTGGCACTCCAGCAGAGCTTTGTGTTGGCACTCCAGCAGAGCTTTGTGTTGGCACTCCAGCAGAGCTTTGTGTTGGCACTCCAGCAGAGCTTTGTGTTGGCACTCCAGCAGAGCTTTGTGTTGGCACTCCAGCAGAGCTTTGTGTTGGCACTCCAGCAGAGCTTTGTGTTGGCACTCCAGCAGAGCTTTGTGTTGGCACTCCAGCAGAGCTTTGTGTTGGCACTCCAGCAGAGCTTTGTGTTGGCACTCCAGCAGAGCTTTGTGTTGGCACTCCAGCAGAGCTTTGTGTTGGCACTCCAGCAGAGCTTTGTGTTGGCACTCCAGCAGAGCTTTGTGTTGGCACTCCAGCAGAGCTTTGTGTTGGCACTCCAGCAGAGCTTTGTGTTGGCACTCCAGCAGAGCTTTGTGTTGGCACTCCAGCAGAGCTTTGTGTTGGCACTCCAGCAGAGCTTTGTGTTGGCACTCCAGCAGAGCTTTGTGTTGGCACTCCAGCAGAGCTTTGTGTTGGCACTCCAGCAGAGCTTTGTGTTGGCACTCCAGCAGAGCTTTGTGTTGGCACTCCAGCAGAGCTTTGTGTTGGCACTCCAGCAGAGCTTTGTGTTGGCACTCCAGCAGAGCTTTGTGTTGGCACTCCAGCAGAGCTTTGTGTTGGCACTCCAGCAGAGCTTTGTGTTGGCACTCCAGCAGAGCTTTGTGTTGGCACTCCAGCAGAGCTTTGTGTTGGCACTCCAGCAGAGCTTTGTGTTGGCACTCCAGCAGAGCTTTGTGTTGGCACTCCAGCAGAGCTTTGTGTTGGCACTCCAGCAGAGCTTTGTGTTGGCACTCCAGCAGAGCTTTGTGTTGGCACTCCAGCAGAGCTTTGTGTTGGCACTCCAGCAGAGCTTTGTGTTGGCACTCCAGCAGAGCTTTGTGTTGGCACTCCAGCAGAGCTTTGTGTTGGCACTCCAGCAGAGCTTTGTGTTGGCACTCCAGCAGAGCTTTGTGTTGGCACTCCAGCAGAGCTTTGTGTTGGCACTCCAGCAGAGCCTTGTGTTGGCACTCCAGCAGAGCCTTGTGTTGGCACTCCAGCAGAGCTTTGTGTTGGCACTCCAGCAGAGCCTTGTGTTGGCACTCCAGCAGAGCTTTGTGTTGGCACTCCAGCAGAGCTTTGTGTTGGCACTCCAGCAGAGCTTTGTGTTGGCACTCCAGCAGAGCTTTGTGTTGGCACTCCAGCAGAGCTTTGTGTTGGCACTCCAGCAGAGCTTTGTGTTGGCACTCCAGCAGAGCTTTGTGTTGGCACTCCAGCAGAGCTTTGTGTTGGCACTCCAGCAGAGCTTTGTGTTGGCACTCCAGCAGAGCTTTGTGTTGGCACTCCAGCAGAGCTTTGTGTTGGCACTCCAGCAGAGCTTTGTGTTGGCACTCCAGCAGAGCTTTGTGTTGGCACTCCAGCAGAGCTTTGTGTTGGCACTCCAGCAGAGCTTTGTGTTGGCACTCCAGCAGAGCTTTGTGTTGGCACTCCAGCAGAGCTTTGTGTTGGCACTCCAGCAGAGCTTTGTGTTGGCACTCCAGCAGAGCTTTGTGTTGGCACTCCAGCAGAGCTTTGTGTTGGCACTCCAGCAGAGCTTTGTGTTGGCACTCCAGCAGAGCTTTGTGTTGGCACTCCAGCAGAGCTTTGTGTTGGCACTCCAGCAGAGCTTTGTGTTGGCACTCCAGCAGAGCTTTGTGTTGGCACTCCAGCAGAGCTTTGTGTTGGCACTCCAGCAGAGCTTTGTGTTGGCACTCCAGCAGAGCTTTGTGTTGGCACTCCAGCAGAGCTTTGTGTTGGCACTCCAGCAGAGCTTTGTGTTGGCACTCCAGCAGAGCTTTGTGTTGGCACTCCAGCAGAGCTTTGTGTTGGCACTCCAGCAGAGCTTTGTGTTGGCACTCCAGCAGAGCTTTGTGTTGGCACTCCAGCAGAGCTTTGTGTTGGCACTCCAGCAGAGCTTTGTGTTGGCACTCCAGCAGAGCTTTGTGTTGGCACTCCAGCAGAGCTTTGTGTTGGCACTCCAGCAGAGCTTTGTGTTGGCACTCCAGCAGAGCTTTGTGTTGGCACTCCAGCAGAGCTTTGTGTTGGCACTCCAGCAGAGCTTTGTGTTGGCACTCCAGCAGAGCTTTGTGTTGGCACTCCAGCAGAGCTTTGTGTTGGCACTCCAGCAGAGCTTTGTGTTGGCACTCCAGCAGAGCTTTGTGTTGGCACTCCAGCAGAGCTTTGTGTTGGCACTCCAGCAGAGCTTTGTGTTGGCACTCCAGCAGAGCTTTGTGTTGGCACTCCAGCAGAGCTTTGTGTTGGCACTCCAGCAGAGCTTTGTGTTGGCACTCCAGCAGAGCTTTGTGTTGGCACTCCAGCAGAGCTTTGTGTTGGCACTCCAGCAGAGCTTTGTGTTGGCACTCCAGCAGAGCTTTGTGTTGGCACTCCAGCAGAGCTTTGTGTTGGCACTCCAGCAGAGCTTTGTGTTGGCACTCCAGCAGAGCTTTGTGTTGGCACTCCAGCAGAGCTTTGTGTTGGCACTCCAGCAGAGCTTTGTGTTGGCACTCCAGCAGAGCTTTGTGTTGGCACTCCAGCAGAGCTTTGTGTTGGCACTCCAGCAGAGCTTTGTGTTGGCACTCCAGCAGAGCTTTGTGTTGGCACTCCAGCAGAGCTTTGTGTTGGCACTCCAGCAGAGCTTTGTGTTGGCACTCCAGCAGAGCTTTGTGTTGGCACTCCAGCAGAGCTTTGTGTTGGCACTCCAGCAGAGCTTTGTGTTGGCACTCCAGCAGAGCTTTGTGTTGGCACTCCAGCAGAGCTTTGTGTTGGCACTCCAGCAGAGCTTTGTGTTGGCACTCCAGCAGAGCTTTGTGTTGGCACTCCAGCAGAGCTTTGTGTTGGCACTCCAGCAGAGCTTTGTGTTGGCACTCCAGCAGAGCTTTGTGTTGGCACTCCAGCAGAGCTTTGTGTTGGCACTCCAGCAGAGCTTTGTGTTGGCACTCCAGCAGAGCTTTGTGTTGGCACTCCAGCAGAGCTTTGTGTTGGCACTCCAGCAGAGCTTTGTGTTGGCACTCCAGCAGAGCTTTGTGTTGGCACTCCAGCAGAGCTTTGTGTTGGCACTCCAGCAGAGCTTTGTGTTGGCACTCCAGCAGAGCTTTGTGTTGGCACTCCAGCAGAGCTTTGTGTTGGCACTCCAGCAGAGCTTTGTGTTGGCACTCCAGCAGAGCTTTGTGTTGGCACTCCAGCAGAGCTTTGTGTTGGCACTCCAGCAGAGCTTTGTGTTGGCACTCCAGCAGAGCTTTGTGTTGGCACTCCAGCAGAGCTTTGTGTTGGCACTCCAGCAGAGCTTTGTGTTGGCACTCCAGCAGAGCTTTGTGTTGGCACTCCAGCAGAGCTTTGTGTTGGCACTCCAGCAGAGCTTTGTGTTGGCACTCCAGCAGAGCTTTGTGTTGGCACTCCAGCAGAGCTTTGTGTTGGCACTCCAGCAGAGCTTTGTGTTGGCACTCCAGCAGAGCTTTGTGTTGGCACTCCAGCAGAGCTTTGTGTTGGCACTCCAGCAGAGCTTTGTGTTGGCACTCCAGCAGAGCTTTGTGTTGGCACTCCAGCAGAGCTTTGTGTTGGCACTCCAGCAGAGCTTTGTGTTGGCACTCCAGCAGAGCTTTGTGTTGGCACTCCAGCAGAGCTTTGTGTTGGCACTCCAGCAGAGCTTTGTGTTGGCACTCCAGCAGAGCTTTGTGTTGGCACTCCAGCAGAGCTTTGTGTTGGCACTCCAGCAGAGCTTTGTGTTGGCACTCCAGCAGAGCTTTGTGTTGGCACTCCAGCAGAGCTTTGTGTTGGCACTCCAGCAGAGCTTTGTGTTGGCACTCCAGCAGAGCTTTGTGTTGGCACTCCAGCAGAGCTTTGTGTTGGCACTCCAGCAGAGCTTTGTGTTGGCACTCCAGCAGAGCTTTGTGTTGGCACTCCAGCAGAGCTTTGTGTTGGCACTCCAGCAGAGCTTTGTGTTGGCACTCCAGCAGAGCTTTGTGTTGGCACTCCAGCAGAGCTTTGTGTTGGCACTCCAGCAGAGCTTTGTGTTGGCACTCCAGCAGAGCTTTGTGTTGGCACTCCAGCAGAGCTTTGTGTTGGCACTCCAGCAGAGCTTTGTGTTGGCACTCCAGCAGAGCTTTGTGTTGGCACTCCAGCAGAGCTTTGTGTTGGCACTCCAGCAGAGCTTTGTGTTGGCACTCCAGCAGAGCTTTGTGTTGGCACTCCAGCAGAGCTTTGTGTTGGCACTCCAGCAGAGCTTTGTGTTGGCACTCCAGCAGAGCTTTGTGTTGGCACTCCAGCAGAGCTTTGTGTTGGCACTCCAGCAGAGCTTTGTGTTGGCACTCCAGCAGAGCTTTGTGTTGGCACTCCAGCAGAGCTTTGTGTTGGCACTCCAGCAGAGCTTTGTGTTGGCACTCCAGCAGAGCTTTGTGTTGGCACTCCAGCAGAGCTTTGTGTTGGCACTCCAGCAGAGCTTTGTGTTGGCACTCCAGCAGAGCTTTGTGTTGGCACTCCAGCAGAGCTTTGTGTTGGCACTCCAGCAGAGCTTTGTGTTGGCACTCCAGCAGAGCTTTGTGTTGGCACTCCAGCAGAGCTTTGTGTTGGCACTCCAGCAGAGCTTTGTGTTGGCACTCCAGCAGAGCTTTGTGTTGGCACTCCAGCAGAGCTTTGTGTTGGCACTCCAGCAGAGCTTTGTGTTGGCACTCCAGCAGAGCTTTGTGTTGGCACTCCAGCAGAGCTTTGTGTTGGCACTCCAGCAGAGCTTTGTGTTGGCACTCCAGCAGAGCTTTGTGTTGGCACTCCAGCAGAGCTTTGTGTTGGCACTCCAGCAGAGCTTTGTGTTGGCACTCCAGCAGAGCTTTGTGTTGGCACTCCAGCAGAGCTTTGTGTTGGCACTCCAGCAGAGCTTTGTGTTGGCACTCCAGCAGAGCTTTGTGTTGGCACTCCAGCAGAGCTTTGTGTTGGCACTCCAGCAGAGCTTTGTGTTGGCACTCCAGCAGAGCTTTGTGTTGGCACTCCAGCAGAGCTTTGTGTTGGCACTCCAGCAGAGCTTTGTGTTGGCACTCCAGCAGAGCTTTGTGTTGGCACTCCAGCAGAGCTTTGTGTTGGCACTCCAGCAGAGCTTTGTGTTGGCACTCCAGCAGAGCTTTGTGTTGGCACTCCAGCAGAGCTTTGTGTTGGCACTCCAGCAGAGCTTTGTGTTGGCACTCCAGCAGAGCTTTGTGTTGGCACTCCAGCAGAGCTTTGTGTTGGCACTCCAGCAGAGCTTTGTGTTGGCACTCCAGCAGAGCTTTGTGTTGGCACTCCAGCAGAGCTTTGTGTTGGCACTCCAGCAGAGCTTTGTGTTGGCACTCCAGCAGAGCTTTGTGTTGGCACTCCAGCAGAGCTTTGTGTTGGCACTCCAGCAGAGCTTTGTGTTGGCACTCCAGCAGAGCTTTGTGTTGGCACTCCAGCAGAGCTTTGTGTTGGCACTCCAGCAGAGCTTTGTGTTGGCACTCCAGCAGAGCTTTGTGTTGGCACTCCAGCAGAGCTTTGTGTTGGCACTCCAGCAGAGCTTTGTGTTGGCACTCCAGCAGAGCTTTGTGTTGGCACTCCAGCAGAGCTTTGTGTTGGCACTCCAGCAGAGCTTTGTGTTGGCACTCCAGCAGAGCTTTGTGTTGGCACTCCAGCAGAGCTTTGTGTTGGCACTCCAGCAGAGCTTTGTGTTGGCACTCCAGCAGAGCTTTGTGTTGGCACTCCAGCAGAGCTTTGTGTTGGCACTCCAGCAGAGCTTTGTGTTGGCACTCCAGCAGAGCTTTGTGTTGGCACTCCAGCAGAGCTTTGTGTTGGCACTCCAGCAGAGCTTTGTGTTGGCACTCCAGCAGAGCTTTGTGTTGGCACTCCAGCAGAGCTTTGTGTTGGCACTCCAGCAGAGCTTTGTGTTGGCACTCCAGCAGAGCTTTGTGTTGGCACTCCAGCAGAGCTTTGTGTTGGCACTCCAGCAGAGCTTTGTGTTGGCACTCCAGCAGAGCTTTGTGTTGGCACTCCAGCAGAGCTTTGTGTTGGCACTCCAGCAGAGCTTTGTGTTGGCACTCCAGCAGAGCTTTGTGTTGGCACTCCAGCAGAGCTTTGTGTTGGCACTCCAGCAGAGCTTTGTGTTGGCACTCCAGCAGAGCTTTGTGTTGGCACTCCAGCAGAGCTTTGTGTTGGCACTCCAGCAGAGCTTTGTGTTGGCACTCCAGCAGAGCTTTGTGTTGGCACTCCAGCAGAGCTTTGTGTTGGCACTCCAGCAGAGCTTTGTGTTGGCACTCCAGCAGAGCTTTGTGTTGGCACTCCAGCAGAGCTTTGTGTTGGCACTCCAGCAGAGCTTTGTGTTGGCACTCCAGCAGAGCTTTGTGTTGGCACTCCAGCAGAGCTTTGTGTTGGCACTCCAGCAGAGCTTTGTGTTGGCACTCCAGCAGAGCTTTGTGTTGGCACTCCAGCAGAGCTTTGTGTTGGCACTCCAGCAGAGCTTTGTGTTGGCACTCCAGCAGAGCTTTGTGTTGGCACTCCAGCAGAGCTTTGTGTTGGCACTCCAGCAGAGCTTTGTGTTGGCACTCCAGCAGAGCTTTGTGTTGGCACTCCAGCAGAGCTTTGTGTTGGCACTCCAGCAGAGCTTTGTGTTGGCACTCCAGCAGAGCTTTGTGTTGGCACTCCAGCAGAGCTTTGTGTTGGCACTCCAGCAGAGCTTTGTGTTGGCACTCCAGCAGAGCTTTGTGTTGGCACTCCAGCAGAGCTTTGTGTTGGCACTCCAGCAGAGCTTTGTGTTGGCACTCCAGCAGAGCTTTGTGTTGGCACTCCAGCAGAGCTTTGTGTTGGCACTCCAGCAGAGCTTTGTGTTGGCACTCCAGCAGAGCTTTGTGTTGGCACTCCAGCAGAGCTTTGTGTTGGCACTCCAGCAGAGCTTTGTGTTGGCACTCCAGCAGAGCTTTGTGTTGGCACTCCAGCAGAGCTTTGTGTTGGCACTCCAGCAGAGCTTTGTGTTGGCACTCCAGCAGAGCTTTGTGTTGGCACTCCAGCAGAGCTTTGTGTTGGCACTCCAGCAGAGCTTTGTGTTGGCACTCCAGCAGAGCTTTGTGTTGGCACTCCAGCAGAGCTTTGTGTTGGCACTCCAGCAGAGCTTTGTGTTGGCACTCCAGCAGAGCTTTGTGTTGGCACTCCAGCAGAGCTTTGTGTTGGCACTCCAGCAGAGCTTTGTGTTGGCACTCCAGCAGAGCTTTGTGTTGGCACTCCAGCAGAGCTTTGTGTTGGCACTCCAGCAGAGCTTTGTGTTGGCACTCCAGCAGAGCTTTGTGTTGGCACTCCAGCAGAGCTTTGTGTTGGCACTCCAGCAGAGCTTTGTGTTGGCACTCCAGCAGAGCTTTGTGTTGGCACTCCAGCAGAGCTTTGTGTTGGCACTCCAGCAGAGCTTTGTGTTGGCACTCCAGCAGAGCTTTGTGTTGGCACTCCAGCAGAGCTTTGTGTTGGCACTCCAGCAGAGCTTTGTGTTGGCACTCCAGCAGAGCTTTGTGTTGGCACTCCAGCAGAGCTTTGTGTTGGCACTCCAGCAGAGCTTTGTGTTGGCACTCCAGCAGAGCTTTGTGTTGGCACTCCAGCAGAGCTTTGTGTTGGCACTCCAGCAGAGCTTTGTGTTGGCACTCCAGCAGAGCTTTGTGTTGGCACTCCAGCAGAGCTTTGTGTTGGCACTCCAGCAGAGCTTTGTGTTGGCACTCCAGCAGAGCTTTGTGTTGGCACTCCAGCAGAGCTTTGTGTTGGCACTCCAGCAGAGCTTTGTGTTGGCACTCCAGCAGAGCTTTGTGTTGGCACTCCAGCAGAGCTTTGTGTTGGCACTCCAGCAGAGCTTTGTGTTGGCACTCCAGCAGAGCTTTGTGTTGGCACTCCAGCAGAGCTTTGTGTTGGCACTCCAGCAGAGCTTTGTGTTGGCACTCCAGCAGAGCTTTGTGTTGGCACTCCAGCAGAGCTTTGTGTTGGCACTCCAGCAGAGCTTTGTGTTGGCACTCCAGCAGAGCTTTGTGTTGGCACTCCAGCAGAGCTTTGTGTTGGCACTCCAGCAGAGCTTTGTGTTGGCACTCCAGCAGAGCTTTGTGTTGGCACTCCAGCAGAGCTTTGTGTTGGCACTCCAGCAGAGCTTTGTGTTGGCACTCCAGCAGAGCTTTGTGTTGGCACTCCAGCAGAGCTTTGTGTTGGCACTCCAGCAGAGCTTTGTGTTGGCACTCCAGCAGAGCTTTGTGTTGGCACTCCAGCAGAGCTTTGTGTTGGCACTCCAGCAGAGCTTTGTGTTGGCACTCCAGCAGAGCTTTGTGTTGGCACTCCAGCAGAGCTTTGTGTTGGCACTCCAGCAGAGCTTTGTGTTGGCACTCCAGCAGAGCTTTGTGTTGGCACTCCAGCAGAGCTTTGTGTTGGCACTCCAGCAGAGCTTTGTGTTGGCACTCCAGCAGAGCTTTGTGTTGGCACTCCAGCAGAGCTTTGTGTTGGCACTCCAGCAGAGCTTTGTGTTGGCACTCCAGCAGAGCTTGGGCCATTTTTTATCATGCTGGATCACAAACTTCTTGCTGTGGGGCCGTCGCGTCGCCCCTGAATGCCGTTTCCACATACATCAAGTGCCACCACGTCTTTGACGTAAAGTACTGCGCAACCCTGCAGTCATTCACAAATTTCCTTGAAGTTTTTTTGTTTAAACTGGAAGTGACCGGAACAGCGAAGGTGGTCGAGCTGGAGAGTTACATGCACCATGTCCAGCTGTGAGAAGAAGGGACTGGCCATTTTTTCGTTAATAAAATTTCATGGAACCATTTTCTTGAAACTCATGGAATTATAGTGTTACTTCACTTTGGAAGACTGGATTAAAAATCAAACACTTTTCAGTAATTTCAAGTTATACTTATAGGTACATCTAATTTCTGCTTTTGTTAGCAAGACCTGCACTGCGATTCTTAGATTTGACCGAGATCTCGATCGAATGCGATGTCGATCGAGAGTCGAACGATCGACATCTTGTCACGCGATTCCCGAGTTACTCTCGATGTCGATCGTTCCCAGATCTCGATTGAAATCGTATTCGATCGACATCTCCGTGACTACTTTACCGACTTGACTCTTAGCCAATCAAATGGCGAGGTTTTTTCTGACGTTATAAAACAAAAACGTGCGGCAAAAGAAAAACATAACCAATACGTTTTTTGCACGCTTGAAGATGGCCAAAAGGTAAATAAATTGACTTAATTACTTCTAATTATCAAATACAATCATTTTATTTGCACATATTATATAGATACATATTATTATATTCATAAAAGAACCAAAAAATACATTTTTTATAGTTAAAACCATAGATATGCACATTTGTCAGATAAGTTTGACTTGTTTGTGTGCACAACTATTTATTAATTGTTTAATATTTGTAGATCAATTAGAACTACAGATCGTAAACTTTTTTTTTACCACTCACATTTATTGTAACTTTTTATTTATTATAACAATTACTTAAAAATAAAAATTGTAGGCTCGGCCACCTGCCAAAGGCCGGGGTCCCTCCCCCCTGCCCCCCTGGCCCCCTGGCCATCTGGCGGCCCGTCTGGGGTCGTCAAGCTTCGATGAGCATACCCCATTGGTCTGCGTGACGCCAACATCTCCACTCTGGGAAGGTCGGGCCGGTGGTATCCGCCGTCACTTCGGCTCACTCTGGCTGGCAACAGGTGGGACCCAGACAGAGTTTGGCTTCCGCGTCGTAGATCACGTCCTCGCTCTGCCACTTTACATTCTCAGCGCCCGAATCGGCCAATTTCTTAGCTGCTCTTGCGGCGACTCGAAGGCCAGACAATCTGAAGTTCTCAACGGCAGCAAATTGGCGGAAACGATGAACCAGACGTCGTCAACTGACACGATGTTGCTGTAACACGTGCAGGCTGAGTTGTTATCTCTGGCCGTTATTTGTTTTTAAATCCCACCCCTCGTCTTTCCTCCGCGCAATGAGTGCTCACCACCTCTCTTTGTCCTCTCGAGCTCGCTGCTCTGCTTGTGCTCCGCTCCTCCCCTCCAAACCCTCAAATCCCAGCCGCCAGGCCACTGGGCTAGTACAGAGAGAGAACGGGCAGCCTGCTGGGTTGTGGCGGTCTTTGTGTTGAAACGGCAAGGGTATAAAAGCGAGGTGCTGACATGTGTGCAATCAGTGACAGTCTTGAGGCAGCAGTCGACCAGGGAAGGTATTCCGGCTCTGCACACTCACTCATTTATTTTCTTCTCATGTTTATTAACTGTTTATGTTGGTTCCTTTTTGTACTGTGATTATCTTCTGGGTATCTTCTGGGTATAAACTTCTTTTTTTCTGTTGGATTATTTGTTGTATTCTGACTGGAACCCCTGGCGTCAGGGGTCGCTTGTTGGAATTCATACGCAGAATTGAAGATGGAGGAGCAACGGAGCAATTATTATGGGAACTCTCGAAAGATTTTCAATTATAGAAAAATCCCATTTGTACATTTAATATCTGTACTACCCGATTTTTCGGTAAGCGTTAACACATGACTATTACTTTTTAGTTATATCGTAGAAAAATTTATTTATTTATCTTCGCCAAAAATGTATGCCCTTAATGCACGCAGGTCTGACTGTGGTGGCCCGGCCCACTTTGGGAACTGGGAGGGGGGGAAACCCCCAGGAAAATTTTGGTGAAGGTCATTAATTGAAGCAAATCTACGCGTTTTGAGCAATTCATGAGTCGAAAAGTAGGACCTCAATGTTTAAGCCGATAACACGTTTTTGAGGACAGTTTTCTGCCAAACCATCCAAAAGCATCCTGCACACACACAGTAGTTGAAACTTGAGACACTTTTTCTTAAAATCTCTGTAATTAATGTCCATCTCAATATAAAATAATAATTTTTCTCAGTGTATTAGATTTGACCTTGGTCTCCATCTGTAAACTGTAAAAACTATGCCTTACATGATATTTAAAAGTATAATTTTTATTTAAAAAATGTATGCATAGTGTCTCAAGTATCCCCAAGCAAGGGATACTTGGGACACCCAAAGGGGATAGATGAGAAGGGTTAGTAATTTACTCAATGCATTTTCATTATGAAATTGAATGTGGTCTATTGGCATCATCAATTGGGGCCATTGCCTCGTTGTTTTTGAAGGGCAGCATTTCTTAGAGAGTTTCCTTCATTAATTGCGTTTACGGCAGATTCTATTTTCTCAGGTACATTTTTCTCTCGGATTCTTTGATTTGTAGAATTGAGTCATGCTAAGAACAAATTTAAATAATTTATTCTTCAAATTAATTAGATTAAGCATGAATAAGTATGAAAACACATAGCCTATGCATGTCTCAAGTATCCCCATGATTAGTGTATCAAGTATCCCCACACAGTATTTTGGTACAACCGTCAATCTGCAGCCAAGACCATGTAGAAAAGTTGAATTTTTTTGTATTCTACAATAAGCTTGGATCAATAATGTATGCATCCGACATAAAACATTTACTGAAAAAATTATAACTTCTTTCATATGAAAACATTTAAGTAACAGTGAAAAACTTACTTTTTGAGGCTAAAAACCAACAATAATTAATTAAGCAGCCTGAAATGGGACTTAAGGGTACACACATCTTGGTTTATTGGTGGCTTGAACAGGTTCCTTTTTTGCTGGTGTATCAAGTATCCCTCTGTCATCCACCCGACACGCCGTCGGAGATGAGACTGGCAGGTGGCGCAGGCAAAGCTAGCGAACTTTTAAAATATACATAAATGTTTTCAACAATGGGCTGTGTGGGCAAGAATGCACACATTGATTCCAACAATGACCTCGTAGCCACATTTGCAATTTGTAGCCCAGAAGAACAGATCTATAGTGGACGAGTGATTGTTGGGAATAAACAACACAATTATCCATAATACGCAGAACGGGTGAAACTGAAACATATTTTGCATTGTTAAATACGTTCGTTGAAGGGGAGATGTTGACCAGCCGCTGAGCCTGCCCGGCCCGACTCCTAAACCACCCCGGCCGTGGAGTCTCCAGCCTCGTCCCAACTACACATCTTGCTTCTGCCAGATGGCTAACCATATTATTTTATCGCGTTCGACTTTTACGTAAACATGCGACTGAAAAACCAGCGGCCCCACCGGCCAAAATCAAGCGGCCCACCGGGAAACGTCCCGGTGGGCCGCTGGGCCAGTCCAGCCCTGAATGCACGCACCCTAAAACGTCACACCCCGTGTGAAGACGTGACAATCTCTAGCAGCTGCAGCTCGGTCACCGGGTCAGGGAGCCCGGCACAGATCAATGCGTCCACCTGTTCGGGTGTACGGAGCTTGTCCTCTGTGCGCAGGACAATCAGGAGGTGCCCTCAGGAGCCCTCTTTTGAAACTATCTTCTCCCTCTTTTGCAACTATCACATGTAAGTGCATCAAGCACTTCCAGAACATCCTGCTTAGTGATGTTTTCCATCAAATCCTTCAGTTTAGTCTGGAAAACCCTTTTTTATTTATTTATCTATCTATATATATATATATATATATATATATATATATATATAAACTTGGAGAACGCATTTACGCGCACCGACTTAAAAGTCAGTAGTGTGGGACTCATTGGCTTTCCAGACATTGTTAGCAAAATGCTATCCTGTATAAGCACACATAGGGTGCATTCCGTAATGAAATCAGAATGACCAGGACCCCTATTCACTAACTTTTTCCGTTCCGAATTCCGCGGAATTCGGTTCAATTCCGCGGAATTCGGAAATTTGGTATTCACTAACTTTTTGTGTGCCCAATCCCGGTGTTTCCCAATTACGAATTCGTAATTCAATTCCGCGGTGAACTTGCTACGGAATTGGACAAGTGCGGTTATTGTAACCTGTACAAGACGTAATAAAAGTGACAGATATCACATGCAATCCATATTTATTTAATTTTCTCTAAACCGTTCTTAGCGTCAACAAATCTACATGCCTCAAAATCCGGATGATGGCACACAAAATCCAAAAGCAATTCTTGCTTCACTTGCCAACTATAAACGTCATTTGAAGAAGGCATATTTCTTGATAGAACAAATTATTGACAGCCAGACTAAGCCATCTGGTAACCGAGCCCATGACATTAATGGTAATATTAAATTGTCATTTTGGTGCATATTTTTAATTTAGGAACGATTTAACAATTATTGGTAAATATTGCTTTGCTTAATTGATAATTTCATGTAGATATGAGTTCAAATAACTTGAAATATCGAACTAATTATGTAATTTCGTCACAATGATGACGTCATAATACGAAATTCGACTCTGTTTTGGCAACAATGTTAATGCCGAATTACGAAAAGTTAGTGAATACGAAATAGTACGGATTTGGAAATCTGCGTAATTGGGCGAGGTGTCCAATTCCGCGGAAATCGAATCCCGCGGAATTGAGAAAAAGTTAGTGAATAGGGGTCCAGAACGACCGGCCCGATTATTATGTCCGCCATTTTCGATCCCGGTTGGTCCGCTGAATTACGGAACGAATTGACTGCTTAGAAATGGCGGGTTATGGTTTCTAACCTACAAACTTCCTACAAATCCAATAGCTAGGTATCTATGACTAACTAATATGAATCTATTAAGCGCAATCGTTTACGTTTACTTGTCATGGCTCTCTCCGCTTCTGCTTCAGGTATTACAATGGATACCAAATTGTTTAATCCATCACAAAACTCGACCGCTCGCCACGACATGATGATGAGGTTGAAATTGGCGCACTTTTTCACTAACCGACCGGAGTGACCGGCCGAAAAGCTCGATCCCTCTGGTCGCGATCGAAACGACACAACCGGTGGAATACGGAACAGTCCTCTCGGTTATTCTGGTTAACCAAGTCAATTACGGAACGGATTTTGGTAGTCCGGTTAGGATCGGGTCATTCTGATTTCATTACGGAATGCACCCATAATAACACATTGTAACAGAGATTGTTACTGGCCCGGTGATATCCGAATGCGAGCCTCTGGTTGGCTGGCCGCCTCCCGAGCCAGATCGCCACCAGGCTCACGACGAAGCCGGCAAAGTCCGAGGTGAGATGCGCCGCGTCCGTCATCACCGCCAAACTCTTTCTTCGCGTCTCAAACACGTCTTCACATTTTGGGTGGCTCGCGCTCGTTGCAGAGGGATTGACAAACTTGATCAAGAAATAACCAATTTCCTATGTCTGAGATGTGGGGAAGTCAAAAATAAAATGCTAATAATTCGATAACGAATCCCTGAACGCTGGTCCCAGGCCAACTCGGCCTTTCCCTGCTTCTCTCTCGCATCACGCAACGCGTGCCATTGCGTGAGCCTCTTTTTTTGAAAGAGACTCGTCTTTTTCTTTTAACAGTCGTCTTCGGATGAACGCACCTTCGCCACTTCCTCTTTTTATTTGCCACTTGCAACGGCTCCAGAGAAGAGTTTTGTCAATAATACAATCAACCAGTGTTGCATGTGAGCCACGGACTGCGGCTTTCAGTCGGCAGCAGCGAGGGTTACCAGCTGAGAGTACAAATAATAATTTATTTATAAATAAAACAAAACGAAGAAAGCTTGAAAGTCAGGGAGGATAGATATATATCGACATAAGATGACGTGAATGAGCAATCACAATCGACTACAGAGTTGAAAGTTGTACAAATAAAAATTAACTAACGAATTATAAACCATGCCCAATCATATGTAATATAATGCACTCTATGAAAATGATCCCGGAACTTTACCATACCTTACAACTCTACACCTGAACTACCTTGAAGGCCAACGAGGCTGAGGTACGGATTGTTCGGATAGTTGGTTTTGTTAAGTCAATATTTACCTTGCATGCAACAAGATACGCAGTTGGTTTGCTTCCTCCACTAGTTATAGGGCCATTCCTTTTAACCCCAATTGATGCTAAGGAGGTGACCGTGGTGTTGTTCGGATCATATAAATCAGTTCAATTTTGGGATGGTAAAATTAATCGATCATTGGTCGAATTGTAACAACAAAAGTAACGCCACAAGTGCTTGCTACAATACAGAACAACAAGATTTTTAACACAAGCGAGGTAACAAGGTACAAACAAATGCAAAAAATCTGTTCACACGGAAACACATCCATTTTAAAATCACCTTATATAATGTCCGTCAAATGGTTGCTCCGGGTTTCCATTGTTGACGCTGGCAAAATCGAAAATCCCTTTTATGAGAAATCCACACACTCTCCCCGACCTGTCTACGTCTAGAATTGAAAAGCAGAAAATTCCGCTCGTGATAGGCCATGTTTCCGCGCGATCAAACGAATATTTCCATTCGAAAAGTCGGTCGAAACTTTCGCGGCCCAGCCTAGACAGCTACTTCGGGTGCAACGTGCACTCATCACATTTTCTATTTACGCGAAATTATAATGAATACACATTAAATTTGGTACGTACATGCATTACTGACCATTTGGTGATGTCTTTCATCGTTTCATTGCGATTTTTTGTGCGAAAACTTAATAACAACATTTCTGACATTTCGTCAATGACAGCTGGCAAATTATGAACCCCAACTGCTCAAAACTCAAACAGGCACTGACCACCAGGATACCTTTTTTCACTAGGGGTGTTCCAGAGTTGATGGATTGAATTAACACAAAAGTTACCGTCAACTGTCGCAAAGATTTTGGCCTATAGGCCTTTGGTTTGCAACGTGCACTCACCAAATCTGCATTTTACTACTTTATATTCACTAAAAACACCTAAATTCGTTTATGTACTCTATTATCTACAATTTTCAATCGTCTTACGTTGTTTTATAGCAACTAAAATTACGAAAACTTGAAATGAGCATCGCCGACATGTCACCATTTGACAGCTGGCAAAATTATAAATTTCAAACACTATATATTTCACAGAAACGATTAAAATGAATTAAATTAAATCTCAATGAAGAAAAGTAAGCAAATAATTAAGTAAAGAATTCATTCTGCGCCGACCGATTCAAGTTGTAATTCAATCACTTGATTATTTATTTGTGAAAAGTCTACCAAAACTTTTTTACGTCCAGCCTTTAGACAGCTACCCCAAATGCAAAGCAACGCGGACCCATCAACGTAAAACGATACACTTTTATTTAATAAGAACGGATAATCTAAGGAAGGCACGACAGTAAAATATAACCGTTTTAAGTATTTTCGTCATAATTCCAATTGCCATAACTTCGCCGTTCGACAAATGGCTTAAAACGAGTTTCTTTTGCAATAAAATCACAACAGCTTATTCCACGAGGACAGCATGGAAGTGTCAAAACAATCACAAGAAAAGGCGATCGAAACTTCACACGTCCAGCATAGACAGTAAATCCGAGTGCATCGTGCACTCATCATAAAGGCAAACATATTAACGACATTTTATCAATTGACAGCTCGCTAACTCATGCTCAAAACTCAAACATGCATAAAAAAAAAAAACTACTAATAACTGGGTATTGAATGCAAAGTCCCAAGCCCAAACATGCATGGTGACCCATGAGTGCAACGTTTACTCATCTACATTAAAATTTACGCGTTAATTTCATAAAAACACGTAATTAAGGGCATGTACGCGTTCCAACTTCAATTCGTAATCATCAAACTTCTTTTTATTGCATTTAAAATTACGAAAAACCAAAACCAAAATCGTCTATATGACAGCATAATATTATGACAGCTGGCAAAAAAAAAATTCTATTCATGTACAAAACTCAAAGGAGCAGTGTCCTAATGGATAAATTTTACACTATTGATTGCAAAGTCGATGTATGGAATAAAATTTAAATTCGTCGAAAAATTCACGTTACTTGAATAATCGAAAATATCTTTTATTCGACAATATCTTTTTTTGGAAACGAAACAATATTTACAAATCAAGACAGGGGCCGAGTAGGGGTAGAGTAGGTGAGGATTGGGAAGGGTAGAATTAGGGTTGAGGAAGCGGTGGGGTTTGGCTGATGGGGCTAATATTTGGGTTGTAGCAGGGTGTGTCGGGAAGAGGTAGTTTAGGGGAGGGGTAGATTAAGGGTAGTATGCGAGTAGGTAAGGGAGAGTATAGGGGTAATGAAAATATTTTGGAGGAAGAACATTAGGCTTATACTCATAAAAGTATTAAAAATTTGAATTTTTTTTTCGAAGAAGAAGGTAAGAGTACTTTATGGAAAGCTTAGGGGTAGTGAATAGGTAGGTAAGGAGTAGGTTAGGGATTGTGTAGGTGTCGGGAAGGGAAAAAGTACAAGAAGTAAAATCTAAGTTAATCCCTATACTAATATTATCCCTGTGGTTCAGTATGTTTTCATCACTTTCAGACATGTCTATGCACGCCTAAAGTTACCATCCGATTCTTATGAAATTTTGGAAACGCACTTGATACGTCATTAATGGGTGCAACGAGGGGGTCTCGCTGCGACTCGACCAAAATGGGCCCTTTTTTGGGGGGGTTTACCTACCAAATTTGGACTTGGAGGATTGAAAATTTATACCCGTGTAGAAGCAACCATTTTCAATTCAAATTGAAATTTTCAAATCAGCCAGCCCAAAATTGGGCCCTTTTGAGGGGGTCGTTTAGCAAAAACAAAAACTTGCGATTACACTTGGCAATTATTTTCCTAACTGTAAGAAATTCTGGAAACGCACTCGAACACACATTCTACAACTCACTGCTGGGGTTAAACTTCGGTCTGGCCAAAATGGGCCCTTTTTTGGGGGGGTTCAACCGTCAAATTTGAACACATAGTATTGAAAATTTATACCCGTGTTGAAGCGACCATTTTTTATTCAAAACTATAATTTTACATCCGCCAGCCCAAAATTGGGCCCTTTTAGGGGGGGGGGGGGGGGAGAATCTTTTCACAAAAACAAAAACATGCGACTCTACTACTTTCTGCAAAAAACACATGGCCCCACCAAGTGCATATAAATCATCGTGGAGAGAGGGGGCTCGCTACAGCCAGCCGCATTTCGGGGAAGTCCCGTGATTGCGCAACTGATCATAAACATCGAGTATTTTTTTTTAACACATTGAATTGAAACTAAAAATTGAATCTGAAAATTACAGACGATATTGTGATTTTTTTTTCGTAATGCGTCGGTATCGGGGACAAAGTCGCGAGAGTTCGCGAACATTGGTCAACTTCACGCGTTAAAACACCAATTTTGCGTTGGTTCGCGAAAATAACTATGTAAATTTTGAATCGGCAGCAAACACACAGCAAACACAGTAAACATATGATAAAAAATCCTTCAATATCAAAATTTTGCATTTGTCGCGATCACTAAACACAATCCCTCAATAATCGATAGTGGAAGTCTGGGCGGACATTTTGCCAGGGGACACTTTGCCAGGCTACCCTTCAAGGATATACGCTTCGTGATGGGTACCTGGTCAAAAGTTAGGTTACAATGAAACATACAACACAATTGGGTTGGGAAGTTGGGTAGGGTCAGGATAGGTTGGTTTAGTGGCTGGGTGGGGGGGTGTGGGGGGAATATGGTAAAATTACTGTCATGACTGCTAGACGAGCCGCAATGGACACCGGCCCAAAATTGGCCCTTTTCCTTAAATTTTGACTTCCGAGACGTTAATTTTCTATACAATTCATTTTTTTTGTCAGCCGACCCACAATTGTTAAGACAAGCCCTGTGCTATGTATATCTCTGTAAATCTGTCTCCGGCCTTTACTTCACAAACAGATTATTATCATTCCTTCCCAAGCCATCTACAAATCAAACTTATCTGTGTACTAATGACCACAAAACTTTACAAAATCTGCATTTAGCAGGCAACTCGAGGAACTGAAACCGATAGGATGTCTTAAATACGCACCTATGCGACACAAAAACACGGTTTTTATCAGCTTTCTGTAAACATGGATCTTTTTTAACGGCTCTAAATTAATTATTTGGCATGATTTATCGATGGCGGACGTCTGCATGTCCGAGTCTTTTCATAAAACCTCCATAAATTTTAGGTCGGGTCGGTTAGATGAGGTCTGAATTTTGATGTAGTCGGATGATACTATGGTGACCAACTATTTGCCTGTCATGATTTCACTCTAATTACGTTCACCCCTCCACACATGTCAGGGGGCGAAACCCCCTCCAGGTGTGTGCGGCCGCAGGCCGCACCGGAGGGCATTTGGGGGGCGAAGCCCCCCAAATACTCGACGGGGGGGTTTGGGGGGCGAAGCCCCCCACCAAGAAACTTTGGGGGTCCAGGGGGCGGAGCCCCCTGGCGGGGTTGGCGGCCGGAGGCTGCAGGGGCGGAGCCACTAGTTAACTGTATAAAGCATGGAAAAAATACGGTAACAATATCGAGATAAATTTTTACTACTGTACTTAGACTTTGGTATTTTTATTTGCTAAGTGTTGAGCGGAGCCAGCAATGCAAGTGCAGCGAAACTACAATTTGACCAATTTTTTTAACTCAATTTAACTTCAAGTATTAATTGTACTAAAAAGTAAGATGTCTTTGTCTCTCTCTTTTTTGGTTTTTAATAATAATAGTAAGCGATAGTCAATATGTTATTGATATCTTAATCTTGTGGCACGAGAATTTGTATCAGCAAATATTAAATATGTAATAACTAGAAAGGGATTTTGCTATTAATATTATAGAAAGATATTGTATTTTGGAAAGACAACAATATTTTGAATTTGATTTTTTCCCTATGTTTCAGACGGATTAACTAACCTTTTTCCGCCATCTTGGAGTTTCAAGATGGCGGACGGCATACATTTGTGTGCAGCTTGCTCTCTCGAAATTATGAAAAAAAGTGATAACCACCTTACTTGCAGTGTCAGTGAGGAGCACGTATTTCATGCCGAATGTCTGAAGATGAAGTCAAGCCAAGTGAAATTCATAACGAGTTCCAAAACAATCGCATTTACCTGTGACAAGTGCACCAACGACGTGAACAAGGTTAGGTTGACTGATATCGTCCGTCAGCAGAGTGAAGTTCTCCGTAAACAAGGGAACATGATCGAAGAACTTTTGACCGAGGTGAGGTTCTTAAAGAACTACATTACTAACCCAAATACCGGAAGAAACGCACCGCAAACCATGAAAACACGCAGCAACAGTAACAATGACAGCTACGCGAAAAAAACAGGGCTGTCAGTTGCGGGTACTCCTGGACCCCTATTCACTAACTTTTTCCGTTCCGAATTCCGCGAAATTGAACCGAATTCCGCGGAATTCGGTTCAATTTCGCGGAATTCGGAAATTTGGTATTCACTAACTTTTTGTGTGCCCAATCCCGGTGTTTCCCAATTACGAATTCGTAATTCAATTCCGCGGTGAACTTGCTACGGAATTGGACAAGTGCGGTTATTGTAACCTGTACAAGACGTAATTAAAGTGACAGATATCACATGTAATCCATATTTATTTAATTTTCTCTCAACCGTTGTTAGCGTCAACAAATCTACATGCCTCAAAATCCGGATGCTGGCACACAAAATCCAAAAGCAATTCTTGCTTCACTTGCCAACTATAAACGTCATTTGAAGAAGGCATATTTCTTGATAGAACAAATTATTGACAGCAAGACTAAGCCATCTGGTAACCGAGCCCATGACATTAATGGTGATATTAAATTGTCATTTTGATGCATATGTTTAAATTAGGAACGATTTAACAATTATTGGTAAATATTGCTTTGCTTAATTGATAATTTCATGTAGATATGAGTTCAAATAACTTGAAATATCGAACTAATTATGTAATTTCGTCACAACCATGACGTCATTATGCGAAATTCGACTCTGTTTTGGCAACAATGCTAATGTCGAATTACGAAAAGTTACTGGACCCCTATTCACTAACTTTTTCTCAATTCCGCGGGATTCGATTTCCGCGGAATTGGACACCTCGCCCAATTACGCAGATTTCCAAATCCGTACTATTTCGTATTCACTAACTTTGCGTAATTCGACATAAGCATTGTTGCCAAAACAGAGTCGAATTTCGCATTATGACGTCATCGTTGTGACGAAATTACATAATTAGTTCGATATTTCAAGTTATTTGAACTCATATCTACATGAAATTATCAATTAAGCAAAGCAATATTTACCAATAATTGTTAAATCGTTCTTAATTTAAACATATGCATCAAAATGACAATTTAATATTACCATTAATGTCATGGGCTCGGTTACCAGATGGCTTAGACTGGCTGTCAATAATTTGTTCTATCAAGAAATATGCCTTCTTCAAATGACGTTTATAGTTGGCAAGTGAAGCAAGAATTGCTTTTGGATTTTGTGTGCCAGCATCCGGATTTTGAGGCATGTAGATTTGTTGACGCTAACAACGGTTGAGAGAAAATTAAATAAATATGGATTACATGTGATATCTGTCACTTTAATTACGTCTTGTACAGGTTACAATAACCGCACTTGTCCAATTCCGTAGCAAGTTCACCGCGGAATTGAAATACGAATTTGTAATTGGGAAACAGCGGGATTGGACACACAAAAAGTTAGTGAATACCAAATTTCCGAATTCCGCGAAATTGAACCGAATTCCGCGGAATTCGGAACGGAAAAAGTTAGTGAATAGGGGTCCAGGGTACCTATCCTCGAAAAGTTACCACGTGATAAGTTATGATTTGGGGTCACGTGATAGATGTATCGCGTGATATCTCTGAATTGGTATCCTCGAAAAGTTACCATGTGATAAGTTATTATTTAAGCTTATCACTCGTCATAACTAACCACGAGCCAAGACCCTCGTGATAAGGCTAATCATCCGTGGTAAAATCTATATTTATTTAATACATGGATCACATTTGGATGGAAATTGCTATGGAAGTAGTAAACGAACTTCATTTAGAACAAAATGCAATTGCGGCTTATGTACCAAGACCAAGAGTGCACGTTTCCCCTTCGGATGGGTTCGAGCTAAGTGATGTGTTATTAACTTGTTATGTCTACATAGATGTCTTATTTCAAGATTCACTTACTTTTCTCTCAATACAGAGGGATAAGCTTCGTTTTACGGGTAAAAGCAGGGCGAAGGGTATCAATAAGTTATCTTGCCAGCAGCTTAGAAAGGCGGTAAAACTGATTTAATAACATATCACTTCCTAATTTCTAGTATTAATTTATCATTTCATCTATTATTAATATCACCCCTTTTACATCCCTTCTCTTCTGACATTACTTTTTTAGAACAAATAGGTTATAATAAATAGGTATTAAGTTTCAGACTAAAAATGACAGACAGCTCAGAAAAACAGCCGATTGAATCTTCTTGTGCGCATGTGCTCTGTGAGATATATACGATACTACGGGCGGTGAGTTATGACGAACGATAGTTATATCACTTTCAGTTCGAGGATACCTTTCGTGATGACGTTATCACGAAGTGGTAAAATCGTCGTGATAGTTATTAAGTTATCATGTCATAAGTTATGATGTGATAACGTCGAAATTTGGAGGATAGGTACCCTGTTATTGTAGCTAGCAAGCCAGCTGATCAGGCTACCGTAGCGGTAGTGGAGAACGCTAAAATAATCAGAGAAGAAGCCAACGTCGTGATGTCATCATCATCACGTGATAAACCAGTCAGAGCCAAGCAGGCAGTGCAGTCAGAAACCGGTCAGCAAACAACTGATAAGGGGATCCGAAACGACGACGTCATAGCTAACAAAACAAGCGCGCAAGTCAGCGGTAATACGCAAGCCGGCGCCGAATTCAAAGTAGTAAGGAATAAAAAGTCGCTGAAACAGCGGACACCGAGCATAATCGGAACTTCAAGTGACAGCGCAAATCTCCAAGGAGTAAACAGGAAAATGTGGCTGTACGTAGGACGAGCACATAAAGACATGACCGAAGAAAATGTCTTGACGCACATACTAACGAAACTGCCAGGAGAGAATATCTCGTGCGAGCGCCTTAACTCTCAAGGTGAATCGAACTCCTTCAAAGTTGGAACGAGTCTAACTTTGAAAGAGACGCTAGAGAACCCGAACTTCTGGCCAAGGGGTGTGGAGGTGCGGCGATTTTTTCTGTCACATCGGACAAACCACAAAAAACAATAGAGCATTCCAACGTGGTCTCGCCGGTCACAAGGAGCGGCATGCAAGTGCTCCACCTGAACAAAGAAAAGCGTGAATATGAGCGTCCAGTCGCCGATGATGAACCCATTGCGGGAAGAAAGAAGCACGAGTACACACTATTGCAGCTGAACATTCGAAGCCTTCGAAACAAAGTAAGTGAATTAGAAATAATTCTGCAACAAATCAGCCCGGACATAGTGTGCTTATCTGAACTCTGGCTATGTGAAGAAGAAGTAAGTGCTACGCATATCAGCAACTACACCTTCATTAGCTCTTGGAGTCGAGTTCAGGGCAGAGGCGGTGGAGTAGCTACAATAGTGAACTCTTCAATTACTCCCCAGGTTGAAAATATTCCAGAAATATCTGCACACAGTGGAGCCAAATGGAGTATTGCCCCACTAACTACAATCATACTCCTTTCTATTTACCGCTCTCCTTCAGGGGACTTGAAAATTTTCCTCGACAAGCTAGAGATTGTGTTGGACTTGATTGCCAAAAAATTTGGCAGCGAAGTAAAAATAGCAGCTAGTGGTGATCTCAACATTGATCTCGATACCTGCTCCCCAGCGCTGAGTAAACTGCTGGACTTGATGGAGTCTTTCAATCTCGCACCAGCGTTACACGCTTCCTCGAAGCACACTGCGACCAGAATAACTGCCAATTCCTCGACTGCACTGGACAACGTCTTCACTAACTTACAAGCTGATGCAATGGTAGCATGCAACTCAATCGATCTTGCGATTTCGGACCACCATGGTGTGCTCATGAAATTTGTAGCATCACCTACACAAGAAGCCACAAACAAGCCTATAAAAAGATGTAGGCGTACCTTCAAAGATGATCAAGTCATGTACTTTAACCAATTACTGGAGACCAAAAGCTGGGACGCAGTGTACTTGGCACAGACTGCTGACGAGAAGTTCGAGGCCTTTCACTCCACGTTCATGCATTGTTTTAATTGCGCATTTCCGAAGAGAACCCATCAAACTAGAAAAAAACCTAAGAATAACTGGGTTACTCTAGAAATCCGGGAATCAGCCAACAAACTCAAGCAATTACACCAACAAATGAAACACAATGGCAATGACTGCATTAAAGAAGAACATAATGCATTCAGAAAAGCGCACAAACAGGCAATCAAGCTGGCCAAACGTGCATATTATGACAACTACGTAGCTAGTGCTCCTAAAAAAGCTTCGGCGGCTTGGAAAGTTATCAGAGGCACGTGCGACAGGGTCCCCGTCGCAGTACCAGCGCCATCCCTGTCCGAGAAAAACCAACTAATCACCGACCCAAGAGCATGTGCAAACCTGCTCAATGGCTACTTCTGTAATACAGTGCATAAGCTTTCCTCGGCAAGATCTACCAGTCATCGTATTGAGTCAAGCATCAGTAGTGGGCACTACATTAACTCCACAAAACGAGCAGCAACACAATTTTTCTTTTATCCAGTAGAGAAACAAGAAATCATCCGAATCATCAAGAGCAAGTGCACCAAACGTTCAGCAGGAATGGATGAAGTGCCAAGCTACCTCCTTAAAGCATGCTCACGCTTAATCTGTGAGCCCCTTGAAGATGCAATAAACTGCTCCCTCGCGTCTGGGGTGTTCCCCACAATGCTAAAAACAGCCAAAATCGTGCCGATTCACAAAAAAGGAAATAAATGTCATGCAGACAATTATCGACCAATCGCCATCTTATCAGCATTTTCCAAAATTTTTGAAGTAGTGGTGCATTCAAGAATTACATGTTACCTGGAAAAAGAAAAACTATTAGTGCAAAACCAGTATGGATTCCAGAAACAAAAATCTACAACGCTCGCGATTAAGAGCTTTCTGAACGCAATCTATGATGCCATAGACAAGAAGCTGCAAGCACTAGGGCTGTTTTACGACATGTCTAAAGCGTTCGACAGTATTGATCACCATCTCCTAATCAACACCTTAATGTCGCTGGGGTTCCGTGGAGTAGCCACAGATTGGATCAAGTCCTTCATCTCGAATCGAAGACAATACGTGGTGTTGCCAGTCGACACTACAGAGGGAAGCGTCAGTTCAATGACGGAAGAAACCCACATTGGCGTGCCCCAGGGCACAGTTCTTGGGCCTCTCCTTTAAATCTTGTATGTGAATAACCTGCCTGAAGTGCTTGGTCCTGGAACAGTTGCCCTTTTCGCTGATGACACCAGCCACTTAGTAACGTCGGCCAGGAAGGAGGATCTATCGTCTGTTGCAAACACAGCGGCACAGAACATGGTGACGTGGTGCAACTCGTCGAAACTCCTGATAAACTGCAGTAAAACTACGTTCATGCAGTTCCACACAAAGCAAAAACAGATAGACACCAGCCCTTTAATCAAACTGGCAGGCAGCAGCAGCATAAAGGAGAGCACTGAAACGAAGTTCTTAGGGTTAACCATAAGCAACACTCTAGATTGGTCAGCGCACATTGGACTACTTGCGAAAAAACTGGCTACTTCAGCCTATCTTTTGCGCAACTTGCAGCCACTAACCAGCATGGAAGTATTAAAGACAGGGACCCGAACCGGAACCGGAACCGGAACCCGAAAAAACCCGTATTTTTTGGGAACCGGAACCGAAACCGGAACCGTTATTATTAAATTTTAGGAACCGGAACCGGTACCCCTATAAAATTTAGGGTTCTTTTCGGTTCCATAAAGGTTCCATGAATTATCTCAAGTTCTGTTTCAGATCTATTAATATGAATTCATTTTGTTTATAACTATTTAGTTATAACTTTTTGTTTTTCCACACATGAAAAAATCCTTTTCACTGGATTGTTCCGAAGACGACCGTCGATTCACCTGGGCTTCAAATGACCTCGCGGTTGACGCGCCTAAACAAAAAGTTTCATCGTGTATACACGACTTTGTTCAGGGAAAATATGTTAACTTTTTGAGAATATGCCTCGATTAACAGTGATGTAGAGGGCTATGCACGCGGGTGCACGCAGTCCACCCACCGGGATTTGACCGCACCCCCACTTTGGAATCCTGGAAGAACGCTGCTGTACGCTGTATATAATAAATAATTATTTAAATTTCCAAAAACCCTCTTATTTCTAAGACGAAAAAATCTATTTTTGAAGTATACAATAAAAATAATCCATACAAAGTACCAAATGCCTATATTGCTCAAATGTGCAACTGGTACACTGTCGGCATCGTGACAGAGGGTATTCTAAGAGTACCTGCTGGAAATCCAGTACGCGGCCTCGCGTCAGAGAATCAAAGCAAATCCTCAAAAGATAACTATGGTTCCGGTGTGGGGGGGGGTAATTTTAATGCGTTTCAAACTAAAAATTTTAGGACTCATCACTGACTGCAAATGAATACACCTGATCTATCCGAGAATCGTTTGAATGAACCAGGGATAGGACCCGAACCGGAACCGGAACCGGAACCCGAAAAAATCCGTATTTTTTTGGAACCGGAACCGAAACCGGAACCGTTATTCACAATATGGAACCGGAACCAGAACCGGAACCAGAACCGGAACCCATATTTGAAAAAATTAGGAACCGGAACCGGAACCAGAACCTTTATTCATTTCGGTTCGGGTCCCTGAATTTAAAGACGGCTTATTACGCCCTGTTCCAGTCTCATCTCTCTTACGGCATATGCTTCTGGGGCTGCTCCCCACACATTAAAAGAATTCTCACGATCCAAAAGAGAGCAATACGATACATGGCTGGGACTCCAGCTAGATCATCATGCAGACATCTATTTAAAAAGCTTAAAGTAATGACAGCTCCTAGCCTATATCTATTCCGGATTATCTTGCTGGCCAGAAAAAACCTGGAAGTCCAGAAAAATCCACATGAACCCATGAACAACATGAACACGCGTCAGAGGAACTACATCCCCACGCAAGCTCATCGCCTGGCGCTGTATAGCAAAAATCCAACGTACGCGGGGGCCTTCTTCTTCAATAAACTGCAGCCAACGATGAGGGATGCAAGCGACGAAGCAACTTTCAAAAGACTGCTAAAATCATTTTTAGTTAACCTAACATGTTACAGCATAGAAGAATTTTTGGTCAATGCCTAAAAAGGTTCTTAAATCAGTCAAATTTTAATATTTTATTGTGACTTTTATTGTGAGCTTGTTAAGTTAACATAAGTTTGTTTTAACTGTAGTGACTCGTTATTAATCTTTTGGACGTGTTTAACAACATTGAACCTATGTTATACCACAGCCAACTGAAATCACATATTTTTTACTATACCAGCCCTCTCCAATTCGACTTTTTGAAGGAATCCTAGTTCTATTTTAAAACTGGTTGGTGGCAGCACATGGCGGGTCAAACCACCGCGTGCTGAATGTCAATCCTTCCAGCAAAATTCAGTAAGCGGTGGCCCAACTGTGGCAAGTCACAAATCCGAAAGCAAAACCAATATGGCGGATTGGATCTGTCAGTTGAATACCATAATATTTAGAAATGAAAATAATTAAACGGTTCATTAGGGACTCATTATAGTGACCATCACGACATTCCACCGAAAATGAAACTGAAAAGTGAGTGTTATGTATTTTATTTCTTCTTGTATTGTTAATAATTCTATATAATTCTATATTAATATAATTCTATAACCTAATTTAAAGCTTAAGAATTTTGCGGCTTAGAGGCTTAGCATTCAGATACTTCGGTTTTTCGTATTTTTCAGACGTAGCTGATGCAATGCCACATAACACAGTTGGTACGAAATGCTTGCAAATTTGTTTGCTCAAGATATTTCCATGTTCCGAGTTCACTGGGCAGTTCAATGCTTTTGCAGTCTTCAAGTACGGATGGACAAGACGTGTCAATTCTTCTGCCACATTCGTTGCCTTGAGGAAAATAACCGCCTCCTGCACAAACGTTTGGACTCTTCCCAGGAGAACAACAAATGATTTCGTAGGGTAGTGCATTCCTCCTCGATCTACGTTGGAGATGAGCCCCACAAATGCCGACTGACAGCGATCAGTTGCCAATAGAAGCTCGCAGCCAGAGCACTCAGCAAGATGGACTCGCATCGATTTCAATAGAACTCCAGCTACATATGAAAGCGATGCTGTGTTCAGTGTCATCATTCCTAGTGCTGAAATTCAATACATACATGCCATTAGTATGAGTAAAATTGTGTAAAAAAGTGTATGACAATGTTATTATAATAATTGCATCTTACATTGGTTACAATCGTCGAGAAGTTCCAGATGTTGTTTGACGGAGTTTGGCAAAGATGAAATGTTCGTTGTTTCTATTGCATTTGCAGTTGATTGGCTAGATTGCAGTTTCTGTAAAAACATTGGCTGGAGTTTGCTTCCGTCCAGGTTCTGGACATTGCCAGTAGACACAGTCGACAGGAGGCCAGTTTTTAAGATCTTGTTCATTGCGAAAATCACTGCACGGGCATCTAGCATGTCATTATTTCCTGCCATGTTTCGGAGTCCTCCAAAAAATAGCTCTATTTTGTCGCTATTGAAGAGCCTCGTCAGAACAAAATGAAACCCATTTTCCAAGAGATACTTGGTGCAAAGAACAGTTGATTTTGATGTGAAATTGATTGCTGTGTACGTTTCGTTGCTCAAGAACTCTTGTTCATTGTCGAAAGAATGAATTTTGATTTCTTCGAGATATTTGGGAAACGTGCTTTCTAACCATTCTAGACGGTCGTCGTCCAAGTTAAAAAAAGCACAGTGGTCAGGGTTTCTTGATCTGTGGTGAAAATTTACGTTACTGACATTGTGAATGTTGAACCAGGATTGTATGTTTTTCATGTATGTTATTGTTGCTGATGCGTCTGTGAATGATGTTGCTTTTGAATGAGTGTATCCATAATCCATTAAATATTGGATTGACGCTATCACCGGCTCTCGGAAAATGTCGATTGCTCTTCCAACATTCATCTTCTCAAATGGTGTCGGATGGATGTGTTTTCGAGTCAAATATTTTACAGGCTTGATAACTGAGTCTGACTGTATCTCGTACAGTAATTTTACGTATTCTCCTGTGATGAGGCCATCACCATTTGACATGGTCTTTTCCAAGAACTGGGATCGTATGTTTTTGATGATGTGACATTGGTCAAAAGCTAGGAATAATCGTCTTGATGGATCAGCGGGATGCTCTACTTCGGGTTCCATGGATTTTTCATGTGAAAGTTTTTTGAAAAGAAGTTGATTAGTTTTGTGGTTGTCGGTTACCAACCGTATGATTTTGAAACCACACTGCTCTACCTGTTTAATTATTGAAACTGTAAGAGCGAATAAGTCTTTACCAGTGAGCTGTTTAGTGAAGTAGTATGCAACAGGGAGACAAAACTGAATGGTTAGTCCGGTGATTACAAAACAGAGAAGACGGTTGGCCAGTGTGCACATACTTTTTGGATTGCTTGATTTTGAAGGTTTTGGATCTTTTTTTTTTGAGCAGGATGGGAAAGATGGTGATTCGTTGTCATTCAATAATTGTATGTTTTTCACGTCTTCTTTTACAGTTTCCTCGCCAAAGAAACTATCAAGCTTCTTATCGTACTGAAGTTGCTGTTTTATGCTCATCTCATCAAGAACAAGGGAACAAAATTTGTTGTTAGTTTCCATTGCTGCTGATTCTGAAATGAGCCGATCACGAATTAATGGAGTGAACCCCGTTTCTAGAGATATATCGCCTACAAATCTATGAAGCGTAGATTTTGATGGGAGATTGATTACAGACTGTCGAGCATGGCTGTAGCCTTTTGGAGAAGAAGTTTGCCAAATTACACATGTTCGTATCGTGGCCTCACTCCATCTAGGTACATGCTTTTTGAAATTTAAAACTTGCTCTATCAAAAAATCTGCTTTTTTGCTGTTTTCGTGGTCGATCTCTCTTATAGACTTAACAAGTACATCGTTCTTCAAATCTTGTAATTCCAATTTAGTTTTTTGTAACTCTAATCTTTGGTTTCCAATTTTCTTATTTTTTTTCCAGATGTTTGTGTTCAAACATTTTATTGTTTTCTTCAGTGATGAAATCTGTTTATAGGCAACTTTTGTGGTGTATTTTTTCTTTTCTGGAGGTAGTACTATTGCTCTGTTTTTGTTATCTGGGGAAATTTCAATACTTGCGGGGTCTGAAAGGAGTGCTTCCATGCACTCAACTTCCATAGGATACACCACTTTATCATGTTCAATTACAGGCTCGGTGCATTGATAAACAATAGGCGCTGATACGATTTTGAAACCGAAATTTGGTACTGCATTTCTCTTCAATATTTTTATTTTTTTACCTTCCTTATAATCCGAGTCTTCAAAATGATCACTGCACAGGTAAATAAAGCGTCCATGAAAGGGCCGCTCGAATTTGGTTTCTAATGCAGCTAACCACTTGTCTCGGTTGAATACAGGGAGTTCATGAAAGGATTTAGCTGGCGAGGAAGTTTTGTTATTATTTTTGCAGCTCGGCACGCAGCAGTATTTCATCTACAGGAATAAGGATCAAGAGGGTATGAATATCTTAGTAATATTGCTATGTGTTATGTAATTTTGGTTTGGAGATCCTGATGTTGTAACAAACTGGCTGATTAAGCTAATAAATAAACATTATTATTATATGTTAACAAATGGCCCACCAAATTCGTCATTATAGTGTTTCTAATTCATAAATTGCTGGAAATTGAGGTAATAATGTAATTCAATATGTATACACAATTCCCGTTGCACTAAATTATTAATAACTTACGGTTTTAGGACGTAATGAACAGGAGTTTCAAGAAAAATAGACAAATATTCGAAAAATTCCGCCATTTTTAAAACAAATTCATCAGTCATCTCCAAGCTACGAGCAGCGCGCCGCAGTGAGTAAATTTAGAACTGCAAATACCGGGAAAGCTGATTCCCACTACTCTATGCTATTGTCGTGAATTGGAGAGGGCTGGTATAGTAAAAAATATTTTATTCCAGTTGGCTGTGGTTATACTGAACAAATAAAATTATTATTATTATTATTATTATTTTTCTAGGATTGAAAAATATTGCCGAACTGGTTCGTCGTGAAGTGCCAGGAAAAAAATTCTTTATCATGTCAGTGTTTATAAAATACAGTTCTTGACATACTAAACTGTGCTGGTGCGCTGGTCCGTTTAATGAAGCACACGCATTTAGTCACACACGTAGATATTTATTTCCTATTTGCTTTCTACAATTAATTGCAAGTTTATCTAAATGAGAAGCTGAGATGTTTTCTCATCGAAAGTTGTGAGTCGAATGCCTTTTTGTTCCTCTCTTCCTCTGCCTCTTGGGTTCACTACCAGGCAGGCTCAATTGTCGGAAATGATCCCCCACAAAACTAAGCATATTTAATGTCAAATAATAATAATAATAAAAATTAAAGTTGCACAAAACCATCAACTGTGGAACCAAAAGGCCAACCTTTCTGAAAAATTTGTGATACTATATTTAATCTCATGTTTTCCACCATCTTTGATTTCTAATGATTTTAACTCAGAGTAATATTACTTGAACCAGAGCCAACAAAAATAACTGGTTTATGAAGACTCGATGCATAATCTAATGCAGGAGTGAAGTTGCTAGAAATAGCACTAGAAGGCTTCTCATGTTTCCTAGGTGAAAAAATAGGGGCATTGATTGGTACATTCGGAACTAATTGCATGCGACTTTTCTCAGAAACATCCGCTGTTCTTGATAGTAATTTCTTCTTCCCGTGTAGCACTCCTGTCGGGTACTACTTCTTCTGAGTCGCTGTCCGATTCTGATTTTATAAATTCCCGGTAAATTAGCTCACGTGCATCTTTATCAGAGACACTAAATAATTCCATTAGGTAATATTTTAACACTTATCTCAGGTATGATTTTGGTACCAGTGTAGATAAGAATGTTTGGTCCTACTTCCTTGCCTTCGAATATTGATTTTACAACAGCATTGCCTATAATTTGGTATTGTGTATCTGAGAAAGCAGAAGCAGAGTTAACACGTGGCATATTTGGGTTATCCATCAGGTTTTAAACATTCATAGATTCTTGCAATTTATGATTTGATAAACTGTCTTCAAAATAGTTTTTAAAATAATGAATATTGCTTTCAACTTTTTGAATGAGCTCTTCTTGGCTAAGGTTAGAAATAGTTGTTTTGTAGGGAGACTCTATAATCCTGACAACTGATTTTGATTCTGTGGCTTTTGTTGAAATTGCCTTTCGTTTCGATGATAGTCAATGCATGTTCCTATTGTTTACTAAATTTGTTGGAAAGTTTTTTGGTTTTGTCGGAACGACTATCATGATAAATTTCTAATGTTTTTGTACTTTTTAAATCTGGCTTAGGTGGCATTTTTGTACTTATTTCTAATTCCTTCTTGCCGATTCAGTCAGAATCAATAAATTCTGACCCCGAACTATCACTTTCTAATGAAAGTGATATGGAAGTCATCCCTGGATGAATTTACGAGTGGTGGCTGGTAATTGTTGAAACTTTCTAATGACAGTGAAGCTAGAAAACACTTCACAGTTTTTCTTGAATCTAAATCTGGCTTTTAAGTACAGAATTGGAAACTTTCTTTTGTTTGGTTGTACGTGAAAATTTGGTCAACTTTTTCTGTAGTTTTTCATAAGAATTAATTTTTACTAAAGGGGCCATGTTAGCAAGCCTATCTAGTGATTTTAATGAAAGTATGCCCTTAAACTGATTTACAACTTCATTGAGTGTTTTTTTTCAAGCTTCGCATCAACCGGCCAGCTCTAGGATTTGCCATTAATTGGCTCAACTCATTGATGAGAATCGAGCAATCCGCAACCAATCGGGCGTGGACATCGGCATCAGATACGGCTGTGATGCTGGGACTACAGATTATTGGTGTGTTTGGGGTCCTTACAGGAAGCCTGGGGTTAGTTTATACATGAATAGACTGGCACAAGCAGGATTTTACTTTATGAACGTGCTTACAGGGACCACTGAAATCCAAGCAAGTGGAGCATGTGGCTGCATAAGTTATTACAAGACGGCTCTAAACATGTTTGAAAGCAATGATCATTGTTGCACATATCTAGTAGTTTGGTTACTTCATACTGGTAAGGAATTTTGGAAGTTTGAGAATTTACATGCCACAATATGTTAGTAGTTTGCTTTACATCTGAGTCGGGTATGCTCATTCCAATTAGGTGTCTCCTAGAGCAGTGGTTCTCAACCTTTACCCTGTCACGACCCACTATACGAAAATGGGTATGATCGCGACCCATTTTTCCGTGGGTGTTGAAAATTAGACGTTCAATTTTAAAGAAAATTATGCACTGGTTGCTCCGCGCGTTTAATTGCCTCTAAATATTTCCAGACATTCCGTAAGGTTGCCTTCCTCACCGCATCACTGGATGTGCAATCCTAGTGGGAGCCTTGGGCCTGGCAGTCTCCCGTCAGCTTTTCCCAATTTGTCACGATTTTTGTGATAGCAACGCGAAGTGCTGCTCTGATGTCCAGTCGGTTCCGCGATTTAGTTTTGATCGACGTCATTGCGGAGAACGCGCTTTCGCAAAGATACGATGATGGAAATGGCAACAATTTTTTCACTGCCCGCGCACTCAATGTCGGGTATTCGGGATTCAGATTCTTCCAGAACGTGGAAATGTCTGCACTCTTAAAGTCTGCTTTCAAAGCTGCGTCGCAGCTCAACTCTATCAGCTTGTCCGAATCTGCTGGCGAGAGGTCGTTGTTGTCCTCCGTGGAGAAGGGGTCCACATATTGCCTGTGCGCGGGTCGTCTTCGACAGGGAAATAGGATTCAAATTGCTGCCCTAGTTTTTCCATGTGCAACAACACCAACTTGGTCAAGTCCTCGGCGCAAAAGTCGGCGTTATCAGCTCTCTGGTCGTCGATGAAGGCATAAAGAGAAGGAAACATGTCAACATTGCCATTTTGCCATTTAGCCGCAAAGCGTGGGATTGAAAGAATTAACAAAACTAATTCGCAGTTTCGAAGTAAAGTACGGCACACGTGTTGTGTCTAGTCTCAGCTATGTCCTTGGGTTGGGGGAGGGGGGTCTGTCTTTGCCCGACAAAGAATGGTACGAAAATGTAAACACGTGTCAGAAGTTGGCAGGAAATATAACTTGGGCAAATTGACATTTCAGTATCAGAACAGGTACCTACTATTACTTATCAAAATCGAAATAACTTCGAATAAATAAATAATATTTTCACACTAGCTAGTTAGAATGCTTATGCTGACCACTTGCTGGCGACCCACCTGAAAACCTCTCGCGACCCACTAGTGGGTCGCGCCCCACAGGTTGAGAACCACTGTCTTAGAGTATGAAGCAGGCTGCTCTGAAGGAAGCTCTGCATTCTTCAACTTTTTTTCATGAGCAAGATGTCGATCCCGCTCCATAGCTAACAAAACTTCTACTAACCCATCTACTCGTTTGTTATGTTTTCTTTCATAATATGCTGTTTTAAGTTTATTGTGGAATGACTCGCAATACATATTAGTGTTCGCATGACCATGCGGGAAATTACGGAAGCACATTGCCCACTCTTCACACCGATTGAGATAATATTTTTGGAAATAATTTATAAAACGTGGGCAGGTGGGAGTAAATTTCTGCATTAATTTCTGTACAAATCCGCCAAAGGTAGCCTGGGAACGCTCTTTAAGTATGATTCGCAAAGCATTATAGATCATTTTTTGATTGTCAGGGTCATGAACATGACTTGCAATATTCTTCTGCCAGGCACGGTCAACATGCCACAGACACAAAAGGTGTTTAACATCACTACCAAATATTCCTTGACAGCTTTAGAAATTGCAGCATCATCGTCAGACATCAAAACATTGATTTTTAAATTGGGACATCTCAATTTCATGGAGTCAAGCATCAGTGCAAGGGTTGATGAATCCTGCTTATAACAAATAAAGTGGGCTACTGGATATCTTACGCCATACTCATCAGGCACTACCAAATTAATTAGGTAAAACCCTTATTGGGTGGTTGAATGAGTAGAATCTATGCATTTTGCTTCCTCACACCCTTTCTTCATAATTTCTAACTGAGTTCTTGTTTGAATACCTAAAACAAATTATGTGTCACTCTCATCTAGGCTGTCGAATCTAGGACTGCCTATTAAAGTTTTCTCTCCTTGTGGCTTATAAACTATAAAAAGATTAGTTTCGAAGTCTTCTGGCGATGAAGTAACAGACGCCAAGACTGAAATGGCGTCGTCAGCAATCTTTCCTAAGAAACGTAATTTTGATTTATATTTATTGATATCTCGAGTAGATATGTAGTGCACTTTAAGGGGAAAGACACTTCCATCACGATTTCCTAATGCACCTGCTTCAGCTTGAAGTTATTTTTTAATATTGGATGCAGATGTCCCTTGGGCCAAGCTTCCATGGATGAATTTACGAGTGGTGGCTGGTAATTGTTGAAACTTAGTATTTTCAAATTTTAGGGTATGGTTGTGCGAGGAAATATTAGCTACGCTGATGCTTTTATCTGGAAGGAAAGATAAAAACATTCGCGATGGACAGTGCTCGTCCGGAATTTACCCCTTCTTCCATTTAATTGCAGTGTGTGCCTTACTTTGGTGGGAAGCTCTTTTGTTAAAATTACATTTAAAATACTGGTATTCTTTGGCATAATTCTTTTTCTTACCACACAATGTAACAAAACTACAGAATTTTGAATTCGATTCTTGCTCCTTCCATAAATGAAAAGCATCAATGTTTTAAAAATCCAAACGTTTTGCTTCGAAGCTCAAAGAATGGGTATCTTTTAAATGTTTGACCATTGATTTAAGATGATAAAAAAAAAACTTGTTTACATCCTGAAGAGAGGCAATTTATTTGAGACCGATTTAATGAAACATCACCGCATTTAGGTAAATGTCTCGAGAAGCTTTGCTTTGTAGATCACATATTCTAGGATAGATCGTGCCTGCACCACCACCGCTGACACGACCCTGGTCAAAACCTAATGATCACGTAACTTCAATTTCCCCAGAAATCTTAATTTTCCTATCTAAAGGTCCCTGTCCTGCCGTCATTCCAGTCTGTCCTAAAGACCCCTGTCCTATTGTCTTTCCAGTCTGTCCTAAAGACCCCTGTCCTATTGTCTTTCCAGTCTGTCCTAAAGACCCCTGTCATATTGTCTTTCCAGTCTGTCCTAAAGACCCCTGTCCTATTGTCTTTCCAGTCTGTCCTAAAGACCCCTGTCCTATTGTCTTTCCAGTCTGTCCTAAAGACCCCTGTCCTATTGTCTTTCCAGTCTGTCCTAAAGACCCCTGTCCTATTGTCTTTCCAGTCTGTCCTAAAGACCCCTGTCCTATTGTCTTTCCAGTCTGTCCTAAAGACCCCTGTCCTATTGTCTTTCCAGTCTGTCCTAAAGACCCCTGTCCTATTGTCTTTCCAGTCTGTCCTAAAGACCCCTGTCCTATTGTCTTTCCAGTCTGTCCTAAAGACCCCTGTCCTATTGTCTTTCCAGTCTGTCCTAAAGACCCCTGTCCTATTGTCTTTCCAGTCTGTCCTAAAGACCCCTGTCCTATTGTCTTTCCAGTCTGTCCTAAAGACCCCTGTCCTATTGTCTTTCCAGTCTGTCCTAAAGACCCCTGTCCTATTGTCTTTCCAGTCTGTCCTAAAGACCCCTGTCCTATTGTCTTTCCAGTCTGTCCTAAAGACCCCTGTCCTATTGTCTTTCCAGTCTGTCCTAAAGACCCCTGTCCTATTGTCTTTCCAGTCTGTCCTAAAGACCCCTGTCCTATTGTCTTTCCAGTCTGTCCTAAAGACCCCTGTCATATTGTCTGGAGCAACTGGAGCTACATCAGGAACTTTATAAAAACAAATCTGGGAGAACAATGTACTCAGAACTTTATAACCTGCAGGTGACAGGTGAAGGCCATCCCAGCCTACCAGATTCCGGGTCATGAAGTGCTCTCACAGAGGCAGGAACTCCACTCCCCGGTCTCGGCACACCACCTGCAGGTCCTTGTTGAATTCACGCGCCTTCGCGTTGAGGCGCGACGGAACGCCTTCCCAGGTAATGTTGTTGGAATGCCGTGGAAGCACGCATGAAAAAAAAATTCTGGCATGAACATTGGCCTCTCGGACAACATCAAGAAGTCGTGTGTAATGACTGACAATGTCATACTGCCTAATGTTGCTGATATTGTTAATGCCAACAAGCAGGACAATATTAGAAAACAATGGCACGATGGAACGTGCAGGGTTCTCTAGGTGCTGAACTTGACAACCAGGAAAAGCATGAACTGTCAATTCATGGTTAACCTGGCCCAAGTATTTGACAATTGAATCACCAAGCACTACAATTGATGCCATTGTTAACCTGGAAATTAAGAGAAAGAGACATGGAAGCGAGGCGATACAATACCTGCACAGCTGCAGAGGAGGACCTCGAGGCGACGCAACTACTACCTGCAGACCTATCTATCTTTCTTAACCCTTTCATGGGCGGCGGGAAGCACGATAAAGTTCAAAGAGAGGAGGAAGAGATATAAGCGATACAATACCTGCAGCTGCACTCGAGGGACCTTGTGGCAACACTACTAATACCTTCCTGCGATCTATCAGCTTATACCTGCAAACAAAAAGTTTATTGGATGAGCGTAGCGAGCGAAGCGAAGACTTCAATTTGACCACCCGTAGAAAAAAAGTCCGTGTGTTTGTTTGTTTTTTTTTGTTTTTTTTTGTGTGTTTGTTCGCGCTCTAACGTCCAAACGGCTAGTCCGATTTTGATGAAATTTTCAGTGTATATTCAGTGCCTTCTTCACCGCACCCGCAAACACTTCGGCGATGGCGCCAAACATGCTTGCCTCGAAAGCGATGAAAAAGGTGCTTGGACGGAATTCATGTCCAGCACCCGCCGATTGATGGCGTATTTCCTCCAGCATGCGGACGTACGTAGTTTTTTCTTATCCTGCAGCAGGCAATACACGAGTGGAAATATCTGTAAATAATGAAACAGGGTAGGTACATATTATTATTAGAGCTATACTAAAGGTATATTTTATGCATGAATAGATGAGTTGTGATATATTTTGATGCAGGCCGTGCCCTGCTGTTAAGGAATTATATATAATGTTTGTTTTGTCTCACCTCTCCCATGTAGTTGCCGTGTAGCGTGTACAATTACGGAAACTGCATTGGCAGCGCAGAAAAGGTACCGTCCATGAAAACCGTGGAGCAATTTCCAAGTTTTCGGAGGTTATTTTCAGTTGAAAAAATCTATGAAAAAAGAGAGCAAACTGTTGACATCACTTGCAAATTTCGTATTTCTAGGGATCATATTAAATCAGGCGTCAAAAAGTACCGAAAATCACGAATAAAAACTACAAAAGTGCAAATAAAACCAAATAAAAAAGTCCTACCGACCTAAGACCATTAAGACTATATAATATTATGAAGTGTGATAGTATGAAGTATGATAAGAACCTATCTATAAGGGAAGCATGTTTACAACATTTCGTAAAGATATGTTTAGAACTTCAATGAACTGATAATTTCTTAGGCACTATACTTACCAACATTTTATCGGCGCCTTTGCCAGCGCTACCTCGGAGGTAGCTTTCCCCTCGCAGCGTCTCAGCCCACGGCCCCTCCAAAACATCTGGGGGGATCGGTGGGAGATTTGCTTTCCGTGCATTGTACAGCTGGTCTTTTATTTGCGTAAAAGCTGGGCGCTCTGGGGGTGGCATGGGCAAGGCATTTATTGCCGCGCGGTTCGTTTCCTCTCTGAAAATAATTATTACCGATTAATTGAAGCTCCTACAGAAGGAATAAGTAAAATCACCCATAACGCTCCAAACGAAATTTCGGTCTCGGAACGATAATATTCTGTAATATTCTTCCCATACAAAAACTATTTCTTTTTCGTTTCATTCTAAAATACCTGGTATTACTTCTGTGATAACTCTAATTCCTTTATTTTCAATTCAATACCACGAGATTTACACAAATTTACCAAATATGTCGTTATCAAACGATACGTGCAGATCATGGCTTCTTAGGAAATCATTTTTATGTAATATTATCACAATACGAAGCCATTTACCTTTGTAAATGACAGAAAAATTCACTTTATGTTAAAGTATAATAATGTTCTATATCTTTACCATGGCAACGTATTTCCACGTATTACATATATACTTATGATAGCTAATATTCTACGGACACGCTCCTTAGCGAGCTTTGTAGATATAAAGACGTTTTCAATTGAACATGTTTTTTCAAATGAATAAATAATAAAAAATCCAAGATTGAAATAGAGGTATAGTATATAGCTACACATCGTCCCACTCACCTGTACACATTTTTCACTGGCGTAAGCCGCTCGCTGGCTGCGCGCTCTTTCAGAACGGCGATCAATTTAAGCTTAGCAATTTCTGTTGATTTCGGCGGGTGGTTGTGAAATTGCTCCTCTGTTTTGTTCATTTTTACAATTAAATTGTTTTTTATCACAACTGTTGGCGCTTTACACTTATTTCCATCACAACGGTAATATACTACATCTTTAACTTTACACGACCTATTCATTTAGTACAAGAAGTCACCCAACACTAACTTCTTTCCATTACGCGTCACTTTCACAAAAATCGCTTCCATCTTCACTGCTTGAGCGTCTGGAGTAAACTCACTTCCGTCCAAGACAAAAATCTACCTGTACTTGCTGCAAGTGCCATAAAATATGAACATTATGCTACCTGCCTAACGGCTACGGTGACTTATATTTGCATTCTAAAAATAACGTAAATCCCCTTGTCAATCATTGTGCTAGATGCAAGATAATATCCCACCACTAAAAATCATTTGGCTTGATGGTATTTCCTAGGGAAAAATGCACAAGAGCGTTCTCGTTCTCCGATTTCCAAAACTGTGTGGGTTGTAAGCATACAACCATGCTTGATATTGTCACGACTGCTAAACCGGGGGGCGAGTATTTTTCTAACGTAAGGTTTTCAAATGGCCTCGGCAACGGCCCAATCAAACGTCACCAGCGTGGAGACAAGCCCCACCCCCTTCACCACGAGCGCGTGGCACGTGGCCTACCATGCTGACATCTCGCGATCATAACATAACCTCATTGCGTCAATTCATCCAGCGTTTTCCTTAACATAGCTTGCGTTTTTAACCTTTCTCAATGGAATCTACTGATGATGATTACTCGCGATTTCGGGTAATTTTCCTCTTGCTTTATTCTTTATTTGCAGCCATCGTTTTCCTTGGTAAATCCCATTTTAACTATTCACATTTTCAGAAAATTCTCCCACACACATTCGAGCATGATATCACCTTCGCTGTTGTGCACAAGGACAGGCATTATGATGTCCGCATGCTCACTGATATTTTTGATAAATAAGGAATTACCCAGTGGGTTACGCTGTTCATGGAAATCACCCAGACTTCATGGTGTGTTCGCTGTGTGCCGGCAGTGACAGGCAAAAGAGTGTCTTTTAAAAGAGTTTACGGGTGCATTCACTCCAGCAGAAAGCACGGCAAAGTGAACAGCGAGGCCACACCCAATGTCCGTAACACAAACTGTCCAGCGATGTTATCATTTACTATTTCAAATGTTAACAGTAAAACTAAGTCAAAAACAAAGAAAAATACAAACCCAAAAATGCCATGCGAGATTTACCTGCGATTGTCACACAACCACCCCACACAATCCAGTGATGTTCTTCGCTTCCGCCCGCTCTCAACTGATGTGAAAGAAAAGCTGAGAGTTCTTTATCAATCAGGCCACACTGCAGCTACTGCTTTGGAGTCGATCAAAATCGACTTGCAGGATAGATACCCAGAGAACTACGAAGTTCTGCTGGCAGATAGGGCACAATGCCCGGATTACCAATCCTGCTACAGACTTTATATGAAGGAGTTTGAAAAGGATTTTGGGCAGATTAACAATGCAAACCACGATTTCTTGATTAACAAGCTTAACAATTACAACCAGCAGTTTGGCGAGCAGCCGTGTGCCTCTTGGCAGTTTACACAAGAGGAAGTTATTATTGCCATTTGCACCCCTCTCATGAAGAGAGCCCATAAATATACACCGCAGTCAGCAGAAATTGTGTTTATCGACTCATCTGGGACAGTGGACAAAGATGGACACAGAATTTTCCTACTACTGACTCACAATGAGAGCGGTGGAGTGCCTCTAGGAGTAATTATATCGTCATCGGAGGCTGCGGTCACTTTAAAGAAAGCATTAGCCATGCTCAAAGCTCTTGTTGGAGCGGACGGGTTCTTTTTGACAGCTGATGGTCCGGCTATCTTCATGACGGACGACTCAGACAGCGAAAGGAATTCTCTTGCAGCCGTCTGGCCCAATGCTGTCTTATTGCTCTGTCTCTTCCACATTTTGCAAGCCATGTGGAGATGGTTACAGCAAGCCGGCCACGGAGTAGCTAAAAATGATAGACCAGCACTATATCACCACTTCAAGCAGATAGTATATGCGCAAACAGAAGACCTATGCATTGAGAAATATGAAGCCATGCAGAAGGATAAAATTGTGTGCAAATACAAGGCATTTCTCAAACACATTGCATCACGGTAAGTCACAAATTGTACACTTGGAGGAAAGTCTGATAGATCAGATGGCTGGTACAGTCAGATGTGATATTGGAGAACTGTATTGAATAAAATTGATGCTTTTGCTTAAAATATGAGTGTGAAATAAAAATATATAACTTCATAATATTTCCAGATAGCAATAAGGGTTACCAAATAAGAATAAAAGTCATAATTATGTAGTACTGCTAAATAATATTATTACCTATACTTTCAATTGACTTGTGCGTTATTTTATTGCAATATGACTTTTGAAATTTTTTCTAGGTACTGGGAGAGGCGAGTGGAATGGGCACTCTGCTACCGCCAGGAAGCCCTGGTGCGAAACAACCAGACTAATAACATAGCGGAAGCGGCTATGAAAGTTCTCAAAGACAAGGTGTTTGAGCGCGTCAAGGCATTTAATTTAGTACAAATGGTAGACTTTGTACTAACACGCCTCGAGGGCTATTATGAGCGCAAGCTCTTGGATGCCGCCCACAACCGGCGCATCATGAAAGCAAAGCTGAACACCAAATGGCTGGAGCCATCTCCTGATCTACTGATACGAATTAAAGTAAGGAAAAACAAAGTTGGAACCTGTTTCAACTTTCAACTGAAAGAAGTTGGCTACAACAAAGCAATAGTTGGTTAGTATAATTTTAAAACTATCTAGTTAGTTACCTCTCAATTTGAATTTGAATCAGGATCACGGGAACAACACATTCGAAGTGCCGAGTGAGTGTGGCTCGGGGAGCTACGTTATCGATGCCGACTTGCGGCAATGCGAGTGTCCGGCGGCAGCAACGGCGCGCTCTGCAAGCACCAGCTCTGGCTGGCGATCAAGCTGGATCTACCTCCAGATGGCTCTAGAACAGTTCAAGTGCGAAAGCGGATGTACTTCATTGCTACTGGTGAGCGCAAAACACTTGCTCTTTGAACATATATAACAAAGTGAAGGCAAAGTCCTTATTGCACTCATTTTCTACAGGAAAACAGCCAACTGACGAGTGGATGCTTCCTCTTTACACAAAAGAAGTGGCTGGAACTTCCAACAATTCTAGTTCTGCACCTGTCATGAATGTAGTTGAATCTGAGGGCATGAATTTAGATCCAGTGTCACAAGAGCTAATTAGCGACACTGAATGTGACAGCATTGAGGATGAGATAGATTGGGATGCACGCCGAGAGCAGATTTGCAAAGAATTTAATGAATGGCTAGGAGAGCATTTCAACCCTTCCAAAAAGGAAATCTGCCAAGGAGTGGAGAAAATGTTTGAAGAGGCAAAGAAAATTAAAACTGCATCTGCTCTTGTTTCAGCATTTTGGACCTTTGGAAAAGGTGATATAAATATGTTTGTCTGTGGATGAGAGAATGTTTGCTTATACCTGCAATATTGAATACTCTAATATACTTATCTTAGCTTCCACTTACAGTGGAAGGGAAGAAACGTAGAGGCTCGCGAATCCCAGTGCAGCCCACAGCAATATCTCGGCGAAGAATGTTGTTGTCGGGAAAGCGGAGCTACACAGGCGGGCGGCCAAGAGACTGTGCGCCAGCTTTGCGGTCTGCGGTCAAAAGCTTGCCGACGAAGAAGAGGCCTGCTGAACACAACCTGGCTGCATGCGTTGCAAAGAACGTTTCCCTTGGAACAGCACATTCTGCAAAAAATTAGCACGGAAGAGCGTAAACAAATGACTAAATCAGAATCGAATAGTAGGTAAGATAGGATGACCTTACTTGCAAAAATGTTCCATTCATTGGCTGGCACTGGCTTGTTGTTTGTGAATAAAGGCCTTGTTGTGCATTGTCTGTCGACCATATTCTTTTTCTTTCCTATGGTAAAGAAGAAAACAGAGTTGGTGGGTAAGTGAACGAGAATGAATGGTATGCAAATAAAATCAAATAACATATTATTATTTTTTACCTGCAGTTGGTTATCCACTTTGTGTAGCTACTAACGTTTAGTAGCATTCAGAAATTTCCCCACTTTTACAATTGCAGGCACAGCAAAACAGGCGCAGCGAGATATTGTTTACAAGTAAGAGCGTTTTGATTCTCTAGTAAAATGACAGCCACCGCCAGCCGTCGTTTTACTACGCACTTGTCCTCTAACGTGTCCTCGGCTCGGACAGCTGCTTGCTGCGAGTGGAGCGAAGTTCAAACGCGCGAAAGTGGCATTGCGAACGCTAGTCCTAGGGAAATGGGCGGAGCTATCGGCGCGGCGGGTTGCATATAATTACGGGGCCATTTGAAAACCTTACGTTAGAAAAATACTCGCTGCCGGGAACCTTCTACCTTCTTTGCCTCTACCCTTTAGTGCACTAAATAGAATTATTAGTACGTGGGATGAATGGTTCGTTAATTTTATGATAATAACTCGTGAACCAGAAGTCAGAATCAGAGGTCATAAGTCACGAAATTTTAGAGTGCATGAATTATCTGGTAGGTAGTATAAGGAAAAACAGCGTGAAGGCCGGCGATACAAAACACCAAATATCTTACTTGGCTATTCGTACTACTACTGAGTGTAGGACAATTTGCCAGGCTACCCTATCGGATAGAAGGGGTGGGCAGCCAGGTAAACCGCGGGAGTCGCCGTGTGGCCAGGCAACAATCTTGCCCCCTGCTTCTTGGGTATCACGTCAAAAATTTCAGTAAAATGCTAGATATCAACAGTTATAGATTTAACGGACTTGTGCTGAGTCCAAGAGACACAGGTACGCGTTACCGGGACATGGTATCTTAGTAGTTCTATGTTCGTACTTCGTATACACCAGCTTCCTTCGTGCCGTTGGAAGAACGATCCGCTTCTATAGACAAAAAAGTTACCATTTGCACCCACTATTGAATTTATACATCATTATCTCATACATATTTATACTTTTCGAGGTCTAAGGAAGTTCATGTACCAATATCATTTGCCAAATGTGAAAGAATCGACGACCAGATATACAAATTATGTCAGAAGTTGAATAAAATCCAACATAGCCACTATCTCTATGATCTTTATATCCACAAGTGCCTTTTAGTCTATATCATCAATGAAATAATGTTTCATTTTACTGTAACTTTTGACGTGGTACCCAAATGATTCAAGATGGCGGGCGGTGAAGGGAGCAGCCAAAGTAGCTCCATCCTAAATCAATCTCAGAAGTGTCCTAAATGTACAAGGAAAGTCACAAACGGTGTCACGTGTATATTTTGTAGCCAGTTGACCCATACACGTTGTGCTCAAGAAAATACATCGAACGACGACAGTGCAAACACCGATGATTTCATCTGTGCGATCTGTGCGAACACTCAACATGGCGCCATGACAGGTTCGGATGCATCCAAAATAATCATCCTTCGAAAACGAATCGTTGAACTGACATACGTAATCGAATTGCAGAAAAAACACATAATTTCACTAGAAAATCAAAAAGGTCTTGCCCAAGTCAACTTATCTGCCAGCTCAAGACAAATATCCAACAGCAAAGTAGTAACTGGCAAAAGTGAACTAGTTACTATCCAATCAAAATCAGCTGAGCACAAAGATACCACGAAACATGACGTCACATCGCTGATAAATCCAGCCAAGCTCCCTGTTGGGGTGAATAACATTCGCCAAAACAAACAGGGCGACCTTCTAATAAATTGTTCGGACACGAACTCTGCGGCCTCGCTCATCAACGAGGTGAAACAAGTCCTAGGCGACAAATATAACACGTCCATCACACCAAAATTTAATCCAAGACTAAAAATAATGAATACTGAACTGGAAAGTCAGAATAGCATGGAAGACTTTAGGAACGCGATTATAAATCAAAATCAGCTGCACTCGAAAGATCGCAACTTCTCCCTCAAAATCATAACAACGATTAAGCAGAGAAGTGGAACAACATTCACTGTAATAGAATTAGACCCCCAAACACGAATGCAACTGATGAGAGAAGGACGTGTTAACATCCTCTGGCGACGTCACAGGATTTACGACCATTTGCACTTGACGCAATGCCACAAATGTGGGGGTTTTAAACACCATGCCAAAGACTGTAGCAAAAAACAAATATGCGTAAAATGCGGGGGTGACCACATGGAAACCGCTTGCAAAGCCACCCATCCCAATTGCATAAACTGTTGCAAACATCAAAGTACCCAAGATAAGAATCACGATGCCCGAAATCATGAATGCCCCGCCAAGCAGCGGCTTCTATTCGAAATGAAGCAGAGGATAGAGTATGAAATCAGCACAAATTAGCAACTACAGCATCATGCAGTGACAGACACGCAGGCCCTTAGATATCTAGATACCATGATCCAAAGTGTTCCCTCCACCCACCTATCCAACTCGGAAAGACATAACCATAGCGCTCGCATGATCAGAAATAAAAATACCCTATCTCTAAATATGAATAAGACGGACAATCATGTAAAGAAATCGAACACATTATACTTCCTAAACATCCAATGTCTCAGCAACAAACTTGACGAAGTAGAAACATTCCTCGCCATCAAGAAGCCGGACATACTCTGTCTATCGGAGCACTGGCTTCAAGAAAATCTCCTACATGCGACAAACCTATTGGAATACGTCCACACCAGCTCCTTCTGTCGCACCAATCATATCCATGGAGGAGTAGCAATACTTTGCAAGCCATCACTAAAAGTAACAAAATACAATATAAACAATAAATGCGAAGAATTACATCTCGAAGCCGCCGCGATAAAATGGAAAGTAGATGGTCTAACAGTTCACGTAATCACCGTATATAGAGCACCCACAGGGGATATATCAGTTTTTCTACTAGGCTTAGAGAAAATAACTGACCAAATATCCTCAGAGAACACAAATTACCGAATCATACTCGGTGGTGACCTGAACATTAATATGCTTACCGACACCCCCCAGAAAAAGGCCCTTATAGACCTAATGCACTCACACAACTTGTCATCCAAAATCTCCTCGCCAACGAGAATCACACACTCATCAAGCACCCAAATCGACAACATCTGGGCAAATTTGGACGACATCGTGCACGTCACCTACGTCGACCACGTAGGTCTGTCAGACCACCACGGCCTGTTCTTCTCTTTCACGCCAAATATCACGAAGCCTCCACCTGAAGCCAAACTGTTCACCATGAGAAGATCATTTGACCAGAACAGCATGAACTACTTTCAACTCCTACTGATGAATGAAACCTGGAACGATATCTACTCATCGAAAGAAATTGACACTAAATACGAGATCTTCATAAATCGCCTTTTACACTATTTCAATAAAGCTTTTCCCATTAAGAAAATGCTTGTTGCCAATCACGAACACTGCACGTGGCTTACGCATGACTTAATAGACACGGCGGATAAACTCCGAAACACTCGCTCGCAGCTAAAACATACCCCACCAGAATCAAATGAACACGCCAAGTATCGAACCCAGATGAAACACTTCAAGACTGATATCGAAATATCGAAAAGACAAGATTTCACAGAAAAACTAGAAAAAGCGTGCCCCAAAAAACGAGGGAAAATATTCTGGAACCAAACCAACAAAACGACAAAGAGAGTAACACAAACGTCAAGTGACCATCTCCAATTAAACATCGATGGAATGCCGCTATCTGACCCATTTGAAATAGCTAACGCCTTCAACAACTACTTCACTGATAACGTGACTAACATGTTGAGCTTACGCAATCCAGCTAATCACCCCGCCGCAAATACTCTGCACAGGTTACCTGCCCAGCAACCTAACCTAAACCAGTTCTTCCTTTTTCCCACCTGCGAACGAGAAATTATCATTATTATTAGTGAGATTAAAAACAAACATGCGGCCGGAGTTGACGAAATACCTGGCCTAGTCCTCCAGAAATGCGTATTCAATATCGTCGCCCCCCTAACTCATATTATAAACCACTCTTTCGAATCTGGCTCTTTCCCAATGAGACTTAAGAAATCGAAAGTTACACCAATCCACAAAAAAGGCTCCAAGACATCACTGGACAACTATCGCCCGATATCACAAGTATCATCAATCTCTAAAATCTTTGAGATCATTATGCATCGCCGGCTGACGAACTACCTGAGCAAACACAATATACTCTCGCAGTCACAATTTGGATTTGTTGCGGGGAAATCAACGTCGTCAGCCATTTTCAACTTCCTATCTAAACTCTACTCGATGTTGGACTCAAGGATGAACTGCATCGGCCTGTTCTACGATCTATCAAAGGCTTTTGATACGATCGACCACAACATACTGATCAGTAAACTAAAGCACATAGGCATACACGGAACACCACTCTCGTGGTTCTCATCGTACCTAGAAAACAGAACCCAAGCCGTTCAAATCAAGAAACCTAATCGTGAAGGGAAAATAACCAGCTACATGTCTGAAGAAAGAACTATCACCGTGGGCCTGCCCCAGGGAACTGTCCTCGCTCCCCTCCTCTTCCTGATCTACATAAACGATCTTCCAGAAGCACTTCACCAAGGCCAAATCACCTCCTTCGCTGATGACACATCGCAACTGTTATACACCGATTCCCTGGAAGCTCTCACTACTGTCAGTAACGAAGCGTCAGAGGCTATGTCCCAATATTGTACCACGAACAATCTCATAGCCAACCAACAAAAGACTACACACCTTTACTTCCACCACCACCGGAAACCGGTAAACTCAAGCGCCCTAATAAAAATGAACAACAAATCGATCAGAAGACAAGAGCAGGTCAACTTTCTGGGCATAACCATAACAGACACCTTGAACTGGGAACCTCACATTATGAATATCAGCTCAAAGCTTAGTGTTGCATGTTTCATGATATCAAGAACCAAGAAAATAGCTGGCGCCCACGCAGCACGACTCATTTACTACTCGCAAATATACTCCCGACTCAGCTATGGCATTTTATTTTGGGGTTTCTCGAATAAAACCAGAAGACTCCTACTTCTTCAAAAGCGAGCCGTACGGAAGATAGCTGGCGCCTCATGGCGACACCCCTGCAAAGAACTGTTTATTTCCTTAAAAATACTCACTGTAACTAGCATTTTTATTTTGGAAGCTGTCCGTTTTGTCAAAATGTATCCCTCCTTATACACTCCAGTTACATCCAATCACCATCACCATACAAGAAACCAAAAAAACAAATATATCCCAGTAAATAACCTCCAATTCTCTAACAATAGTCCTCAATATATATCAGCCATGATTTTTAATAATTTCCCAAACAACATCAAACATTGCCATCTTAAAGATTTTAATACCTTGGCGAAAACATACCTTATTAAAAACCCGTTTTACTCAATCAATGAATATTTTAATGTTGACAGGAAGCTTTTGTAGATTGTAATACCCTATTTTGTATATTCTTTTTATAAATATCTTACTACTTTAAAGCTTTATTTTGTATAGTTTTATATGACATATGACTCGTTCTATATACTATTGTTTTTAGTGCACGGAACATGAATAAATAAATAAATAAATAAAATAAATAAACAGCGTACTTGTTCCTTCTGTTGGGGAAATTCCCCGAAGCGATGATGCTACAGGTCGCTAGCTGCGATTGAATACCCCCTCGAACCGGAAGGGTACCCTTGGCAAATTGTCCGCTGGCAAATTGTCCGCCACCCACTCCTACTACTACTACTACTACTAGCCCATTTAGATTTTTGATTTCACTCTGCAAGATTGCTGGAATACTATAATGAATCAGGCGTAGCTATCGGGAGTAATAAGAAGCGTCATTGTTTTCGTCGGAGCCGAGGCGATGTTAAAAAATTTACGAGTAAACAAAAATGTTACACCAGTGGCATTTTGCTATCATAGTTCTAAGATTATTTGAATGCTACACATACAGCGTGGATTGCGTTCCATCGAGCAATTGTTCTAATCTGCTTTGTCTTGACACTGATCTCGCGTTCGGCTTATTTTCCTGGTTGGTGATTAGCTTAAAAGTGGACATTTGTGTGTTGAGGTAATATAATCGCTGCGATTGTGACATTTTTGGATAACATTTATGTCAGGCCTGTGGCTGCAATCTGCAGCCTGACTAAACCTGCGTAGCTAGACCGAGTGCCATTGGCATTTTTGTATCATGCCGTGTTGCTATGTGCATGGTTGTTCGAACAATGCGAAGATAAATGAAGGACCGCTTCCTTCCTCTGGGCTTACAAAATTGTTTTTATATCGATTCCCAAATAAAAATAAACACTCGAGTCTATTCAAAAAGTGGAGCGAAGTATTGGGGAAGAGAGATATTCCGACTGAACACAGTCGCGTGTGTTCAAATCACTTTCTTGCTTCGGATTTTAATGCAGATGCGCTCTTAAAACTGAATGACAAAGACCATCCTCGTGTCAAAGCGCCTCCCTTAAATCAAAATGCTGTCCCATCAGTAAACATTAAGGGGAAAAAGAAATTGTGTCAGCCCAGACCAACAATTACTTCAAAAGAAACTTCGAGTGAATTTTCCAGTGTCGGCATTCAGTGTGACATGGGCACGGAGACACTCTGATGCAGTTGTTTCGGACTTGCAGCACTTGCAACTCACCAATTATCAATGTGGCTAAGAGTGTTTTTGGTGCCATGTTAGTAATTAAAAGTTCGTGCGTAGGCGGCCACACGTTTGTTTGGTATTCACACCCCACCGAAGGCAGACAACATCGCTCCCTCGGAAACATTGCCATGACGTCTGCTATATTATTATCGGGAGTAAGTTTTAGATCATTTCAAGAGCTTGGGTATGTTTTGAAGCTCGCCGTGTTTCCGTTATAGACTGGCACAGCCAATTATAAATCTCCCCCTTGTTTTAAATCTTTTCATCTCTGTTTTCTTTTCGATACTTTCAAACTGCATCTCGCCTCTTGGGGCAAGTGCTTACTAAAAATGTTGCACATAGGAAGTTGGAACAAGATGTATCGATATATTGGGCATCAAAAAGGAAATTCAAAGAGCATACCCACTCTAAAAGACCAACTTGGCAATGAATGGGAAGGTAACATAGAAAAAGCTAGAGCACTGAATAGACAAAATGCTGCTTTGTTTGGAAAAAATGGAAAGGACAGGTATGTCATGGAAGGAGCATTGGGAAGAAATGAAGAGGTATGGATGTCAGAGGTGGACATCTGGGACATTCTGAGAATGATAAAGAATGGTAAATCACCAGGACAAGACGGCATAACAAACGATTTCATTAAACTTGCTGGGAAGAAAATCGTCCCATATTTAATGGATATCTTCAACATCTCAATCATGACAGGAAAACTACCAACAGCATGGAAAGAGGCGATAGTGATTCCTGTCTTCAAAGGAGGAGCACGATGTGCTGTTGAAAACTACAGACCAATTAGTTTAACCTCCTCTATATGCAAAATATTGGAAAGAGAGATGGATAAAAAGATCAAGGAAATTTTAATGAAAAAGGGTGAGGTGTCTAAAGTTCAGCATGGTTTTAGAAGAGAATACTCCTGTATCACACAGATGCTAGGATTGAATGAGGACTTGGCAGAAGTATTAGACAGAGGTGGAAGAGTTGACGCTTTATTCCTAGACTTTGAAAAAGCCTTTGATAAAGTTGATCATGATCCTCCCAGAAGTTCGCTAAACAGTTATTCAGTCAACAAGTAGTTCACTGAACTAAATTTCCGTTGCGTATTACGATTTGAAAACAACCGCCGAACACCAAACCTTTGAACTAGAGACAAATCTGGCAACAAGGCTGGATATTTTGGCAGTTGTTCTTTCAAAAATGGCTACTCCAAAGAAGTTTTTCGTGCCGCCAATTTTACAAACGACGAAGAGCATTCCATTTTAGACTCTGTGGAAAAACACAAGGATATAATAGAGAGTAAAAGAAGCGACTCTCTTACCTGGAAGGAAAAGGTATGAGTGACAACCTTTACACTTGATTTGTTCAATTATTGAAATTAGCATGGGACAAAGTCTGCTGTAGTAGTAGGTATTTTATTTTATTGGTAATTACATGTTAATGGGGCTTGTTAATTTCTTGCCAGGAAAGAGTATGGCAGAAAGTCGCAGATGAACTTAACCCTAAATCAAAACACCCAAGAACGGCGAAGGAAATTAAATTAAAATACTCCTGCCTGAAGAAGGCAGCAAAAAGGAAGCTAGCAAGCAATTGCAGCGGCTTCGTGGTACGGGCGGCGGGCCATATGTGCCAGCAACTAATAGTTTCATACTGGAACGCGTTGTAAAGCTTGTCCCGCTTGCTGCCACGGGCATGCCATCGGTGACCGACAGCGATTTCTTCGTGGTGCCTGACAATCGTAAGTTGTTGGAAATTTTCTTTGATATAAGTAAGAGGTGAATAGTATGTTTGACAGTTTGCACTTGGTCTTACCATAGGTTATCTCTTATTTCAGCAACATGAAAATAGTGAGGTTAACGAGCCCGATACCTTCTCGAAAGGCAATGTGTCGGACAACAGCGACGAGGTAAGATCACAACCGATCGCTCGAAGCTGCCTTGAAATTTCCAAGTCAGGTGCTTTTATTAATAGGTTTCTTTTGGTTAATGCCTTTCTGGTCGAGCGGTTAAACGTTATGATCAAACAAACTGTTGAATTGCTTATTGCAATAAATTTAAGTTGTCATTCGCATCTTCCCCAATTGCATGACCCAATAAGTGGCCAAATACTATAATAACTTTCCAGTTCGAGGACATCGAGATGATTTTGCCCGTGCTGGAGGGGCCAGGATGCAGCGGGATGCAGCCAGCTGCAGTGTTCGCAGAAGGGCCCGATGTGTCGGAGGGTATGCAACATTTTCACTGCACATTATATGTTGACAATGTGCATCAACTGCTTCCTATAGCAATTGGCCATTGATCTGATAGGTCTTACTATTGTGTAATATGTGTACAGAGGCGTAGCAAGGGTTCACGGCGCCCGGGGCAAAAAAATAAAATTCGCCCCCACCCACCGGCGGGGGGGGGGGGGGGGGGGGGGGGGGGGGCACACATTGCAAAAAGTTTAGGAAATACTGCTTCTTACAATGCTAGTTTGAATTATTATTTATCTTACCTTACAAGAGGTGTATTTTTCTGGCTTTTATCGCCGCAAACTCGTCGATAACGTGGTCGAAATTCGTATTCTCAAGTGTCTCCCTCTCTACGCTCAGGAGTGCAAGGTTGTTTAAGCGCTGCTGCCCCATGCTGGCCCGGAGATACGTCAAGATCAACTTTAATTTACTAAATGACCTCTCACAGCTGGCGATCGACACGGCGATTGTTAGTAGGAGCTGTAGTGCAGTTCGAAGATTTGGGAAAACATCATTGCCGTATGAGATGATGAATGTCGAGAGGTCGAGTGGAGTTTTTGGGATTGCGTCTTCTCTCGCTTTTAACAACATTTTGCAGTCACAAATTTCCGTGAAGAGCTCTTTACCGTCAACATCACTGTCATAAAAACTGCCGAAGTCCAGACAATTTTGGTGGTGATCGAATTCGTCATTAAGCAGATTGCATGTGTCCAGCAGAAATCCAAATTTAGAATTTAGATCGTTGAGACGGGTAGAACGGGAAGAAATTTCTTGTTCAAGTCGGTCGTTAGCTGCTTTCATAACCCGCAAAACCTCTTCCTCCGCGGAGAGACCAGAATCCCTAGCGATTTCTCCAGGCATCCTTCGTCGACGCCTTACTCGCCCTTCGACAGAAATCCCCCATTTCTCGCATTTTTCCTTGCCGTAGTCCACAGAATCTTCGCAAAAACTTTCGCGAAGAGTGCGCAATTCGATCACTAAAGACTGTAGATCACACGCTGCATCCTTGAAATTCATGGTAGGATCCTGCAGCCTCTTCTGGACGCGATCAATTTTCCCAAGGATGTTATTCCAAAAATGAAGCAGCGTGATGAAGTTGAACTTCAAAATGCTGCCCAGAACCCCCTGAGCTTCACTTTTCGTGTCATGAGTGTAATTACTGTCGGCGTCAACAAAATCTTCAAGAAGGGCCAATATTTGGTCGAGCCCGTCGTGAATTGCGCTAACAGCACCCGCTCGTGAGCTCCACCGTGTTTCACATTCCCGTTTGACTGTTCGCGGTAGCACTTTCTTTAGCTCGTCCCAACGAATTGTTGAACGGGAGAAAAATAGATAGATGGACTCGACTATGTCGAAAAATGTAACAACACTAGTGAGTCTTGCTTAGCTGCATGTACACCAGCTAAGTTCAGCCTGTGGTTATTGCAATTGACAAACAACGCACGGTGATTTCTTTCGTGCAGTCTTTTCTGCACCCCAGAAATATGCCCGGACATGACAGCCGCGTTATCATAGCTTTGTGATCTGCAATCGGCTAAAGGGATATTTTCGGTCTCCAGAGTTTTCACAATAACATCTTCGACGCTTGCTGCATCTTTTGCGTGAATCTCGATGAATCCCAGAAATGACTCTTTGATCAAGACTTGTTTGTTTTCAAAATCGATATCCACATATCTGATGACTCGTGACAGCTGTTCCCTGTGCGCGAGGTCAGGAGTTGAGTCAAGCAAAATGCCATAATACTTGTTTCTTTTAATATCACCCAACAAGTGGTTTTTTTTTTTTTTTTTTTTTTGCCGTTTTAAGGCGCGTAAACCTTAAGGTCATTTTGCGCCTGAAGGTAAAAATGGTCGAAGGTAAAATTGTTAAGTGAAACACGAAGGTCTCACTGCGTCACGCTTTTATTATTTGGTTAGATTATCTTAACCAAGTCGATATCTCGAAGAAAATCAAAAAGTTTGTCTATTTCAATAACATCATTCCCTAGAATTTTTGAGATTGAATCTCCTAGTGCAAACTTTAGTCTCGATCTGCGGTACTTTGAACACTCGAGTAATGTGTGCCGGACAGATTGGGGTTCATTGCATGAATCACATCGAGGAGGGGTCTTTTCGAGGGAAAAAAGGTACGAGTGGGTGTAGATGGTATGCCCTATTCGTAGTCGTGTGAGGACAACTTCCTCGCGTCTGGTGGGCCTTATTGACGAGTCCCAATATTCTATGGTAGGTTTTATCTCTTTTAACTTATTGTTACATTCAGTTTCCCAAAGTTTTTGGAATTTTTGTTTGAAATAGCATTTAAAATGAGCTTTTAGGTCAGTGTGCGACGTTCTGTCGATATCAATGGACGTTTTTACCGTAGCAGCCCTTGCTGCCTTGTCCGCAAGTTCATTCCCCTGAATCCCTACGTGTCCAGGGACCCAGCAGAACACCACCCTGACGTCCTGAGAAACCAGGGACGTCAGGAGTGAGTGTATAGCCTGGACCAGAGCTAGTGGGGAATACAGGGTGTCAATTGCCTGGAGAGAGCTGAGAGAATCCGAGCAGATGACGAAGGATTTCTCAGGGCGCTGTCCCATGTGTTCTAGGGCTTTCGACAGCGCGAGGAGCTCGGCAGTGAATACACTGCTTATTGGGTTTAGTTTGAAACCTTCAGAAGAGTTTTGGTCAGAGACAAAAGCGCTACCGACAAGGTTGTCCATTTTGGATCCGTCCGTAAAATAAAAAATAAAATCTTTGAAATCGTAACATAGCTCCCCGAATCTCTTGCGATATTCTTAATTGCTAGTGCGTGACTTTTCCAGTGATGTCAAACCCGTTAAGCATAGAGGTCTCGTGACAAGCCAGGGAGTGGTCAGGCTCGGTTCCACAGGGTAAACTCTTGGAGTATGGAAATTTAACTCGACAAAGAGCTGAGAGAGTCTAATTCCTGACGGTAGCGTAGCAGACGGCTTGCTATTGTAAATGGGTTCGAATCGGGGAGCAAGTAGAGCTTGGTAGGTGGGGTGTTTCTTTAAGCACATAACCTTGGATGCGTATGATGCCAAGAGGTATTGCCGGCGGAGCGACAAGGGTGGTTCGCTAGCCGCGCAGTAAAGGCTCTCCACCCGACTTGTTCGGAGGGCACCGATCGCCAGTCGGATACCTGAATGGTGGATGGTGTTCAGGGGCTTTAGGTAGCTGTTCCGGGCAAAAACCGAAGACAATAGATCCATAATCAAGCTTAGACCTCACCAAACCTCTGTATATGCGAAGCATGACAGTTCTGTCTGCACCCCAGTTCGTACCTGCAAGGCACCGAAGGATATTTAACGTATTTTGACACCTCACCTTAAGCTGGCTAATCTGTTCCTTCCAATTTAGTTTTTTGTCAAATATAAGACCCAAAAACTTGACACTTTCAGCGACAAGTAAAGGGTTCCCCCTGAGCTTGATCTCCGGCTCAGGAAATAGGCCTCTATGGCGAGTGAAATGGACGCAAGTGGTTTTAGATGTGGAAAAAGTGAACCCAGTGTCGTCCGCCCACTTCACTAGCCTGTTGACGGTCAGCTGCACCTGCCTAGAGGTGGTAGCAAGCGTTCTAGAAGAGCAGTAAATTGCCAGATCGTCAACAAATAAAGAGGCGGTTACTGGGGCCTTCACACAGTCTGTGATACGATTGATTGCGATCGCAAAGAGAGTCACACTTAAAACACTGCCTTGCGGCGCGCCGTTCTCTTGTATGAAAGCTTCGGATAAAGTGTTGTTCAGTCGGACGTTAAAACGGCGGTCAGTCATAAAATTGGAAATAAAAACAAGAAGTCGACCTTTAAAACCCCACTTGGTCATGGTTTTGAGAATTCCATAACGCCATGTGGTGTCATAGGCTTTCTCTAGGTCGAAGAATACACCCACTCCATGTTGCCTGAGGAGAAACGTGTCTTGAATACATGTTTCCATGCGAACGAGGTGGTCGAGGGTATTTCTATTTTTCCTGAAGCCGCACTGCAGATTAGAAAGAAGATTCCTGCGTTCCAGCAACCAAACAAGCCGGTTGTTCACCATCCGTTCGATGATCTTGCACAAACAGCTAGTAAGAGATATGGGCCTGTAACTGGAGGCCAGCTTCTTCTCTTTGCCAGCTTTCAGAATGGGAATTTGAATAGCTAATCGCCAGTCATCTGGAAAAACTTGACTTGTCCATATATCGTTGTATGTCTCGAGTAGGACGGAGAGGGAATCGGGTGTCAAGTTTTTCAGGAACATGTTGTGGACCCTGTCGGCCCCCGGAGATGTGTTCTTCGATGTCTTGATGGCACTTTCCAACTCCCACGCACTAAACGGCATGTTGTAACTCTCTGTGTTGGCTGAGGTAAGAGAGAGTTGTCTGCGCTCTTCGGCGAGTTTAGTCTTTTGAAACGATGCCGAGTAGTGGTGAGAGCTGGATACATCGGCAAAATGCTGGCCTAAGCAATCTGCTATCTCCTTGGGGGTCGTGAACAGGAGTCCGTCCCTCTCAATTGCAGGTATTGTTGTAGATGTGTGCTTCCCTTTGATTTTATTTACACGGTGCCACACTTTGGTGGGGGCCGTGGTGCAGGTGATGGATGACACATAATCTCTCCATGATTGCCTCTGCGAAGATCTTATAACTAGGCGTGCCTTGGCCTGAAGACGTTTAAACTCAATTAAATTGGCCCTGGTAGGCCGGCGTGAAAAGGCACGCAGGGCCCTCTTTCTTGCCCGGATGGCATCATCGCACTCCTTGTTCCACCACGGGACCGGAATGCATCGTGGTTTAATCGAAGTTTGTGGGATGCTCTCCTCTGCAGCTTTGATAAGGGTCTCCGTTATACTTTTTACCTTTGAAGGTACGTCGGTTTCCTGGCGTGAACTACTCAGATCAGCGAGTGCAGCAAACTGCTTGCAGTTTGCCCGTTTCAAGCTCCATTGAGCAGGGCGATCAGGAGGCTGAAAGTCTGTCAGCAGGTTCATGACCATGGGGAAGTGATCGCTTCCACATAGATCACTGTGAACCGAAAACTCGAAGAGAGGTGCCAATGCAGGTGAGCATAAACACAGGTCTATTGCCGAGAAGGTCCCATTAAAAGAATTAAACCTAGTTTTTTGTCCGTTATTTAAAAGCACTAAATCGTTGTCACTTGTCATCGATAAAAGATTCAAGCATCCGGCCCCTGCCGTCCGCCATTGTGTCGCCCCACAGAGGGTTGTGTGCGTTAAAGTCGCCCAACAGCACAAAGGGAAGAGGCAGTTGGCGCACAAGGCTTTGAAGGTTAGGGGCCGTAGCTGGAGCCCACTCCGGAAGGTAAATGTTACAAAACGTAACGGGTTGTGGGACGTGGACTCGGACTGCCACTGCCTGCAGGGGTGTGGTCAGCGGCAGTGGACTTGAGAAGACAGAGTCCGAGACCAACGTCGCCACTCCACCGTGAGCAATGGCACCAGTCAGATCGTCAAAACGATGACACGAATAGTTTTTAAAAATAGGTTTGTCAAGAGGTTTAAAATGTGTCTCCTGTAGGAAAAAACAAATGGGATTAAAATTTGAAGTCAAGAGTTTGACTTCTTCTCGGCGTGTATGGTAACCACGAACATTCCACTGGATGAACGCCATTTCATTTCCGTGGGAGAGGGGTCAGGCCCTCCAACGTAATTCTTTGCTTCTTTGAGCCGCGCCCTGCCAAAATGGCCCCTACCTCACCGCTACAGTCCATTTCAGACTCACCCTCAAAGGAAGAGGGGAGGGGATCACCACCAAGATCTTTGGTAGGGGGTTTGGGTGGAGGGTTGGGTTGGGGGGTTGGAGTGGACAGGGCTGCGCCCCCTTTAACGTGTTTCTGGCTTTTTGACTTCAGGCCAGAGAGTTCCATCTCTAAAGTTTTGTTTGATGCTTTAAGATTTTAATTTTCTTTCCTTAGAAGTTTAATCTGTTCTGTTTGAGCATCAATTTTTTTGGATTGTTCTTCGATCCGTTTGGCCTGTTCATCCAACTTCGTCTTTGTTTCCTGTTGACCTGCCAAAAGAAGTGCCAATGTCTGAGTAAGTTGTTGCATTTCAGACTTGGGGGGCCTTCCTCTGTAACAGGTTTGGCGGCGGGTGTCGCGGCGACGGAAGAGAAAGATTTTGGAAGAGTAGGAGGAACGAGAAGATTGTAACGCTTTCGTGCCTCGGCAAACGAAAGTTTCTCCTTGGTTTTTATTTCCATGATCTTTTTTTCCTTTTTCCACGCAGGACACTGCCGGGACCAGGCTGGGTGTGAGCCACCGCAGTTGAGGCATTTCGCCTCCTGGGCCCGGATTCACGAAGCGGGGTAATCACTTAACCCCGGGGGTAAAGTGATAACCCCTTGAATTTAGCCCCAATCCGGATTCACTAAAAGGGGTTATTCATTTTTGGAGTTAAATTAGCCCCAAAATTTAACCCCTGCTCCGGAGCAGGGGTTATTCAATAACCCCGATTTTTTAAACAAGATGGCGAATTCTGGCTCACCATATCAAATGTTTGTGAATTTTTTTTAACTGTTTCTTTGCTTAGTTCCTATTAGAATCATAAATAAAGTGGGTGTTATGTGAGGCTAGATATAAAATTACAAATAGTTTGACAGTCGGAGACTTTTGAATTGAGCGGCCATTGCGAAGTGGGCGAGTCCGGCTGCAGCTGTTGTAAGCTCATGTCAGTTCGAACTTCAACTTGGCTAGATAAGGTTATAAACAGTCAAAATGTTTGGAGCTGGTGCCGCATACATTCACATTAACAATATAAATAATAACAACGTCGTAGTTCAGCCCGAAAGAGTTTTCAGATCAATTATCTCATGAGGTATTATCGCTTTCCACGGGTAACTATCCTAGAACTTTGTGCCGTTCTTCAGCCCGATCAGCTGAAAGTGTCACCGCAAGATCACACGCCATTCTTATCATCACTCAAGTTCTTGTTTCCTTAAGATATCTTGCATCTGGAACTTTCCAAAATGTGCTAGGCGACATTGGTGGCATGAGCTAGTCAAGTTTCAGTCGGATTTTTAAAACTTTTTGTGAACCACACACCCCACAGTACATCACAATTGAATTTAATTCAATGACATCACGTATCCTTTGGATAATGCTGCGGCTGTGGCTGAGATAAAGGCTGGAAACATGCTGATACAGAGAAAACATTATTTAATAAATTAATTTGCACATTCTACCCTCAACTTTATGTACACATCTACCTATCTTCCTAGGAATGTATGTATAGCTAATGAAAATGCAAATTGTTGGTACTCTCTGTCATTTTGCTCAGTTGCCTGACACAGTTTGTATGCTCTTTAAAGTGTTTTTGGTGATGCATGATGTAGTAGGGAATTAAGTTTGTTCTCTAAAAGTTTTTCCTTCTTTCAAATGTCGAAGGAATTTCAAATGTCAAATTGACAGCAATGAAGTCACGAATCACAATTTATGACAAACAGTTGCCAAAACATGTTTAAAAAATGGGGAATATTTGTATCTGAACTCTCATTGGTTGAAATTACTACTCATTAATGACGTCATCGATGACGTACCTATTTACCTCCCCTCCAATTACCCCAAGTGAAATTTCCTTTTGTGAATACGAAAATTCGGGGCTAAAATTTCAGGGGTTAAGTTGGGGCTAACTTAACCCCTTTTCTTCTTAACCCCATATATTTTAACCCCCCTTTGTGAATCCGGGCCCAGGGCCCGGATTCACGAAGCGGGGTTATCACTTAACAACGGGGGTAAAGTGATAACCCCTTGAATTTAGCCCCAATCCGGATTCACTAAAAGGGGTTATTCATTTTAAGAGTTAAATTAGCCCCAAAATTTAACACCTGCTCCGGAGCAGGGGTTATTCAATAACCCCGATTTTTTAAACAAGATGGCGAATTCTGGCTCACCATATCAAATGTTTGTGAATTATTTTTAACTGTTTCTTTGCTTAGTTCCTATTAGAATCATAAATAAAGTGGGTGTTATGTGAGGCTAGATATAAAATGACAAATAGTTTGACAGTCGGAGACTTTTGAATTGAGCGGCCATTGCGAAGTGGGCGAGTCCGGCTGCAGCTGTTGTAAGCACATGTCAGTTCGAACTTCAACTTGGCTAGATAAGGTTATAAACAGTCAAAATGTTTGGAGCTGGTGCCGCATACATTCACATTAACAATATAAATAATAACAACGTCGTAGTTCAGCCCGAAAGAGTTTTCAGAGATAGATTACAAGTCCTGGCAATATCTGATAATTATCTCATGAAGTATCATCGCTTTCCACGGGTAACTATCCTAGAACTTTGTGCCGTTTTCCAGTCCGAAAGGCAAGATCACACGCCAATCCTGTCATCACTCAAGTTCTTGTTTCCTTAAGATATCTTGCATCTAAAGCTTTCAAAAATGTGCTAGGCGACATTGGTGGCATGAGCTAGTCAAGTTTCAGTCGGATTTTTAAAACTTTTTGTGAACCACACACCCCACAGTACATGACGTATCCTTTGGATAATGCTGCGGCTATGGCTGAGATAAAGGCTGGAAAGATGCTGATACAGAGGTAACATTATTTAATAAATTAATTTGCACATTCTACCCTCAACTTTATGTACACATCTACCTATCTTCCTAGGAACGTATGTATAGCCAATGAAAATGCAAATTGTTGGTACTCTCTGTCATTTTGCTTAGTTGCCTCATGCCTGACACAGTATGTATGCTCTTTAAAGTGTTTTTGGTTATTCATGATGTAGTGGAGAATTAAGTTTGTTCTCTAAAAGTTTTTCCTTCTTTCAAAATATGTCGAAGGAATTTCAAATGTCAAATTGACAGCAATGAAGTCACAAATCACAATTTATGACAAACAGTTGCCAAAACATGTTTAAAAAATAGGGAATATTTGTATCTGAATTCTCATTGGTTGAAATTACTACTCATTCATGACGTCATCGATGACTTTCCTATTTACCTCCCCTCCAATTACCCCAAGTGAAATTTCCTTTTGTGAATACGAAAATTCGGGGCTAACATTTCAGGGGTAAAGTTGGGGCTAACTTAACCCCTTTTCTTCTTAACCCCATATATTTTAACCCCCCTTTGTGAATCCGGGCCCTGGTCGCACGGTTTATCTACGTGGGCGTCGCTCTTTCCACAATTTGGACAGACAGTGGGTCTCCCACATGTGGTCTGGACATGACCGAACTTCTGACATTTCAGACAACGCAGTGGGTTTGCTATGTGCTGCCTGACTGGGACAAGGATGAATCCAACAAAAATGTGTTCTGGAAGCGCTGCGATGTTAAATGTCAGAACAAGTGGTTTTTGACAGATGATGCAAGCAGGGAAATGAATTCATTTTGGATTTCTGGCGAAAGATACGATACTGACCCTGAATTCGCTATCGCATGCTTTAAGTGGTCATCTAAAAGAGGGTCATGCTTGGCAAGGAGTCTCATTAAAGCAAGAAATTTTCCAGGGCTTGAACGCGCATTGGCAAGCAGACTTTCTTCGTGGCCGCGCAAAGCTGAGTTTTCAGTGACTAAATACTTGATGCAGTCAAGTACTCCTTTTAGCACGATTCGCCATCGTTGCTTTTCGTTTTCAATTTGCTCTTGAACTTGTGCATCCAATCCCGTGGCACCAGCGAGTCTCCGCTCGGCTTCCTTCCATGTAGAGAATGATTGGCGACGGCTGGGGCTGCGTTCATGCGAACACATCTTTTCAGGCTTCTTCCATGCAGTGTACCCTTGTGCTAGCTGCAACGACGATCTAGGGCCTGCATTCGATGGATACAACAAGCAACAAAAGCAGTACGCTGATTTGTTCTTTGGCGAATAGAGTAGCCAGTTGCGAGACACGTGTTCGCCGTTGGCAAGGCGTTTTTGGAACCGTGCTTTTGGCATTGCACGATCTCCCGCCCCATGCCCAAATGGTCCGTCAATGTTTTGAAAGGCGCCGGGCCCGCGAGTTGTCATTTCGTCGCGAAGCTGCTGGGTTACGCTTGACTCCCCCGATTTAAAATCGAATTTTAAATATGCAACGTCATGGTATTTGAAAACGGATGTGATTGGGAAAGATGCACTAGATTCTGGGGTAGTAGGAGTGCATTCGCTTTCGGTTTCTGCGCTTGCGACTGTCTCAACTGACTCAACTTCATCACCACAGTTACCATCCTCATGCACAGCATCCAAATCGTCGACTTGTTTATTTTCCGAACCCGAAAGATCCTGCACATCAAGCTTCGATTTTTTAAAAAAACTTGCCATCAACGCACTAGATATTTTTGCTTGCTTATCATCCTCTATTTTCCTCTTCCTGCGTTGAAAACCACTTAACTTTTTGCTTGACATGACGAGTGAGGTGCGCACTTCACTCTATCACGGCCACGAGAATACGAAAAGATTACTACAATCGCGAACTTCTTAACTAATTACCAGCACTCCTTTCCCACCTAGAGCTGGGCAGCAACTGAACTGCAGATGAAAACGATTGCACGTGAGGAAACCGTCATTTTCGTTTATGAGAAAATTTTCCAAATTCCACGAAATGAGCCTTCGAATTGCAACGATTCGCATAAAAGTGTATTCAGCCAAACAACTACAGATTATAACTAGTTTTGTGTAGAATTGCTTTCACATTGTGGAAATTTCCAGTAAAAGCAGAAGTACATTCGACCATGGGAAGAAAACAAACTTCATAGGAACAGGACGGTGGATTCCGAATCATTCGTGGATTTGAAATGTTGTCGCAAACTCATAGAAATGTGCGTTAAGGATTAGGCATGATAAATTTCCAGGAAAATGAAGACGATTTTGGCGCCCCCAATAGACCGGCGCCCGGGGAAGCTTGCCCCCCATGCCCTTCCCCCCCTCGCTACGCCTCTGTATGTGTAATATGTGTATGTGTAATGTGTTAGTAAGTAACATTTCAAATTTACATAAATATACTTAAATTACTTGAAAAGCACCACCTTGGTGCTATAGTAGGTATTAATTTTTGTGCTATTATTTTCAATGTGAAGAAGATTAAGCAATAGAAGAGATGGAGCAGTTACATAGTATTCTTCAGTGCCAATTCAAAGTTTTAACATATTTTTCAGATGCTCTGCAAACTGATTGGAGCCAATACTCCCCGGCTATGCTTCGCCAGCCAAAGCACCCCGCGCTGAGAGGGCTCCAAAAAAGCGCTCCTAACATGTCGTACTCTGAGCTGCAGAAAGCTACCGAAGGCATTTTGCAGGGCAAAGGTACTTTCCAACTGCTAATGATACGTTGTGTTTGAAAGCTAGGTTGCATCTAAATGACTTATTTACAATTGTCATAGAAATGAGAAATTAATATTTATGGGTGTTTTCTCGTGCATCCGTCCTTTAAATCCTACCTAATTTTTACTGGCCAATACCAAAACCCATACCTCCTACCCAAAATGGTAAGCATATCCTACGATCCTGACGAGAGACACCCTGTGACATCTCCGCAGGTTCGACAAGCAACACCAGCCGACGCAGACCCAAGCTCCAGGAAAGGGAAACAATTTCCTCGGCCAGCTCGGCCAAGTACTCGGCACTGGCAGTTGCCAAGACCGAGCTGGCAAAAATGCAGAAAGATTTGCTGGTGCAAGAGCACACGGCAAGGGAAGCTCGACTGGCCGAGGAGCACGAGCTCTGCATGACCATTCGGAAAGCCGAACTAAAACTAAAAAAATCCAAATAAAAAATGAAGAAGCCGCTCTTAAAATAAAACTTATAAAATTACAATCAATTCAAGGACACCAGTTTGCAGATCAAAGCGAGAGTGAATAAAAATGCAGCTAAAATAATCCATCAAATTGTTTGTGAATTTATTCTTGTTTTAGTTAAGTTTCAGATGTCGAGTTAGTATTATTTTAGCTGCGCACATCAGATTTGCTAAAGATATAAGTTCCCAGATTTGATATAACCCAAATGTGTTTATGGTGAGCAGTTTTCTGCACAATTTTGCTTCACCAAACCATAGGTATTGCTCCACCTATAGCTCGAGTCCACAGCAAGCAACGGCAACAGTTCTAGTTCTGAAGTTGGCGGAAGTACTAAACCAGTCCCCGCTGAATCCATCGGAGTCCACCGCCGATAGCCTCCACTCGAGGGATCTGGCCAGCCTCGATGTCCGGAGCAGGGAGTTCAGGATCATTAGGTGGTTCAGGCTCGTTCATATCAATCGCCAGGTTGTGCAGAACGGCGCAAGCGACAATAAAGTTTTGCACATTGTCGAGGGCGAGCCTCATGCCGAGGGAAAGCACGGAGAAGCGACGTTTCCACAGGCCGTACTGGCGTTCGACGGTCCCCCGCGTTCTAATTTGTGCCTCGTTGTACAGATGTTCCTCCGGCAGCTGGGGGTTTCTAAGTGGCGTCACCAAGTAAGGCTGCACTGTATAGCCCGAGTCCCCCAGGATCAGACCGTCGCCAAACTCTCCACTCTCAAGGCGAGCTTGAATGGCCGAGTTGTTGAAGATGGTCTGATCATGGGAAGACCCGGGCCATCGTGCAACGACGTCCATGATGTGCATAACATCGTCGCAGATGGTCTGTACGTTCAAAGAGAACCAGCCTTTTCGGTTTCTGAATGTCTCGCCAATGTTTCCACCTAAAGATTGCAGTTATCACGAGTTACCTATTAGGTACCTACTTGACTTTAGAATCACAACATGTCTTGGAAACGGGGATAAGATCAAGTATTACCGACCCGGCGACTGTATCTTAATGTGCGTACAGTCTATAGCGCCTAAAACACGAGGGAAACGGTGCTTGCGGTAGAAGCCAAGCTGAATTCTGGTTCTTTCCTCCTCGGTCTCGGGGAAGCGAACATGTGTTGGCCGGAGACTTGCGATAGCTAGGCCTACGCGCTTCACAATTCTACTGGCAGTGCTCTTGTGCACACCAGCAACATCTCCAGCCGTCACAAGCATGCACCCGGTCGCATAAAATCGCAGTGCCAAGAGGAGTTGGTTTATTGGCGACACAGAGAAGTTTCTAAAGAAATGAGACATATTGGGGAGCAGGTTAGGTTATGTTTGGATTAGGTTGAGGATTGAGATAGGTGCAGGAATGGTCACATCACAAGCACCGCATTGCTCCTGCAAGTACAAGGAGTCCACAAAGTATTCACTTGGAGAATTCTTGAAGTTGATAAGGAGATGGAAAATGGAAAAGGAATATAACCTATCGGTCGCCGTTTCCAGACTGGGTTCGACCAGCTCTAGAAGGTGCAACACCGTCGGTTTGGTGAGGCGAAAGCGCACAAAAAACTGGTCATCATTCCACACATTCAAATTATCGATTCTAGGTCTCACATCTTTAACACGTCTGCCTCGAGCAGCCAGATTCATGAAAAACTCATCTTCCGAATCAGAACTGTCATGATCAAAGTCCGCCATCTTTAAAAACAGCTTGCATTCTTGGCGGCTAGTTCAATGAACAACGCTGTTGTTCACCACTCAAACCACTGAACTTCAAAAGCAGTGAACTTCTACATTCCAATGTGGTGAACAAGGAAGTTCAGAGGTCGTAATCCGCAAAACAACGTAGTTCGTAGAACTATTTAGTTCCTTTCCTAGTTTAGTGGAAGTTCAGAGATCGTAATACCGGCCCATCAAAATATTGCATAAATTAAAAGCACAAGTATATTTGTGATCCAGAAACAATCATCTGCCCTTAAAAACAATAGATATGAAATCTGAATTATATTACGAAACTTTCCAATTTTCTAAAATTTTAATTATTTATTTTTAGGAGACTCGGGTTATGCCAGTGAGCCATGGCTTGTAAACCCCCTTCTCAACACCGTTGCTGGCACCCCCGAAGGCCGTTGCTGAAGGCTCGCCTTCGCTGCGTCCTCAAGCACCGCACCCTCCACTACAGCCCGGAGAGAGCAGCGCAGATTATCAACACCTGCGCCGTTCTACACAACATCGCCGTGAGGCTACGGCTTCCCAGCCCAGAGCCCCTCGCTGCAGAAGAACTGGAGATGGAGTTTGCGTTTGAGGCGGGGGATGTCCAGCTTCCAGCTGATCTGCGCGGGGATGTGCTAGGACCCGGCCGGAATGTACGAGCACAGCTTGTCAACAGGCTGTGGCAGGCACGCCAGGCTCGAAAGATGGTGTTAATTAACCATTAAATCAGCCAGATCTGCGTTTCAATATGTTTAAAGTTAATTAACACGAAAATACTAATTTATCACATATTTCCATCCTAGGATCTTCATTTAAACTAGGTACTGATATGAGTTTATCCCTTTTGCATATTTTATAATATCTTTTTTTCAGTGCAGTCTTCTTCGGTTGCAGAATTCTTCTCTGCCTCGGCCATTGCCCTTCTCTCAGCTGATTCCGCTACCACAGCCATTCTCTCTATGCTTCTGTTTGCCGAATGTTAAATGCAGAGAATGATGTAGCTATGTTATCAGCCATTTCTTTTATAATTTTCAGTTTTCTTTCTTCTAATGACGTGAAGGATGCAGACGCCCTGCTGTATGTCGACTCATATTCACACCGCTTGGAGCCTAAAAACAAATATTTGACATTTTTTAGGTAACTACTTTATGATATTTGATTTATTTACCTACTCGTACAGTTTTTGCTTTGCATGTTTTTAAGTTTGCTAGTAAGTTTAGTTGGTAGTAAAAGTTTAGTTAAGTTAGTTGCATGTTTGTTGTTTAGATATGAAACTTTTTTTTATGTAGTTTAAATTTGTGTGCATACTGGCAGAGTTCTCTTCTGAAAGTTTCCTTTTAGATGCAGATTTTACAGGAGTAGATCCTTCATCTACACCGACGGCAGATAAATTTGGTGGCACGGGTTTTGTGGTTGAAGCTGCAGAAAAGTATTATGGTTGTATAATTGATTTTATAGTACAAGGTAATTACTTTCTGTGGACATCGGCTCTCAAAGATCTTTTTACTAGTTTAAATTTGTGTTTACCGGCAGTTACTGCAAGTTTTTTTGTTGACGTAGATGCAGATCCATTTTGATGCAGGGGTGTCACGGTTGGTGCTGTGGAGTCTGTGGCTGAAGCTGCAGAAAAGTTTTATGTCTTTAAGGTAAAGACAACTTATCAGAATTGTATTTAATAGTAGGTATTTCCATTAGTTTACTTATAATCTTAAAATAGTGTTTTTCATTGTAAGCCCAATGCCTTTTGATACATTTGCTATGCATGCAAATTAAAACTTACCAAATAACTCATGTACTTCCGGGGAGTAATCATCGATGACGGTAATATCGACATCAGCAAGGAACATCAACGGCTCAACTTCATCGGGAACTGCAGATGGTGCTGCTGTAAATTTGTGACTTAATTTTTGCATTGTTTTGTGCCAATTTATCAAATAAAAAATTTGTACTGCACACTTGGAGTACAACAGTCTTACCTCAACGCTGAACCCATGCTCTTTGATAACGGGCATGCCTAAGACGATGTCTTCGCCAGTGAACATCATCAGCCTCGATTCAAGAGGTGTAAGGACCGGGGGTGAGGAAGTTCCCCCTCCTGTTCCTCGCTGCTAGGTTTTAATGGAAGCAGCCTTAGCTTTTGTGTTGCTTTCCATTGGGTCCATGTCTGTGATGAAAGACATGTCTTTGATGAGATCAATCTCCGAAAGCAATTCTGAGTTAACAACACGTGAGAGCTTATATTCTTGTAAAAACAGTTGGTTCTTACCATCTTCCACTTCTCTCCACTTTTAGTGCTACCGGAACCGTGTGAATTCAGCATTTCTGCCAAACTGTCCCACATTTTTCAGCGGTTTCCCGACCATTCGCTGCAGTAAAATTACTTGCAGCGAAGAGTGGATGTTCGCACATGTAATCAAGCAAGAACTCTTGCTGGGCCTGACTTACTTTAACATTTTTGGAAGGCGCCATTATAAATTGTGTGGATTCTAAATTGATCTACCTACTGACTGACAGTGCTGTTCTGACAGTCGAGTTTGAGAATTTGAATTTGAATTTCGGTAAACATTCATTGACTCTGCTGTTATTCGACTCTGGTTTCATCGTTTTGGGCTGAATTTTGGCAACGCTGTGCTGTTTGGCAGATTTCCATATCAATGGCAGTTACTGAATACCAACTTGCAACAGAAACTAAAGCAATAGTTTTGGCCATCGGTTCGAAAACGATTGGAACCATTTCTATTCAAATGGGACAAAAGTTACAGAATATGGCTCCAGATACTAGATAGCAGATTGATTAATTCATTTCCATCAATTTGGAAGCTAATTTCTCATGATAATTTTAACCAATATATAAAAATTATATAATTCAACATGCAATATTAAAGTACCTACCAGATGGAGTGCTATCTTCAGCGATAACGCTGTAGCCTCTCATTGGCTCTCCGCTGCAGCCAGGTTGGACGTCAAGCTCCACCACATCCTCCTAAAAGATAAAGACATTAAAATGCTGCTAGTCATGCTAGTCGGATAGATGAGTAGCTGGATCACCTATTTCTTAATAGAATTGTTTAGTTTTGAAAGCGTTACATAAAAGTGGTACTACCAGTAGCAGATACCTACAATGTAGAGCTCTATAATTGGGCGTGGGAAAAGGTTGGTGGTAAGGTGCTATAAAAGGGGTCGTTTTCACGATGTACCTATACAGAAGAATTATTTTAATTCCCAAGAAAGCCAGTACTTGCCATTTCAGAGATGCTGCCATCCATAAACTCTTCTGGCTCGTCGACCATTCCACTGCCCACCAGCGATTCGGCTTAAATTTATAAAAAAACATTGATGAAGCTAGCACAGACCATGGTTCACCGCAAGATAGTTGCAGAATCCATTTTAAACTTACGACTTGCAGCGCGAGGAGCATGTATGTAGTCGCTATCGCATGTTGACTGCATCCCCACAGCACTAAGCGGCACCATCAGCAATATTCTTTCCAGGACGGCAATATTGCGAGGGGGGTTCGAAGGCGGACCACCCCCTGTCGCCCTTAGGTCTTGAATGCTTCTGGTTGCCTCCTTCTTTGCCGCTTTCTTGAGGCATTCGTATTTGGAGCGCAACTCTTTCACAGTGCGGCTTGTGAGCACACCGGCATTATATTCTTCCGCCAAGAGCGTCCACTGTTTATCCTAGTTAACCGTGGACATCAACCAACCAAAGAGCAAATTAGTAATCGATGATGAAACTTCAAAACAGCAGTTGTCATTGCAGGTTAGTATTGCCGCCAGAATTAAAGAGATTAAGGAGATTAAGGAGATTTGACCATCCTCAACTTACTTGATTACAGTAAAGCTTTTGATATGGTAAACCACTGCATATTGATCCAGAAGCTAATGTCAGTTGGAATGGACGAACAAGCCATAAAGTTCTTTAAAATGTATCTTTCTAATAGATTCCAATTTGTCCATATGGGATCTAACATGGCTAACTCTGAGAAGATTACAATAAATAATGGCCTGGAGTTCCTCAAGGGACAGTTCTTGGTCCTCTTCTCTTCAATATTTATGTTAAAGACATATCAAAAATTATTCAAAACTCAAAACATCATCAATATGCTGATGACACGCAATTATATATGTCTGGCCCTCCAAAAGATATAGAAAGCTTGGCCTCTAAATTAAGCAATGATGTCTCACATATTTACAAGTGGTCAAATGAAAACTGTCTACTTCTTAACGTGAAAAAACTATACTCATTCCAATATCGACTGAAATAAATATCAAGAAAATACGTCAGCCATCACCAGCAATAACAATCAATGAAGTACAAACACCTTTTGATTTTTCCGCAATAAATCTAGGTGTGATTTTTGATTCAACATTAACATGGGAAGAGCACATACAAAAGCAGTGCTCCCGAGCATATTCTTCCTAACGATACATCCACAAGTACAAAAATATGTTGAGTGAAGATGTCAAGAGGAAAATCACTTCTTCGCTTGTTATATCCCTACTGGACTATTGTGACATACTTTACTGTAACGTCAACAAGACAAGAGGAAAGAAGATACAAAAAACCCAGAACGCTTGCATCAGATTCACATATAATATAAAGAAGTATAGATCGCTCACCAACTTTATGAATTCACACAACATCATGAACATGGAAAACAGAAGAATTTTTCATATAGTTTCCTACATATATAAAATTTTAGAAACTAAAACTCCAAATTATCTATTCGAAAAACTAGAAAAATCAAAAAATGAGAGAAACAATTTAAAACGGTACCTAAACATTCAACAGCTTTACGTGGCAACTCCTTTTTTGTATTAGGCCCTATTCTATGGAACAAATTACCAAATTTTATAAAAAATCAAAACTATACGGGCTTTCAGGAATCTTGCAAATTGTTTATTTTAGGTCTCCAAAAAAAAAAAAACTATTACAAAATTCATAGATTCATAGATTTAGGTTTAATTGAAGGTTAGGTGGAAGACCATAGATCTGCCATTTTTACTTTGTAAAATATGTCCAATTATTGTGAACCTCGCCATTTTTGTTTGAAAAACAAAATAAAGACAACTTATTACTATTATTATTATTATTAAAAGTCACTCATTAGACTGTTTTACAGTAAATAATCAGACATACCTTATCACGCCAGGTTGCGGCGTCTGTTTTTTTACATTCTATTATTTCTCTGTGGCACTCCACCAAGTCAACCACACGATGTTCTTCTTGTAATGAGAAATTGACGGCACAACTCGTTTCGCTGCCATTTTTCTGAACAATGACTGCAAAAATATCGAGCCTTGTTGCCAGATATATCGAATCTCGCCGGAACTTTGCCGAGTTGGTGTCGGGATGTTGTACGGAGGTCATAATACGTTGCCAAATTTACTTCTGCCGACAAAAATATTCGGTGTATTATGACCTCCAGACAGAGCATCATCGCCCGACAAAACCTCGTTGTCGGGGGGTAAAGTTGTCAGCTGGTGGATCTGTCAGACTAGAGTTGACAGTCAGACAAAAGTTCAAATATGGCGGACCTTTTCGAAGACGAGTCAGATTCCGACGACAAAATGATGATGTTCATCGCTGCTGCAGGTAGAAGAGCTCGAAATTTTAGAGAAAGGCCTTACCATTTCAATATATTGAACGAGGAGGATTTTTTTATGCGGGTTCGCCTTACGAAACAAACTGTATTACGCGTGTTGGAGCTGGTGGAAAATGAGCTGGAACACGTCACAGACCGGTAAATTTGAAAGTCCTTGATTTACCAAAAGTCTTCCAGTTCATTGGGTGCAGCCTTTGAAATGCCACATTTTTTTGTAGTAACAATTCGCTCTCGCCAGTCAATCAATTACTCCTGGCACTACGGTTCTACGCTCTGGGCAGCATGCTCATCGCCGCTGGGGACTTTGCCGGGGTTCACTGCGTCCAGAATTGTTAAGACGATTGAAACAGCCACTAACTCGCCTCTGCACTGCACTAAGTGTAGATTCACGATAAGCATCCACTAGCTCTGTGGGGTGAGGGCCGGGATTCTCTCATGCTGGCATGTGTGTCTGAGCTCGAGTTATCAACAAACTAAACGGCCTTGTATGTTTTGGTCTACTAGGGTATTAGCCTTACATACCCTATGGTATTAGATTGCATAAATAAAATGAAAACAAGATACAAGTCATAGCGAATTACTACTGAAATGGAAATATGGGATTTTTATTGACACGATTGAACTCGTAATTTGAAACAGAATTTGAATCAATTTGAATCGAAGTTCTAACGTTATTATTGATCGGTTATAAACATCATTGAACATGCCACAAAATACTATTTTGTCACCTCCCCATCCCACATTTCGACAGAGGATTATTATCGCCTTGCCAAAGAGCTGAGAGATTATAGTTGCCGAGCATAATTAAAATTGATAACTTTTATGAGTCACCTAATACTCGAGACATCTCACATCGACATGATAAAACCACGGAAATCAATTTTTGTGAGTTTTTTTGACAGGAGTGGACTCGTGATGTGATACAGATTTTGAATCAATTTGAGTCGAATTTCTAGCGTCCTTATGTCAATTTTTGACACCTCACCAAGCATGCCAAAAGAGACATTCTTTATCGCAGTCGTCCTATCTGCTCGCGATGTTTATTCCGTGCGCGTTTACTGCTATAATCCGATATAAGTGGAGAAGGCAATATGAAGCAAAAGATCGATAAATTCAATTGATTTTGTTGATTGGGAGGAAATAATTTAAGTTTTCTAAGCAAACATGCTCTAATGCCTTTTTGAATGAACTTTCTAGCGTTATAGTTTTGACGAATGTATAGATCGCAACATAGCGAGCGACAACTTGTAGCCTGGGACAACTTTTCAAAGCAACAGAAATGAGTCAATGAGAAGAAATGTCGGAGGGGCTAAAATGAAAACTTCATTGTAACCTGCATTATCTGTTTTGTTATTATCAAAGATAATTAAAATAACATTTTATCATATGGTTTTGGATAATTTTATGGACAGAATTCACGAGGAATCAGGGTTTGCGTGATGGGAAAATGCCTAAAAAAAGTTACTAAAGCGAGGATTTCAGACTTTGGTTCTGTGCCTACCGATTGTGAGTTGTGACCACTTGTGACGAATACATTGTGAGAGACAACTTGTAGCCTGTGACAACTTTTCAAAGCAACAGAAATGAGTCAATGAGAAAATAATGTCGGAGGTGTAGGCGGCTATTTTGCCCCCTTAGCGTGATTGACAAGACAAGTATGTACACACATCAATACAATGTCTCGTTTGCCCAATTAGTTTCAAGCAGATGTGCGGTTTATTGAAAACTGTGATCCATGCAGACACCCATGGTTGGTGAACAGGGCTCCAAATAATATTTATGGGTATTGGACCTCTGTATTTAGATGGGATTCTCCCACCCCGTGACCCATTTTACATTTGGTAACAAGGAAAATATGTTTATTGGACCTCTGCGCAAAGGTTATCCGCCGCTTGAATCGACGCTCGGACAACACATACAAACATGAATATCAAAGACAAAGGTGGTGAAGTAAATTTTCGTTCAAAATGTTACACCAAAACTTTATGATAAAAATTGATTGGTTTTGTAGCTTATTTGCACATTGTGCATCTGTTTTTCTCTGCATGGCATTCATGTCATGTCATGTCATTTCAATTAATGTAAACTGCATAATTTTAAATAAAGATTTTACCTTGTGGCTAATTGCTAATATATCGACAGATCTTCAATGTCGCACGTTCGTAACTGATACGGCCAAGATATCACAATAAAAGGAACCGCTCGTTTAGATGCAGCACGTGTCTAGGAAGACCAGAGTGTATGCAGGGAATCATGCAGATTGCAGATTTCACCTGACCCGATGCACACCCAATTGCATTTATATTTGAATTTGAAAGAATATTGCGGCCAGGAACTAGGAAGTAGCATATATGTTTTAGAAACTGCGAGACGAATTCAGTACATTTCGTTTATAATAAGCTGTTGTATTATACAGATTTCAGCGCGTAGTGTTGTTTTTTTCGAGCGCTAAGCCGGAGATACCGGAGAGATTGTAGACGCTAGCGGGCGAGTGAACGTACCAAGGTTACGTGAAATTAGTGCTTCCAGACCAAGCACTTGACTGCTCCGACGCGAGTGTGTTCATATTTTTGCTCAAATTTTTCTCTGGTGCAGCACTGGCTTACGTACAGTATTCCGGACACATCCTTTGTCGGATGAGCACGGGACCAACATGGTTGGATTCGGCTTGCTTCAAACTTTCAATTGACAGTTTTATTTTTTCTCTAGATTACGCCATCTACTTGTGACAACCAGTGAAAGGCAGACGTTTTTTTTATGAAATATTTGACAAAGTAAAAAATTTATATCTTCGAAAAGGGCGTAAGAAGCAAAAATAAAAAGGTGTCATTGGCTTAATACAAACACCCTTCTCCTAAAAATCAATACTAGACACCCTTGCCTCGACGACTTTCCCTGGAATACTGGTGGGCAGTGAAACATACATTTTTGAGTTTTCCACAAATTTCCCGGTATTTTTCGCTAGGTGAAATATTTTTCCCAGGTGTGAAAACAACTACTTAATCTAAATATTATCAAAAAAAATCGGTTCCTGTGCGGGTTTTTTTGCGCATATTCCCCTATCAATAGCCTTAAGAAGGTGACTCGTGCAATTACACACCTTCGACCTCAATTCGTGAGGTTTCCTGCAACTGCTGCAGAAAGGGCACGTAACATAGAAGGGTTTTATAACATGAACCGTTTCCCTCGAGTACTCGGTGCTATCGATTATACTCACGTTAAAATTCAGTCACCTGGTATGTGCCAATTTATCCTACATCGGAATAATTTCGGGTAATCAGAAGTATACCTACTCGTGTTGTGAAGTGCATTTTTTTGCAATGAACGCTTTCAAAAGTACGATCACATGCGACTGTCCCAATCTATGCAAACAAGACAATACGAGCTGGCGCTTCTGCCGCACGGAAACCGAATTGGAAGTTCATAGAACCTACAGTACTACCTAGTACCAAAATTGTGATTTTCACAAATAAAGGACCGAAAGCTTTGAAATATACTTCTAAAGCGAACCTCCCAAACACTTGACTGTACCAAGCACATTTTGCAAGTTGCGAATGGCTGCCTCGTATTTGGTGGCCCCTAGGTTTTATCTGGCTGTTCTAGTTCTGACTCTCCGTTTCTCCTTGTTTCCACCGCAGGCGGTAATGGAAGATTTCAGGAATAGGAAAAACTTATTTTCCTTTAACGTCCAAACGATTTGCGATCCTGACATGCGTATCATGGATGTCGTGGCCAGATGGAATGGAGCAGCGCACGACCAGCATATTTTCAACAATTCGGCGATCCGAGCTCGGTTGGAGGACGGAGAGTTTGGAGATCGCCTGATCCTGGGAGACTCAGGCTACGCATCCAAACCATATCTAGTTACGCCCATTCGCAATCCTGTGCTGCCGGAAGAGAACTTGTTTAATGAAGCGCAGATAAGAACCAGGAGTACCGTAGAGAGACAGTACGGAACGTGGAAGCGCCGCTTTCCCGTACTCTCTCTCGGGCTGAGACTTGCTCTGGAAACTGTACAGGAAGTAATAGTAGCCTGTGCAGTGCTCCACAACATTGCCATTGACTTGGACGAAGCGGAGCTCCCCGTTGATCCAGATCTTCCTCAGCTCGACATTGCAAGAGATCAGATACCTCACGAGCGGTCGACCAGGAAGTTGGTGCTGTCCAAAGAGCTTTGTTGCACTACTTCCGCAACCTTTCATAAATCAATGAATGCCACACATTACACAGAATAACTCATGGGGCACAGGAATAACTCACACAACCAATTGCATAATAAAACAATGTCAATGATAAATTTAATTAATATTTTAATACTTTTTTCCGAACGCATCTGCGGATCAATTTCAAACTCTATTTGTGTGCAAATCATAATAAATCTGAATCTTCAAGATTTTTTTTCTTCTTTTCAAGGATATCCAGCTGTGATTGTTTCATTTTGATCTCAATTTTTTAAAGTTTCAAATCACTTTGCTTTAACTTCAAGTCGATCGCATGTTGAGCATCGAGCCGAGCATGGTTCCGGTCATGGTCCAAGACTATCATTTCCATTTGCAGCTTGGCCAGCTCAATTTTTGTAGCTGCCAAGCCTGCGTATTTGGAGGTGCTCATGGCAAATACAGCTTCCTTTTGTCTCAGAGTTGGTCTGCGACGGCTGCTTGCACCTATATTAAAATCGCAGGGTGTCTCTCGTAAAAAGGGGGGTTGGGGTTGGCAGGGCAGGGGTCACGGAGGAAGACCAGGATGCTATTACTATGCAATTATTTAAAAAAAATTAAAATAAACTGAAAATGTCATTTTTTGTAATTTGTTTTAAACGGGGAAAATTAGCAATCAATTAGGTAGTACCAGTTTAACGTTTTTTTGGAAACTAATCAAAGGAGCAATAAAGACTTGATCTTCGTTGTGATAATGAAAGGATTGATCAGAAAGATTCACAATTTAGGCAACCTAAAATGTCAGTTTCAACGTTCATAGACCTACAACTGAAATTAGCAAACAGCGGCACAAAGCTTGGCAAAATAGCATAAAATACACTCACTTTTGCCTGAGGAAGCATTACTATCTGATTCCTGTGTGAATAACGGTTCACTTGAAGTACTGGCTGAAGCCGAAGGGGTCACTGGCACCAGGGTTGGGTAGGTATAATACACAATGTCGTAAACTGGTAAAATACCTGGTATTTGACGCTTCGAATATGACGCGTCGACAACCTTAATTTACGACATAAAGACACGCCGAAAACTACTAAAGAGAAAATTAGATACTGGAAGGAATAAAAAGGAAATATTAATTGATTAAATAGTTACAAGTTTATCTTGATTTATTTAGAGTTATGTGACAATACATGGCCAGCTGATAAGAAATGAAACGACATTAAAAACTAATATTCATCTGATGTAGCAGAATCTTTAAGTTTCAGAGAGTGGTAGACATGCAACAACTTTTTCGACCGGTCAAATGTCAGGCGGTTTCTGATTCTATTGTGAACGTACGACCAGTTGCTGAAGATGCGTTCAAGCTGTGCAGAAGACGCGGGGATGTTGTTGAGTTTTTCGGCTAACGTGGCTAGCGAGGGGTGCTTCCTGAACGCCATCCCCCAAAACACAGCAGATGAAATGGTCGATTTCTGTATTTTTCAAAATTCTGAATATTCCTGCATTGGTTTTGTATGCGTGCAGATCTTTACAGCCATCAATGTTCGGAAGAGAGGAAATCATCAACATAATCCAGCTGCTCTGGCGAAAGCTTGGCACCTCTAAATAAAGGATGAAGATAATTCGCAACTAGTCCATATGTGCTCAATGCTTTTGATTTACGATCGTCAACTAACTTTGTTTGATTGTTATAACCGGGTGGGAGTTCCAGGCCTAGCCACGCCTCTGTGGCATCTACAAACTGGCGTGTGTGCTTTGGCAAATGTCGATTAATTTGCAATATCTATCAATTTGAATATCTCAACTCCATCCTGCACTTGCTTGATGAAGTTTGCATCAAATATTAATGTTGACATTTTAAGATACCTTTGACCCAACGCTTGGGTCCGCAAGGACCAATTTCATCGCCGGCAAGTTTGTCAATAAGCATTGAAATGCGTCGCGGTAACTGCACCATCTAGTGTCACCCCCAAGGATAATACGGTGACCCTTATGAAACAATAATTTGCTTTCAATATCGGGTCCCGAAAAGCCCTTAAGTTCCATGTTTACTCTACTTGCCAGCGTATCCGAAACCAAACTTTTAGCTAAAAGATTGCCCGAGTGCGAGCTACACGTTACGTGCCATAAATCAACTAGCCTGCCGATTTTAACCATATTTGCTGCATTATCACTCACAACAGCGTACAGTTCTGTGTGGACGTCTCGTGTTGTGGACGTCTCGTGCTCGAGTAATAGCCATTGCAACCAACTCACTGAGCTTATCTCCTGTCTCACTTTCCCCCGAAATATCCCAAGTGTCTAGAAATCCGACACCTCCAGTGGCATTATGCAGCATGGCTGCTATATTTTTGGTGTTTGCTGACTCATTCTTCCACCCATCTAAAAGTAACACTGATTTTGGGCCAAATTTCGTCGTGTTGAGACAGCCTTCGTATGTTTGGTCGAGCAATGTTGAAGATCGTGTCATTCTTGTCGGAATTTTATAAGACGGTCTTATGCCATTGACAAAAGCCTTAAAATGGGAAGACTCTACCACACTTAGTGGAATATTATAGCCAAATATGAATTTAGCAATTGAACTGCACTTTATTTAGCTGTCATCTTGTCTGCGTAGCGGTTCATGGGTGTGGCATTGGGTGATGTAGAACCACTCCCCCTCTTCTCTATTAGAAATGCTTCCAGTAGGCGACAATGGAGACATATCAGAGCTCATTGGAATGTCGCCGCTGCATCCAGGTTGGATGACCGGGACATCCAGATCATACAACTGCACATAAAAATTAAATACATTGTAAATTTTGCCCTCTGTATCTGAAGTAACTATTGTGTGAAAGGTTATTTTGAAAAAGTTTCTCTAAAGTATTAGGTATGTAGGTAGGTAGGTAAAGGTAGGTAGGTATAGGTAGGTAGGTAGGTAGGTACCTAAATATATTGTGCATAGAGCACAAAAATTAAAGTTGCAAATATGTAGGTACCTTCTATGAAAGTGGTACTTTTCATGCCGATAGTCAAATTGTGATATAAACTAAATTTGCCAATAATGCACGTAGCCAAACCTAACCATTTCATTGTCACTGGCATCGGTAATGTCACCAGGCTCGTCCACCATGTCGCTGTCCGCCAGCGATTCAGCTTAAATGTAAGAAACCATTCATGAGACTATGAAATCAAGATACATAACTCAGATTATGGTGAACTGCTAGATAGTTGCGGGATTCATTAGAAACATACGACTAGCAACGCAAGCTGGTTTCAGGTGGACAGCATCCCTACTGCACTGAGGGGAATCAGCTGCAGGACTCTGTCTAGGACATCAATGTTCCTAGGTGGACGAGATGGTGGCCCACCCCCTGTCGCCCTCAGCTCTTCAAGTTTCCTAGTTGACTCCTTTCTTGCAGCTTTTTTTAGGCATTCATATTTTGAACGCAGTTCTTTGACTGAACGGCTGGTTAATACTCCGGCATTGAATTCTGCCGCTTTTAGCACCCACTCTTTATCCTAGAAAACCAACAAAATTGCACATAACTAATATAAAGAAGTTTGAAAAGGGAGCATAATGACTGCTGCGGCATTTTAGGTGTCATTGCAGGTGAGTATTGTCATAGATTTTAAACTCGCTCATTAGAAAATTAAAACCAAAATATCAAACATAACTTATCCCACCATGTTGCAGCGTCGGTTTTTTTTTGCATTCTACAATGCTTTAGTGCCTTCCGACCGAATCCAACAACCGATGCTCGTGTTCCAAAGAAAAATTAACAGCGCGCACGGGCTTGCTCGATGCCATGTTTCTTCTGTCAGATAAACAGCTGACACCCGAAATACTGAGCCTTGTTGCCAGATATACCGGATCTCGCCGGAAATTTGCCGAGTTGGTGTCGGGTGGTCGATACAAAATGTATCCCTGGCGACAATTTTGTCGGGAGGCTACCAATCCCAAACATTGCAGGGAAGAAGTCTGGAGGTGGTAATACCATAGGGTAAAGAATGGCTACCTAGAGGCCCGAAAGGATTACAAAAAACCTGCCAAGGCCAAGGTGGTTGCCCGTGATATGACGCATGGTGGCGCCACGGGTACGCACAGCGATCGCAGCGCTTAATATTTTAGTAGGGTATCTTTGAACTACTAGAACTACTATATCGACTTGCCCCCAGGGAGGAATGCACTTTTAGTCGGCTGGGCAAGATCAGGTAACAAGAAAGGGCGGGTTATTTATGGAGACACATACATCACTTTCACTTTTGCTGCAAAACATAAAACTTCTATGCCTTTTCAACCGAATCATCCAGGAGACCGATCATGTAACTTTGGTGATTTCAAAACCATTCGTTTTCGGCCGAGATATCGAATGATTTCATATCACATCGATTTCAGCGATCACGTAAAAAAAATAACAAGTGATATGTCAGAAAAGAGGTGATATGAAAACGAATGCCAAGAAGCACTCGTTTTCGAAATCGAACGTGATATCGAGTTTCAAAATGGCCGACCAAGCTGTACGGTTTCGTGTGGCTGAGAATATTATTGAATGTTTGTTAGATGTAAATGAGCGTATCGAAAAAATCTTCAAATGCGACTTAACAGACGAATGTTAAGGGATGTTTATGACCCTTTCACCGTAAGTGTCAATCATTTCGTTGGCCTGTATCGCATCCCTAAAGTGGCGGCCCATGGGCTCATTGACTCGCTGACTCGACATCTCCGCCAAATCCAGCGAAATACTGCGATTCCCATTTGGATGCGGGTAAGTGTACCAATTTGAATGACTAAAAAAAAGTACACGCATGATCATTCACACTATCTCCTTTTACTACGTGCTTTTTTTATATAATAATTTTGACAGTAGCCTAACCTTACTTTTAACCAACCATCATCACACAACACACTGGCCCATGATCTCCCTTTTTCAGGTTATAACTACAATCAATCACCCCAAGTCTCTTGGAAGAGATAGACTTGCCTGCCAAAGAGTCGGCATTGGTGGGTGGATTGTGCTGGGTCCTAGCAGCATGCAGCTGACGTCCATGCCGCCGGCCATGCGACACGAGCACGCGTTGTGCGATACTTTTTCGCTACCTATCTAGCCAAATCCTCACCAAATCCTTGTAAAAATTTATCACTTACCAAATCCTTGTTCATCAACTGGATGCTGTCATTATTTTTATGACATTCTCATGAATAAAAATCAAGATTGAATGACAAATCAATCATGAATAAAAATCATTCAATGGTCCATATGATAAGGTAGAGAAATTATAAATCTTATATTTATTAAAACTTGTTTTGCAAGCACATAGATTTTTCAGCAAGGATCCCAAATCAGGTAACTGGTAAGTACATTCAAACATTTCGATGGTTCTCTAGCCGCTCTCTCCCCACAAGCCCCACAAACCGTTAATCATATCTTTTTGTATGACTCTTCCATACAGTCCAATCAACTAATTTCTTGCAAAGGCAGGGTGATTCCTCGTGTACTCCACCAAGATATGTCTCTGCTTTTTAGTTATGTGCGATTTTCTTGAGTCGGAAAGAAGAAAACAAACACATTGGTAAAGGTTATTGCCAAATGGTAAGACGAATGTACTTTTATATTTGTAAATTATGAAGCTGCTATGAATATTATTTTTATGCCAGTATGTGTTGCCTACTTAAAAAAAAGTATATGAATATTTATCATTTAAAATAAGTCATAAAATAATATTATTAAATCCTGCGTCCAAATCCTGTGTAAATTCAAATGAACAACGAAAAGTAGCTCGATGAGGAATTCAATAAAGCATTGCAGTGTTTAGATGTGGCTATCTATGGCAAGTTCCTAATTATTTTGAAACAACTTGACTTCAAATTATTACTTACTGCATATTATTGCCAGAATTTTCTCGATCCAAAGTTTGTCTTGTCTTTGACGTTCCTGTTGAGTGATTCGAATTCGCCTCAAAAGTCAGCTGTCATTTGTTTAAATTCACGATTGCGCATGCTCGGTGTACTAACCATTCTGAAAACATCCGTTTTTGAACCAAATCGAATCGCCGGTGACATATCGAATGATTTCGCTAACGAATGCCTTACGTGATCGCTGTGAAAACTTTTTCGATATCGCATGCGATATCGAAAACGAATGATTTCAAAATCATACGTTTTCGAAGAAAGTAACATGATCGGTCTTCAGCACATAATGACATAATGCAGGCGTTCATATGTATTTACATGATGTAATTAGGTATGTAAAAGCAATTTATGCTGTAGCATAACTGCGAATGGATGCATGGAAACAAAAAATTAAATAGTGTCGCTGTATTTTTAAATATATTTACGGACGTCGATTACTCGAGCGAAATATGAAAGGCGCATTTTCATAATCCAACTCCCCTTACAAAAATATCTCGGTGATCTATGAAAAAATAGACTTGAACGTGTGTGGAGGTACGTGGTTATCAGGTACCCGGCGGGATCTGATGACGCTGTTGGCCTTAGTTGACTGTTAGGTTCATAAAACGAACATTTTAACATTAAAAAGGCTAGTTAATATCAATAACAACCAGCCAAGCTAACGTATAAAAAGAGCTGTTTGAATTTGACAATACCATCGTGTCGTATGGCAGGATGAGCCCCTGAAGAGAACGCATGTTTTATATTTAAAAATTAGCTGCTCCGCCTCAAGCCTCATCATCTGAAACATGGGAGAAACCAAAGGAATTGTCTTTTGTTACAAAATTAGTGTAATGATTGCCCGAGGTTTCTGAAATGTATCGATTTGTTTTAAGTGATGTTTGCTCGATGAATCATGCCCCCGCACCAGATGATGGCTTAAGCGGAAGACACTATCACGAGCGCAGTGAAATAATTAGGTTTATCGCGGTGTTTTGCCCGAGGTGTCCGAAATGTAACGATCAGGAGACCGATCATGTAACTTTCTTCGAAAACGTATGGTTTTGAAATCATTCTTTTTCGATATCGCATGCGATATCGAAAAAGTTTTCACAGCGATCACGTAAGGCATTCGTTAGCGAAATCATTCGATATGTCACCGGCGATTCGATTTGTTTCAAAAACGGATGTTTTCAGAATGGTTAGTACACCGAGCATGCGCAATCGTGAATTTAAACAAATGACAGCTGACTTTTGAGGCGAATTCGAATCACTCAACAGAAACGTCAAAGACAAGACAAACTATGAATCGAGAAAATTCTGGCAATAATATGCAGTAAGTAATAATTTGAAGTCAAGTTGTTTCATAATAATTAGGAACTTGTCAAAGATAGCCACATCTAAACACTGCAATGCTTTATTGAATTCCTCATCGAGCTACTTTTCGTTGTTCATATGAATTAACACAGGATTTGGACGCAGGATTTAATAATTATTTAATGACTTATTTTAAATGATAAATATTCATATATTTATTTTTTTAAGTAGGCAACACGTACTGGCATAAATATGATATTCATAGCGGCTTCATAATTCACAAATATAAAAGTACATTCGTCTTTTACCATTAGGCAATAACCTTTACCAATGTATTTGTTTTCTTCTTTCCCACTCAAGAAAATCGCACATAACTGAAAAGCAGAGACATATCTTTGTGGAGTACACGAGGAATCACCCTGCCTTTGCAAGAAAGAGTTTATTGGACTGCGTGGAAGAGTCATACAAAAAGATATGATTTACAAGTTTGTGGGGCTTGTGGGGAGAGAGCGGCTAGAGAACCATCGAAATGTTTGAATGTACTTACCAGTTACCTGATTTGGGATCCTTGCTGAAAAATCTATGTGCTTGCAAAACAAGTTTTAATAAATATAAGATTTATAATTTCTCTACCTTATCATATGGACCATTGAATGATTTTTACTCATGATTGATTTGTCATTCAATCTTGATTTTTATTCAGTGGCACGTCATAAAAATAATGACAGCGTCAGCACCAGTTGAGGGACAAGGATTTGTTAAGAGGTAAATTATTACAAGGATTTGGTGAGGATTTGGCTAGGTAGGTAGCGAAAAAGTCTCGCACAACGCGTGCTCGTGTCGCATGGCCGGCGGCATGGACGTCAGCTGCATGCTGCTAGGACCCAGCACAATCCACCCACCAATGCCGACTCTTTGGCAGGCAAGTCTATCTCTTCCAAGAGACTTGGGGTAATTGACTGTAGTTATAACCTGAAAAAGGGAGATCATGGGCCAGTGTGTTGTGTGATGATGGTTGGTTAAAAGTAAGGTTAGGCTACTGTCAAAATTATTGTATAAATAAAAAATCACGTAGTAAAAGGAGATAGTGTAAATGATCATGCGTATACTATTTTTTAGTCATTCAAATTGGTACACTCACCCGCATCCAAATGGGAATCGCAGTATTTCGCTGGATTTGGCGGAGATGCCGAGTCGGCGAGTCAATGAGCCCATGGGCCGCCACTTTAGGGATGCGATACAGGCCAACGAAATGATTGACACTTACGGTGAAAGGGTCATAAACATCCCTTAACATTCGTCTGTTAAGTCGCATTTGAAGATTTTTTCGATACGCTCATTAACATCTAACAAACATTCAATAATATTCTCAGCCACACGAAACCGTACAACTTGGTCGGCCATTTTGAAACTCGATATCACGTTCGATTTCGAAAACGAGTGCTTCTTGGCATTCGTTTTCATATCACCTCTTTTCTGACATATCACTTGTTATTTTTTTTACGTGATCGCTGAAATCGATGTGATTTGAAATCATTCGATATCTCGGCCGAAAACGAATGGTTTTGAAATCACCAAAGTTACATGATCGGTCTCCAGTTTGATGTGATGCTGGCTGTCGCGGCCGATTCCTGGGTGGCTAGAGAGAGTCACAATGTGTCGCAGGATTGACAGTTTTTGGTTTTACCGATCAGCTTTTTGCACCATCTACTGTTTGTCATTCTTGTCGCGTTTCTATGAGCAGCCTAAAGTCTGCGTGTTAGTCTTTGTCCTAGTCGCATCCAATGGCTTTCTGTCGATTGGCATCCGAATATCCCTGGAAGCCCATCCACACTCTTTTCGAATTGTCGATGAAGTAATCAAGGTCCGTCCGAAAGCCAGTCTGGGAAAGTGCACCTTACAGCTTGGTGAATCTCGTCCAAGATCCTTTCCATCAGTCTGGGTTGGTGAAAAGTGCGTTGCGTCACAATAAAGAAAGTTTGAACAGTGAGTTTGGAAACGCCAACCATCATGTCAGACGGAGGACATAATCCACCCAAGTTGGTAGACTTAGGTTCATTTTATTTTTGACAGTGTTTTCTTTGATATTTTTCGTTATTATTACTTCCATGACGATAATTTTGTATTCGGATTTTTGATATTTAATTTGCTTATTAAACTCGCCGTCCTCAGTAGTTAACGACCTGCTAAAGGCAGCTTAAAAGACGAAAATGCAGAGGTCCACGTAATTCCTTTTCCTGCCCCTAAATTGATCCCAATATTTTTGAAAAAAAAATCAGTGTGTAGAGGAAGAGTACTCCGACCCGCCTTGTAAGCTTTAAATGAGATCGGATGGAAAATAAAACAACCAGAGAAGAAAGAAAAGTGGTGTTTTCGTTTAAAAAAACCCCACAAAAAGTCCCAAATTCAAGATTTATTTGTGAACAAAGTAAACGTCCGATCGACACGAGCCTTTACATCGCGAGTCAGAAATTTTTTCAACTATCCACTGATTTTTTTTCATAAATATAGGGAACATTTTTGGGGCAGGAAAAAGTAATTACGTGGACCTCTGCACTACCAAAATTTTCCGTGTGAGAAAGCTAATCTTTCACGGATTAGACCTGGTGAAAAATAACATCCAGTTTTACTGCTTCATTATCAGCATGAGAGATAAAAACACTCTTGGAGATTATGCTTGCACAACCCAACACATAGTTATATAAAAGTCAGTAAAAAGGTTGTTGGAGCCAGAGGGGCTACTTGAAATTAAAAGAAAGAGAGTGGACTGTATTTTGCAGAAAGTCCCAATCTGCCTACCTTTGGCCGCGCTGGTGGCGACGGTTAAATGCCTATGGGTAAGGGGTGAATTAGGTAAGGCTGAAAGGGAAGGAATAAAGGGAGACATAAACTTAGCTTCGAGATGCGCAGACTTGGAGCTCCGTCAAATACGAGTTCGAGAAAAACACTTTTAAATTCGAAAATGAAAACTTCGCGAAATTCGAGGGTCGCGATTTGTCTCGACAGACTACCTGTCTGATGCGAGGTTGCGAGCAGAACAGGAGAACTAGAACTGATACGAGGTTGAGAGCAGAACCGGAGAACTAGGACTGATTGGGAAAAGGCTCACCACAGCATGTGGAGAGCTCGTCAAACTTGATGACGCAAAATATCAACCTATAAATCAGCTGGAATGCACAGGTGACCAACTGAAAGAAAATAATTTGAAAGCGAAATAAAGTGGCGCGAACATACCGCCCACCATGAACTGACCTCAAGTTCATTAACGAAATGATACGAAAATCACGGTTTTTACACCGGTGGAAGAGCGACTAGTTTGTTGACTGGACGCTGGAAGATGCCGTGCGTAGTGCGGACGGACACGACGCGAACGACGCCGTCACGACCAGGCATTAAGTCGGTGACCCGACCGATTGGCCAAGACATGGGGCTAGACGATCGGTCTTGAAAATAGACAACGTCGCCTAATTTCAGATTGGGGCATCCGCGTACCCATTTGCCACGCTGCATGAGAGTATGCAGATACTCTGAATGCCAGCGTGACCAAAATGCCTGGTGCAACTGGCGGACGCGCTGCCAACGGGACAGCCGCGACGGCCGGTCGTCCTCAATGGGCTCTGGAGGAGCCAAAAGAGGAGATCCAATAAGGAAGTGGCCGGGGCTTAGGTAGGAGGAACTTTCCTCGGGTTCGGCTGCGAGCGCACATAAGGGACGGCTATTAAGCACCGCTTCAATCCGGCAAAACAGAGTGGCATATTCTTCGTGACTTCCTGAGTCGGAGATGAGTCGGTAAAGCAAAGTTTTCACCGACTTCACCCCGGCCTCCCAAACACCACCGAAATTGGGCGCGTAAGGGGGGTTAAAATGCCATTTAATGGCACGGGTGGAGAGGTGATCTGAAATTGAAGAACGAGATTGGTCGAGGAATTCAGATATCTCGCGCAACTGACGCGCGGCGCCGACGAAATTACGACCGTTGTCGGAGTAAATATCCGACGGAAGGCCCCGTCTAGCGACCAATCTGTCCAGAGAAGCAAGAAAAGCTGTGGTAGAGAGGTCCGAAACCATCTCGAGATGTACAGCTTTGGTGCTCATACAAACGAATAGACAGAGATAGCCTTTAGAGTGTGCTGCTTGGCGGCGGGTACTCATTTTTACTGGGAACGGCCCAGCAAAATCCGTGCCCACGTGACAAAATGCACGAGAAACTTGTACACGTGGCGCGGGTAAATCGGCCATGGTTGGCTGCAGTGGCTTGGCACGGAATTTGTGACAGGTTAAACACTGGTGAATTCGTTGTCGTTGCAGCCCTCGCACCGACATGATCCAATAACGTTGCTGCAACAGGGCGTGAACGGTTCGTGGGCCTGAGTGTAACGAGATTTTATGGAACGCGTCACTCAGCAACATAAACAGGTGAGCTTTCTTAGGCAAGAGCAAAGGGTGACGCGCGGGTTCAGGCAGAGAAGAATAGCGCAATCTGCCGCCCACCCTGAGAAAACCTGAGGAATCCACAATAGGTTTTAGAGAGGCAAGCTTTGAAGTCACGTGACCATTTTGGGCGAGCTGACGGAGCTTAGAGGCATAGTAATACCGCTGAGTTACCTTCACAAAGACGTCGAGAGCATCTTGTAACTCTTTGGGTTGCAGAGGGCCTGCAGGCACGGGAGATTTGATTGGCTAATAAAAGTTACAAAGAAGAAGCCAACGCAGAGAATCGAACGGATATTTGCAAGCCACCGCAACTGCGTTGAGGTTTCCGAGATCTTGGAGATTGAGCAAAACACAACGTGGGAGGTAACATCATCGGCCAACAGCGAAATCAAATACATTGTGAGCAAGAAACGCAGCCCAACATGTGTAAACAGTGTTATTAAATTTAATATCTGCAAGCACATCCATGCCAAATGAAGAAACAAACTTGGAACAATCAGCTTTTGTTGAACAGGAACTTCTTGCTGCAGTCCTGGAGACCGATCATGTAACTTTGGTGATTTCAAAACCATTCGTTTTCGGCCGAGATATCGAATGATTTCAAATCACATCGATTTCAGCGATCACGTAAAAAAAATAACAAGTGATATGTCAGAAAAGAGGTGATATGAAAACGAATGCCAAGAAGCACTCGTTTTCGAAATCGAACGTGATATCGAGTTTCAAAATGGCCGACCAAGTTGTACGGTTTCGTGTGGCTGAGAATATTATTGAATGTTTGTTAGATGTTAATGAGCGTATCGAAAAAATCTTCAAATGCGACTTAACAGACGAATGTTAAGGGATGTTTATGACCCTTTCACCGTAAGTGTCAATCATTTCGTTGGCCTGTATCGCATCCCTAAAGTGGCGGCCCATGGGCTCATTGACTCGCCGACTCGGCATCTCCGCCAAATCCAGCGAAATACTGCGATTCCCATTTGGATGCGGGTGAGTGTACCAATTTGAATGACTAAAAAATAGTATACGCATGATCATTTACACTATCTCCTTTTACTACGTGATTTTTTATTTATACAATAATTTTGACAGTAGCCTAACCTTACTTTTAACCAACCATCATCACACAACACACTGGCCCATAATCTCCCTTTTTCAGGTTATAACTACAGTCAATTACCCCAAGTCTCTTGGAAGAGATAGACTTGCCTGCCAAAGAGTCGGCATTGGTGGGTGGATTGTGCTGGGTCCTAGCAGCATGCAGCTGACGTCCATGCCGCCAGCCATGCGACACGAGCACGCGTTGTGCGAGACTTTTTCGCTACCTACCTAGCCAAATCCTCACCAAATCCTTGTAATAATTTACCTCTTAACAAATCCTTGTCCCTCAACTGGTGCTGACGCTGTCATTATTTTTATGACGTGCCACTGAATAAAAATCAAGATTGAATGACAAATCAATCATGAGTAAAAATCATTCAATGGTCCATATGATAAGGTAGAGAAATTATAAATCTTATATTTATTAAAACTTGTTTTGCAAGCACATAGATTTTTCAGCAAGGATCCCAAATCAGGTAACTGGTAAGTACATTCAAACATTTCGATGGTTCTCTAGCCGCTCTCTCCCCACAAGCCCCACAAACTGTTAATGATATCTTTTTGTATGACTCTTCCATACAGTCCAATCAACTCATTTCTTGCAAAGGCAGGGTGATTCCTCGTATACTCCACCAAGATATGTCTCTGCTTTTCAGTTATGTGCGATTTTCTTGAGTCGGAAAGAAGAAAACAAACACATTGGTAAAGGTTATTGCCAAATGGTAAGACGAATGTACTTTTATATTTTTGTAAATTATGAAGCTGCTATGCGTATTATTTTTATGCCAGTATGTGTTGCCTACTTAAAAAAAATATATATGAATATTTATCATTTAAAATAAGTCATAAAATAATATTATTGAATCCTGCGTCCAAATCCTGAGTAAATTCATATGAACAACGAAAAGTAGCTCGATGAGGAATTCAATAAAGCATTGCAGTGTTTAGATGTGGCTATCTATGGCAAGTTCCTAATTATTTTGAAACAACTTGACTTCAAATTATTACTTACTGCATATTATTGCCAGAATTTTCTCGATCCAAAGTTTGTCTTGTCTTTGACGTTTCTGTTGAGTGATTCGAATTCGCCTCAAAAGTCTGCTGTCATTTGTTTAAATTCACGATTGCGCATGCTCGGTGTACTAACCATTCTGAAAACATCCGTTTTTGAACCAAATCGAATCGCCGGTGACATATCGAATGATTTCGCTAACGAATGCCTTACGTGATCGCTGTGAAAACTTTTTCGATATCGCATGCGATATCGAAAACGAATGATTTCAAAATCATACGTTTTCGAAGAAAGTTACATGATCGGTCTCCTGGGCCAAGTTGAAAATCCTGTGACTCTAATGGTGAAAAGTTGAACACAGTTGTAGGAAACATCGGTTCTTGTGAAGTGTCGGATGCCGAGGCCAAGATCATAGAGAAAAAAATCGATGAGCTTGTCAAGCTAACTAGAAAGCTCAAGCGAAAACCTGAATTTGTAGACCTTAACTTCAAGGTGCCCAGCAATAAGAATGTAGAAGCTCAACCAAGGTTGTTTTCAACAAAAAAGAAAAGGAACAGCTCGTCGAATCCAGCAGTACTAAAGAAACCCACGTCAACTCAAGTCACTAATATAGTGCAAGGACTTAATGACCCCAATCACAGTGTTGTGAACATTCACTCTGGAGACGACCATACCTATTACTAGCGCAAAAACTTTGCCTATATTAGTATCAAAATGTTATTCTTTCTGTTCTATGTATTTTTGTAATGTTCATCTGCAGTATTGAATTGGATTTGGAGTACTAGCAGTAGACTTGTCCAAAGCAATGGGATTTAATTTTATCACAAAACAATAAAGATTTATTTTGTTCCATCGCTTAAAATTTATTTTAAATTCATTTAAAGCGACACATAAATGCAATAATAATAATAATCAATTTATTTGTCCGTTAGGGTCAATGATTTTTTGTACAAAGAAAAAACACAAATTAAGGCCTTCTCAAAGTCATCCGGCTGGCCAGGCCTGTCGATGTTTCTTCCTCCTCTTCTTCACTCTTCTCTTCTTCTTCCATTTCCACTAACGCTTTCCATGCTTCTTTATCTTCCCACAATTTCTCTAATTCTACCTTCTTCCAATTCCTTTGTCTCTCCTCTAAATCTTCTTTAATCAAACTACCCCACTTCTCTCTCGGTCTTCCCACCTTTCTTCTTCCGACTACAGTTTTTTCAAATTCTCTCTTGGGCATTCTTATCTCATCCATCCTTTTCACATGTCCAAACCAACGTAGTCTTTCTCTTCCCATCTTAAATCCTAATCTTTCCACACCTAATTCTTTTCTGATTTTGCTACTTCTCTTTTTATCCATTTTTGTCTCCCCGTTTACACTTCTCAGGAACTTGATTCCTGCTGCCTCCACCATTCTTCCCTCATTTCCTCCCATCGCCCATGTCACTGCCGCATATGTTAGTACTATTGGTATCAAGTACATGTTGTACATGATTAATTTACATTTTACTGGGAACTTTTTCTCCCACAGTAATTTTCTAACTGATTGATAAAATATTTCTGATTTCCGCACTCTTGCTTTCACCTCTCCATCTATTTTAGCCTTCTTATTTAATTCACTCCCCAAATATTTAAAAACCTCCACCTCTTTTAATTCCTTGTTTTTTAGTATTAATGCAGCTCTTCCTCTATGATTATTTTTTCTTTCCATTGTCATTACTTTGCTCTTTTCCTGGCTGATTTGTAATCCCATCTTCTTAGCTTCTTCACTCCATCTGTCTATCTTTTCTTGTATCTCTTCCCTACTATCTCCCCAAATAAGCACATCATCGGCATATATTATCGTTCGTGATTCTAATCTTTCATTTTTCTCTACCGATCTCAGTAATTCATCCATTACAATCAAAAAAAGAAATGGAGATAACACACTACCTTGTTGTACACCTTCTTTAACTACAAACCATTCAGTTCTTCCCACATCTGTCTGAACACAACTGCTGCTGTTCTTGTAAGTTGATTATCCTTTCTATCAGTCCACTTCTTACATTTTTCTTCTTAAGGCAATCCCACACTATTCTTCTTGGTAGTCTGTCGTATGCTTTTTCCAAATCTATAAAAACCATGTGCATATCTTGTCCACTCTCCCACCTTCTCTCCATGATCTGTCGTATTGTAAATATGGCATCAATCGTAGCCCGGCCCCTTCTGAAACCGAATTGCTCTTCACGTATACCTTCCTCCACATATCCTTTCAATCTCAAGTCAATTATCTTTTCATATAATTTTGCGCATTGACACATCAAAGTTATTCCCCTATAGTTTCCACATACTTTCCGATCACCTTTCTTAAAAACTGGTACAATTACTCCTTTACCCCAATCTTCTGGGATCTTCTTTTCTTTCCATATTGTGAGAATTACCCGAAATAACCATTTCCCACCGTTCACACCAGCCGCTTTAATCATGTCAGTTGTTACCTCGTCTACACCGGGAGATCTACCATTTTTCATTTCACCGAGTGCTCTCCATACTTCAGTTTCACTTTTTTTTTCTTCATTCAACTCTTCTACATCTTGACTGTGTCCATCGACAGAACGATGATCAATCAGTTCATCTGTTGCACTAATATGTGATTCTATATTTAACAGATTATCAAAATATTTTCTCCCAATTTCTAATACGTCTTGAGGGTTGCATGATAACTCCCCTTTGTCATCTTTCATGCACAACAAATCTTCTTTCGGTTCTCTTTTGTTCCTTATTAGTCCATAAATCAATTTCTTGTTCCCCTCAAAATCCTTCTCTAATTTATTAACTAACTCATAAATGCAATAATACAAAAAAAAACTATTTACCAGCAACTTTGCTTGTAAAATAGTACTATCTCTTACTGACACTTGACAGATCACACGACAGCCAACAATGATACCAACCTGATTTATACCCACCATCTGTGAGAAGGGGGAAACCATGTTACCAACTGTTAACAACTAAACAGAGACACACGAATTTCGAAGTCGAAAATAGATCAAAAGCGCATGCGCATCCTTTTCCGCTGGTCTCTCCCGACCGCCTCGTCTTTAATTATCATTTTCGTATATTTTTGTAGGCAACATTGGGTTGCGGCCTTTTGACTTTAACCGGCGCTGCTGTTCACTACCGCTGGTGTTGGTGTAGGTGCTAGTCAGACACCGACACCCATAACCTCACCTTTGTTTTTCTAATTCTGACATATTCTTAGGAATAGGATGGAATTTAGGATTAGGAACTGATCAAATCTGCAATTCATTCAAGTTTTACCGTAAAGTTTTATTAAATAAGCAAACAAATGGGATATTAACCTGGGACCGCTCGATTAGAAGAGGTGTGCTTGCCGTTGAGTTACCAAAGTAGCCGTGTTTGCTCTCCGCCGCAAAGTGCTACCTAGCTAAAGACTTACACGATCATAACACTAGTTAAAATCAGTTCAAATGGTTCGCAAAACATGTAAACGCTGTTGGCATCACGCGTCAGTCGTCTCCTTTGTGTCACTGTCATCACTCGCACCCGTCATGCCGCGTCGTGCTATCAACAAGTCGCAACAGGCCGAGTGGCGCCGAGACTAGCGTACTCGTGGGCAATGCGTGCGCAGCTACATTTGAGATATCTCTGGCTCATTGCGAGTGAACATTCTCACACAATTGCTTTGAGCTAAGTCAAGCAAGTGAAGATTTTATAAGCTAATGGTGTTGCCCGCTAAAAATGAGCTGATATTGACTCGTATATAGCTATATATTGCTCATATACACTTTGAGCTAATGCATTCACTCGCTACTTGAGCTAATCGAAATGAGAGTGCAGAAAAGACTGGAAGGTCGATTTTTGGCAAGGAATTTACCGACATGGAGCTTGTAATGACAGGCTGTTCAACCACACGCGAAGCCTCGAGTTGATTCTTGAGATTTACAAAAAGACCGTGAGCTTTGTAGAAAAGCGTTTCGAAGCTGGATTGAACAGCTTCGACTTCCAGAGGTTTGTTTGGCGAAACGAGCTTGGAATTGAGTTTTATAATCTTCGCCTGTACAGTCTCGAATTCGGTTTCTAGCTTGAGCATGCGGTCATAGCGAAGCTGGGCCTGCTCAACGTTTTCCACAGTGAGTTGTCGAAACTCGTCATAAGAGCGTTGTTTTCTTGAAAATAATCCTTGCCGAGTGTCCTGTAAAATACTGAGCTCTTGATGCAAGCTTTCCATTTCGTCAGAAAAACGGAAAATAGTGCAGAAAAGGAACAAGAGAATCTAGCACTAGAGCGTGTGCTAAGACCGATCACTAAACCTACGTATTGCGCGCAACGAGGGTACATGCAGATACAGAAACGAAATAACTAATCAAACGATGATGAGTCACGGGACAGGAATGAAATTACTGCGAAATGAAAACAATTAACGAGACAAAGAATGTGCACTGGCGCAACAAAGACGCGGAGTCTCAATGCTCCGGCTCGAGGGACCAAATGTTGGAGCCAGAGGGGCTGCTTGAAATTAAAAGAAAGAGAGTGAACTGTATTTTGCAGAAAGTCCCAATCTGCCTACCTTTGGCCGCGCTGGAGGCGACGGTTAAATGCCTATGGGTAAGGGGTGAATTAGGTAAGGCTGATAGGGAAGGAATAAAGGGAGACATAAACTTAGCTTCGAGATGCGCAGACTTGGAGCTCCGTCAAATACGAGTTCGAGAAAAACACTTTTAAATTCGAAAATGAAAACTTCGCGAAATTCGAGGGTCGCGATTTGTCTCGACAGACTACCTGTCTGATGCGAGGTTGCGAGCAGAACAGGAGAATTGGACTGATTGGGAAGGGCTCACCACTGCTTGTGTAGAGCTAGTCAAACTTGATGACGCAAAATATCAACCTATAAATCAGCTGGAATGCACAGGTGACCAACTGAAAGAAAATAATTTGAAAGCGAAATAAAGTGGCGCGAACAAAGGTAAATCATAAAATTCCGTGTTTCATATGGTTTTTTCGATATGACTGGATTCGTCTCTTTTTGCAGATCTAAAGCAATGTTGAAATGAAAAAATCGGATGAAAATTATCGATTTTTTCGGTAATATTCATTCGTTTTTAAGTGAGGAAGATTAGAGCGGCTTAAAACATTGACGCACTACAAATTCTTTTCCTTGATTGAAATGCGCCACAGAATCATCAATAAGTGCAATAGAACTGTGGTTCAAAGTACCATACAATCTGCTGACAAAGATGAACCCAACCGTGTCATTAAAATCACGAAAATAGAGAAAAAGCAATATTTTTTCATTTTGATGATTAATCTTGGTTATGCAAGAGTCGCAGATGTGATCGCATCTTTTTAATCCGTGGCTTCTTATCATCACTGTCACAGATTATTATGATTTCCATTATCGTATCGGGTTACAAGCTATGTAGACTCTTAATCCGTGTAATATTTAGAGCTATGTTATCTCCTATTCACATTTAGATGATTAAAAAATCCTCCTAGTCAATCCTTTGTTTTTAAATGATATTATGCATTTCATTAAGAACGCGGCTTGAAATGAGTAAGATGACTAAGTTTTTATACGAATATTTTTAAATATCTGTACGCGTCGAGTACCTGTTGAAGAAACCAGAAAATCAATCATTTCTAAAGTAAAAATGTACTTCGGTTTGAAGGCATGAGTCAAGTTAGGGGCTGGGGCTGACATCATCGTGGATCTCCCCGGGTACCTGCTAGGAGAACCAAGAGAAACGATTTAAATCCCTCCCCACGCATACAAGCCCAGGTTTACCCAGGTGAACTTTGAGTTTGACGGATGTCAGAAATGCAAGCTGAAATTTTTGCAGAGATCACCGAGATATTTATTTAAAGATGGCGAGTCGGATTATACCAATGCTCCCATAGCATAATATACTACCGCTAGAGTAACCAACGTGCGTAAATATATTCGCCATTCCTACTCTCTATTTTGCAATATCATAAAGACGTGTTGACATAAACATCGGCTGCCTGTCCGTGTGTGTTCGGCAGGGACGCGGCGTGGTCGGGCGAGGCCCGGGGTGCGATATAAACCCCCGGCACCCCGGGAAATCCGTGTCTGCTTGCACTGCATGCTGCACTCTAAATTCGTTACATTTAAATATGATTGCAGTAATAACAGTTAATATTAGTGATGTTACTGTAATGAGATCGAGGGTCGCGTTTGATATAGCATATAAATTGCAATTCCTTAATCGTTTAATAAGCTTGATTTATGAGAAGCGAAATATCGAATGAAAAATGGGTTTCTCGGTGGCGAAATGCGCTTGGCTCGATTCCTACATCAAAGAACTCAAACATTCCCCTCATTCATTGTTGCTAAAATTTTCAAGTCAATCTTAAAATAAAGTACCCTTTCTTTCTACCTGTTCCTGGCCATACTACAAAACTACGCTGCCCTGAGGCAAGTCGATATCTAGAAGTTGCAGAAAGGGCTAGTAGTTCCATGACATGCTACTAAATTCTCTTGGCGCCCCGATCATAGTGCGAAAAAGTGTGTTTTGAGGCAGCGCCCCAAGTAGGATATCACCGAACTGCGGCAGACGATTTAACTAGAGCTTCGGGCCTCTAGGTAGACATTATTTACTCTATGGTAATACCGGCCCTAAGTAGTGCAGGACGAGTCTTGCCGATAAACAAGGGAATGATTGTCGCTATTGACGCAGGCTGGCCGGCGACGCTGCTCGCTCCTTGCTTTCAGATTGTTCGCCTTCAATGAGTCGTCAAGACCGAGTGATAGTCATATTCGCGAATGTTGAAATCACGGTTCTCATCACATTTTTAAATGTGAGGTTAAGTAGCTCTATTATCTTTCTCGGTATTTAATTCAGTGTCCTTCCGATGGACTCAAGGACGGTTGCTGTGCCGCGGACACGCGTCATCCTTTTCGTGCCTCAACAGGCAATTATTTCCACGTCTCTGGTTGGACGTGAGCTTAGCACGCTTTCCCAAATTTCGTCTCGACAAATAACGCAATTTCACGTAGCTTTGCGAATGACACACATCGAGAAATCTTAAATACATAAAACAAACAATGTTACTGGAAAAGATTTATATTTGTTAATTTGGATTCCGAGTTAATTTTCAGTATGTGTTTCTAATTTTAGATCAAAAAGTTCATAATATTCGAAGCAAAGTTACTTGTTATTTTTATGTTCTGGCTTTTTCTCCCGGGAGCACCAACCACGCACCCATAAGAGTCCTACGGCTTTGGCCGCTTTTCTTTCGGATCGCGGGCTGTTGGGGGATAATAAATCTGCACTAAAATATTTATGGAATTAGTCTTATTTACTTGAATAACGCCGGATGAGACTTCTCTTTGGTCGTCTCTGAGATTCTGCAAGATAATGACGCCACCGATTTGCTCATTTAATTTAAAAGATTTTGGCCGGAGGTTAGGGCAGATAAGTTAGTGGGAAATACTCCGCGGTATTTGAATATTAGAAGCATGAAGTTTTCCTGTTAAATTCATCGGAACATTGTTGTTTTTCATCGAATGAAGTAGAAAGTGTCTTTCTTGCAAATTACAGTTAAGCCTATTTTAGAACGCCATGTTTGAATTTAAAAAATTTAAATCATGAGGTTTTTCTTCATCTGTCGGCTTGGAAACTGCCCAGTTGGGTCTGGCACTTGGGGCATGTGTGGTACGCGTTCTTGCCCATGGCAAGGCCGTAGGACAGCAAGCAGCAGAATAATCAAACACCATTAAAAGTTTTATAAGAATTTGTTAATCGCATATTTCAATTGAATCCGTCTCTAAGATTATTTGGTCCATTTTCTTCTTGCAAATACCTATTTTCAGTGATGCAAGTAACCTTTGAATCCTATTTGGATAATTGTTGGATTTTGAATTGGCGCAGTCTCGACACTTTGCACCGCTCGATGGCAATGGTTAACACAGCGACTGTCCTGTATTTTAGGCGAAGCGTAAATATTTGACAGAGCTTTAACTACATTCAACGATCTAGATTCTAGTGGCTCTAATGGTGGATTCACAAATAAATAATTTTTTGTGCTTTTTTCCCTAAACTTTTTTTCTGAGATTTATTTTTATTTTTTAATAAATGGATTGAAATCAACGTTGATAGATTTGTCAATGAACAAACCTTTGCATCCATTGCATACATTTAATTCTCCATGTAGAACATTTCCAGCCAGCAAAAGTCCGGATTTGACTGATTGCGTGCATGAGTCGATATTTTTGCATTGATATTTTCTTTCCTTTCAAAATATTCGCCATCAAATCTGTCGCCTGAGCGCCAGGATAAAACATTCTATATGATGGTTCACTTCTTGAGGATGATGTTATGATGACTTGAATCGTTAGTTTCCTCATAACTTGTAATGTTTTCCCTGCATGCAGTGTGAGGTGATCTGGAGCAAACCCAGCCAGTGACGTAATAAATGGTATTTTTAAAACAATAATCGCTGTTTGTCTTCGTCACATAGAATTTCGCCTTGGAATTTCACTCTCTGGTTTTTGGTCTGTTGCACTTTTTTGTCACTTGTTACCCCTGACAAGTAGAGGATTGTGAACAGTATCTGGCTTGAAATTTTTGGAGCATTAGCGATGAGATTTATTCAATTTCTCAGGCCCAATTAGTTTCACTTTGACTTGCAACGACCCACGTGATGAGGCACCTGCAACGACCCACGTGATGAGGCACCTGCAACGACCCACGTGATGAGGCAGCTGCAACGACCCACGTGATGAGGCACCTGCAACGACCCACGTGATGAGGCACCTGCAACGACCCACGTGATGAGGCACCTGCAACGACCCACGTGATGAGGCACCTGCAACGACCCACGTGATGAGGCAGCTGCAACGACCCACGTGATGAGGCAGCTGCAACGACCCACGTGATGAGGCACCTGCAACGACCCACGTGATTAGGCACCTGCAACGACCCACGTGATGAGGCAGCTGCAACGACCCACGTGATGAGGCACCTGCAACGACCCACGTGATGAGGCAGCTGCAACGACCCACGTGATGAGGCACCTGCAACGACCCACGTGATGAGGCAGCTGCAACGACCCACGTGATGAGGCACCTGCAACGACCCACGTGATGAGGCACCTGCAACGACCCACGTGATGAGGCAGCTGCAACGACCCACGTGATGAGGCACCTGCAACGACCCACGTGATGAGGCAGCTGCAACGACCCACGTGATGAGGCACCTGCAACGACCCACGTGATGAGGCAGCTGCAACGACCCACGTGATGAGGCAGCTGCAACGACCCACGTGATGAGGCACCTGCAACGACCCACGTGATGAGGCAGCTGCAACGACCCACGTGATGAGGCACCTGCAACGACCCACGTGATGAGGCACCTGCAACGACCCACGTGATGAGGCAGCTGCAACGACCCACGTGATGAGGCACCTGCAACGACCCACGTGATGAGGCACCTGCAACGACCCACGTGATGAGGCAGCTGCAACGACCCACGTGATGAGGCAGCTGCAACGACCCACGTGATGAGGCACCTGCAACGACCCACGTGATGAGGCAGCTGCAACGACCCACGTGATGAGGCACCTGCAACGACCCACGTGATGAGGCACCTGCAACGACCCACGTGATGAGGCAGCTGCAACGACCCACGTGATGAGGCACCTGCAACGACCCACGTGATGAGGCACCTGCAACGACCCACGTGATGAGGCAGCTGCAACGACCCACGTGATGAGGCAGCTGCAACGACCCACGTGATGAGGCAGCTGCAACGACCCACGTGATGAGGCAGCTGCAACGACCCACGTGATGAGGCAGCTGCAACGACCCACGTGATGAGGCACCTGCAACGACCCACGTGATGAGGCAGCTGCAACGACCCACGTGATGAGGCACCTGCAACGACCCACGTGATGAGGCACCTGCAACGACCCACGTGATGAGGCAGCTGCAACGACCCACGTGATGAGGCACCTGCAACGACCCACGTGATGAGGCACCTGCAACGACCCACGTGATGAGGCAGCTGCAACGACCCACGTGATGAGGCAGCTGCAACGACCCACGTGATGAGGCACCTGCAACGACCCACGTGATGAGGCAGCTGCAACGACCCACGTGATGAGGCAGCTGCAACGACCCACGTGATGAGGCACCTGCAACGACCCACGTGATGAGGCAGCTGCAACGACCCACGTGATGAGGCACCTGCAACGACCCACGTGATGAGGCACCTGCAACGACCCACGTGATGAGGCACCTGCAACGACCCACGTGATGAGGCAGCTGCAACGACCCACGTGATGAGGCACCTGCAACGACCCACGTGATGAGGCAGCTGCAACGACCCACATGATGAGGCACCTGCAACGACCCACGTGATGAGGCAGCTGCAACGACCCACGTGATGAGGCAGCTGCAACGACCCACGTGATGAGGCACCTGCAACGACCCACGTGATGAGGCACCTGCAACGACCCACGTGATGAGGCACCTGCAACGACCCACGTGATGAGGCAGCTGCAACGACCCACGTGATGAGGCACCTGCAACGACCCACGTGATGAGGCACCTGCAACGACCCACGTGATGAGGCACCTGCAACGACCCACGTGATGAGGCACCTGCAACGACCCACGTGATGAGGCACCTGCAACGACCCACGTGATGAGGCAGCTGCAACGACCCACGTGATGAGGCACCTGCAACGACCCACGTGATGAGGCACCTGCAACGACCCACGTGATGAGGCAGCTGCAACGACCCACGTGATGAGGCAGCTGCAACGACCCACGTGATGAGGCACCTGCAACGACCCACGTGATGAGGCAGCTGCAACGACCCACGTGATGAGGCACCTGCAACGACCCACGTGATGAGGCACCTGCAACGACCCACGTGATGAGGCAGCTGCAACGACCCACGTGATGAGGCAGCTGCAACGACCCACGTGATGAGGCACCTGCAACGACCCACGTGATGAGGCACCTGCAACGACCCACGTGATGAGGCAGCTGCAACGACCCACGTGATGAGGCAGCTGCAACGACCCACGTGATGAGGCACCTGCAACGACCCACGTGATGAGGCACCTGCAACCAC
>OV121120.1:72500-307165 GCA_921293315.2 Nemurella pictetii | reverse complement strand
GTCGGAGATTTACAGTGCGACACAGTGCTACACAGTGCTACACAGTGCTACTTTGCAGTGCGAACTTCACGCCGGTCCACTTGTCAATTTAATTTTACGACTTTATTATTTTGACAAGTATGTCTTCGAAATATATTTTTAGTTACGACTTACGACTATGATGAAATAATCAATGATCCTGCTAATTCTCCAATCCACCACACTTATTCCTTTTTATATTAGTAGAGTAGTTACCTACTAGAAGGCTTAATCGTAGGTACAAATACAATTCTTTCCCACAGTCGAGTCCTCTGTTTATGTGTCTATACTAACTTATTTGACTTAATGCTTACCACTGGATGCCACTGGCATTGAGTTTGTAGAACTCATTGCAATTAAAACCCTATTTAGTCAAATTGACAAATTTTGTTTGATAGGTAACAAAACACTTGAATAAACAGCAAATCTTCTGAAGCAGGACAATTGTCGGAGTCGAGGAGATCCAGACTGGCCAAGGAGGTCCAGGAAAGAGCCATGGACGTCTTCGAGTCCAAACTTCATGTAGAGGCACGATATTGGCATGTCTTAAAACTGATGGAAAGCCGTAATTAGATGGGCACAGTGAGTTGCACTGACAATTCCCTCACCAGGGCAACAATGCTACTTCAGCAGAATTTCCTACAAGTATTCCGTAGACTAGTAAGATAATGGATACCGTCCAACTAGATGGATGATGTTGATTGAAAATTCCTTTATTCCATTTTTGAAGAAGGACTACTCAAATTCTGCATTTGTTGAAAAATGATTTAGACTCAATCATTACTAATAGAATGTCTTTTCCCTATTATTACAGGTAAAAAAGGAGCCAACAAGCTTTGAAGAATTGCCCCAAGAAGGTAAGAAGGGCTAAGCCAATTAATTCCATCAGTTTCCTTACAAAACCATTCACTTGAAAACACATTTAATGTGTCATTAAAAATTTACATATTTAATACCTGTGTAATAATATTCTCTGACTAATTACTTTCTCTATATTACCTTGTGGTTCCTGGAAGCAAAACCTTGTAACATGTCAGGAAACCGAAATTGGAATTGTTCAATTCAATAGGATATTCTCCTCCAATCCTTACTCTTCGAATCACTGTCGGCTGATCTACATGTTTCACGATTATGGATGGTATTAATTCTGCTGCTTGGTGTTGCAGCCAAGTGGAAGATTAGACAGAAGAGGTGGACATCTCAGATTAAGAGCCGGATCCTCATGGTGAGTGAACGAATCGGATATCAAAACACTCTTTGATTCGCTGCCTAAACTTAAGGCGGTTTCCAGGGATTGTCCGGAGGTTTAAATAGTTATCTTAAATTACATCTTTCCTGGATTTCTTTCCTGGATGGAATCAGACACATTGAAAAGGGTATTGCTTACTTTCTATCTTATCTGTTACAAATTAAAATATCGACTTGAAACTGCAACTAAGATTATGGTTGAACATTCACCTATCTTCAAATTATTTGCAGGTCCAATAACTTATTCTGAAGAAATCACGTGAGGCTGCCCGACCGAGGTTTTCCATGGTTTCCCTCGGCCTTTCAACCAAATGCTGGGCTAGAATCAATGCAGCTAAACCTAAAAGCTGCTGAAAAAAAAGAAGAATCAAGACACTAAAGGTACCCAAGAAACTATTTTTTTCATACATTGCCATTACAATAATTTTCATGTGGATTACCATTTATCTATGTACTACACTACTAACCCACCTTGCTTCTGCATGTCTTTGTCGCTGCTTGTTATAAAATCCAGTTTTTGGGTGCCGAGGATGTGAGTCCAAGGATCTGTGTGCTGCGTTTCTTCCTGCCGGCTTCCTTCAAGGAGAACTTTCCTGCTTCAATCTACAAGTCTCCCCACCGTTCTTCCAGCTTCACCGACTGTTTGCTCAGCTGGAACTAAAACTCTGGCTTGTTCGATAAGAGACATAGGTACTGCCAGCCAGAGGAAGGTATGCTTGACATTTCCACAAATTGTTTCTCATTTTATCAGATTCATTTTGAGACAATTATCTCTAAGATCACTTTCTTTGCAGATATTGTGGCAACACCAGCTGGTTTAGGTAAACAACCTGTCAGTTTCACCTCAAGTTTCAAGAGCTACTGCTGCCCTACTCTAATTAATGGTTTAAATATGACTTTGCTGCAGAAAACACTGAATAAGGTAAATGCAAAGAATTATTTAAATATTTTCAGTTATTAAATATGCAACAGGATTAATTTTCCTTACCAAATACAAGACTGTGTTCTGAAAGCAATTTTCTTTTGCAGATTGATGTCAGAACCTGGCAGGAAAACAGAGAGCTTGCTATAGAAAATGACGAGACAGATGGTAATTAGGACTCATTGTAGACTTCAGAGTAGAGTGGCACCCGGCACCCAGCAACCGGCACCAGGCACTCAGCACCTAGCACCCGACACCCAGCACCCGGCACCCGGCACCAAGCATCCAACACCCAGCACCCAGCACACGACCCCCAGCACCCGGCACCCAGCACCCAGCACCCAGCACCCCTCACCCGGCACCCAGCAACCAACACCCAGCACTTAGCACCTAGCACCCGGCAACCGGCACCCAGCATCCAGCACCCAGCACCCGGCACACAGCATCCAGCACCCAGCACCCGGCACCCAGCATCCAGCACCCAACATCCGGCACCCGGCACCCAACACCCGGCACCCACCACCTGGCACCCAGCATCCAGCACCCAGGATCCGGCACCCAGCACTCGGCACCCAGCACCCAACACCCAGGGCCCAGCACATAAAATCCAGCACCCAGCACCCAGGACCCTGCACCCAGCATCCAGCACCCGGCACCCAGCATCAAGCATCCAGCACCCAGGACCCAGCACCCGGCACCCAGCATCCAGCACCCAGCACCCAGCACCTAGGACCCGGTACCCGGCACCCAGCATCCAGCACCTAGGACCAGGAACCCAGCATCCAGCACCCGGCACCCAGCAACCAGCACCCAGCACCCGGCACCCGGCACCCAGCACTTAGCACCTAGCACCAGGCACCCAGCACCCGGCACCCGGCACACAGCATCCAGCACACAGAACCCGGCACCCAGCATCCAGCACCCAACATCCGGATCCCAACACCCGACACCCACCACCCGGCACCCAGCATCCAGCACCCAGGATCCGGCACCCAGCACTCGGCACCCAGCAAACAACACCCAGGGCCCAGCACATAACATCCAGCACCCAGCACCCAGCACCCAGGACCCTGCACCCGGCACCCAGCATCCAGCACCCAGCATCCAGCACCCAGGACCCAGCATCCAGCACCCAGCATCCAGCACCCAGGACCCAGCACCCGGCATCCAGCATCCAGCACCCAGGACCCGGCACCCACCACCCGGCACCCGGCACCCACCACCCGGCACCCAGCATCCAGCACCCGGCACCCAGCACCCGACCCCCAGGACCCGTGCCCTGTCAGCCGCTGCCTTCGTCCTTTCTTCGTTAGTCTGGCCTGGGTCAGGCGAGCACGTTTTTTTGGCACCCGGCAGCAAGTATCCAGCACACAGCACCAGGCACCCAGCACCCGGCACCCGGCACCCGGCACCAAGCATCCAACACCAAGCACCCGACCCCCAGCACCCAGCACCCGGCACCCAGCACCCGGCAGCCAACACCCAGGACCCAGAACTCAACACCCGGCACCAAGCACCCGGCACCCAGCATCCAGCACTCAACACCTGGCACCCAGCACCCGGCACCCAGCACCCGGCACCCAGCACCCGGCACCCAGCACCCGGCACCCAGGACCCTGCACCCAGCACCCGGCACTCAACACCCAACACCCAGAACCCGGCACCCAACACCCAGCACACAGCACTCAACACCCAGCACTTAACACCCAGCATCCGGCACCCGGCATTCAACACCCAGCACCCAACACCCAGCACCTAGCACCCAGCATCTAGAACCCGGCACCTAGCACCCAGAACCCGGCACCCGGCACCCAGCATCCAGCACCCGGTACCCGGCACCCAGCACCCGGCACCCGGCACCCAGCATCCAGCACCCGGCACCCGGCACCCAGCATCCAGCACCCAGCACCCGGCACCCTGCACCCGGCACCCAGCATCCAGCACCCAGCACTCAACACCCGGCACCTAGCACCCGGCACCCAGCATCCAGCACCCTGCACCCGGCACCCAGCACCCTGCACCCGGCACCCAGCACCCGGCACACAGCATCCAGCACCCAGCACCCGGCACCCAGCATCCAGCACCCAACATCCGGCACCCGGCACCCAACACCCGGCACCCACCACCTGGCACCCAGCATCCAGCACCCGGCACCCAGCATCCAGCACCCGGCACCCTGCACCCAGCATCCAGCACCCGGCACCCGGCACCCAGCATCCAGCAACCAGCACCCGGCACCCGGCACCCAGCACCCGGCACCCAGCATCCAGCATCCAGGACCCAGCTCCCACCACTCAACACCCGGCACCCAGCATCCAGCACCCAGGACCCGGCACCCAGCATTCGGCACCCAGCACCCAGCACCCAGCATCCAACACCCAGTACCCGGCCCCCGGCACCCAGCACCCAGCATCCAGCACCCGGCACCCAGCACCAACACCCAGGACCCGTGCCCTGTCGGCCGCTGCCTTCGTCCTTTCTTCGTTAGTCTGGCCTGGGTCAGGCGAGCACGTTTTTTTGGCACCCGGCAGCAAGTATCCAGCACACAGCACCAGGCACCCAGCACCCGGCACCCGGCACCCGGCACCCGGCACCAAGCATCCAACACCAAGCACCCGACCCCCAGCACCCAGCACCCGGCACCCAGCACCCGGCAGCCAACACCCAGGACCCAGAACTCAACACCCGGCACCAAGCACCCGGCACCCAGCATCCAGCACTCAACACCTGGCACCCAGCACCCGGCACCCAGCACCCGGCACCCAGGACCCGGCACCCAGCACCCGGCACCCAGGACCCTGCACCCAGCACCCGGCACTCAACACCCAACACCCAGAACCCGGCACCCAACACCCAGCACCCAGCACTCAACACCCAGCACTTAACACCCAGCACCCGGCACCCAGCACCCGGCAGCCAACACCCAGGACCCAGAACTCAACACCCGGCACCAAGCACCCGGCACCCAGCATCCAGCACTCAACACCTGGCACCCAGCACCCGGCACCCAGCACCCGGCACCCAGCACCCGGCACCCAGCACCCGGCACCCAGGACCCTGCACCCAGCACCCGGCACTCAACACCCAACACCCAGAACCCGGCACCCAACACCCAGCACACAGCACTCAACACCCAGCACTTAACACCCAGCATCCGGCACCCGGCATTCAACACCCAGCACCCAACACCCAGCACCTAGCACCCAGCATCTAGAACCCGGCACCTAGCACCCAGAACCCGGCACCCGGCACCCAGCATCCAGCACCCGGTACCCGGCACCCAGCACCCGGCACCCGGCACCCAGCATCCAGCACCCGGCACCCGGCACCCAGCATCCAGCACCCAGCACCCGGCACCCTGCACCCGGCACCCAGCATCCAGCACCCAGCACTCAACACCCGGCACCCAGCACCCGGCACCCAGCATCCAGCACCCTGCACCCGGCACCCAGCACCCTGCACCCGGCACCCAGCACCCGGCACACAGCATCCAGCACCCAGCACCCGGCACCCAGCATCCAGCACCCAACATCCGGCACCCGGCACCCAACACCCGGCACCCACCACCTGGCACCCAGCATCCAGCACCCGGCACCCAGCATCCAGCACCCGGCACCCTGCACCCAGCATCCAGCACCCGGCACCCGGCACCCAGCATCCAGCAACCAGCACCCGGCACCCGGCACCCAGCACCCGGCACCCAGCATCCAGCATCCAGGACCCAGCTCCCACCACTCAACACCCGGCACCCAGCATCCAGCACCCAGGACCCGGCACCCAGCATTCGGCACCCAGCACCCAGCACCCAGCATCCAACACCCAGTACCCGGCCCCCGGCACCCAGCACCCAGCATCCAGCACCCGGCACCCAGCACCAACACCCAGGACCCGTGCCCTGTCGGCCGCTGCCTTCGTCCTTTCTTCGTTAGTCTGGCCTGGGTCAGGCGAGCACGTTTTTTTGGCACCCGGCAGCAAGTATCCAGCACACAGCACCAGGCACCCAGCACCCGGCACCCGGCACCCGGCACCCGGCACCAAGCATCCAACACCAAGCACCCGACCCCCAGCACCCAGCACCCGGCACCCAGCACCCGGCAGCCAACACCCAGGACCCAGAACTCAACACCCGGCACCAAGCACCCGGCACCCAGCATCCAGCACTCAACACCTGGCACCCAGCACCCGGCACCCAGCACCCGGCACCCAGGACCCGGCACCCAGCACCCGGCACCCAGGACCCTGCACCCAGCACCCGGCACTCAACACCCAACACCCAGAACCCGGCACCCAACACCCAGCACCCAGCACTCAACACCCAGCACTTAACACCCAGCATCCGGCACCCGGCATTCAACACCCAGCACCCAACACCCAGCACCCAACACCCAGCACCTAGCACCCAGCATCTAGAACCCGGCACCCGGCACCCAGCATCCAGCACCCGGTACCCGGCACCCAGCACCCGGCACCCGGCTCCCAGCATCCAGCACCCGGCACCCGGCACCCAGCATCCAGCACCCAGCACCCGGCACCCTGCACCCGGCACCCAGCATCCAGCACCCAGCACTCAACACCCGGCACCCAGCACCCGGCACCCAGCATCCAGCACCCTGCACCCGGCACCCAGCACCCTGCACCCGGCACCCAGCACCCGGCACACAGCATCCAGCACCCAGCACCCGGCACCCAGCATCCAGCACCCAACATCCGGCACCCGGCACCCAACACCCGGCACCCACCACCTGGCACCCAGCATCCAGCACCCGGCACCCAGCATCCAGCACCCGGCACCCTGCACCCAGCATCCAGCACCCGGCACCCGGCACCCAGCATCCAGCAACCAGCACCCGGCACCCGGCACGCAGCACCCAGCACTCAACACCCAGCACTTAACACCCAGCATCCGGCACCCGGCATTCAACACCCAGCACCCAACACCCAGCACCTAGCACCCAGCATCTAGAACCCGGCACCTAGCACCCAGAACCCGGCACCCGGCACCCAGCATCCAGCACCCGGTACCCGGCACCCAGCACCCGGCACCCGGCACCCAGCATCCAGCACCCGGCACCCGGCACCCAGCATCCAGCACCCAGCACCCGGCACCCTGCACCCGGCACCCAGCATCCAGCACCCAGCACTCAACACCCGGCACCCAGCACCCGGCACCCAGCATCCAGCACCCTGCACCCGGCACCCAGCACCCAGCACCCGGCACCCAGCACCCGGCACACAGCATCCAGCACCCAGCACCCGGCACCCAGCATCCAGCACCCAACATCCGGCACCCGGCACCCAACACCCGGCACCCACCACCTGGCACCCAGCATCCAGCACCCGGCACCCAGCATCCAGCACCCGGCACCCTGCACCCAGCATCCAGCACCCGGCACCCGGCACCCAGCATCCAGCAACCAGCACCCGGCACCCGGCACGCAGCACCCGGCACCCAGCATCCAGCATCCAGGACCCAGCTCCCACCACTCAACACCCGGCACCCAGCATCCAGCACCCAGGACCCGGCACCCAGCATTCGGCACCCAGCACCCAGCACCCAGCATCCAACACCCAGTACCCGGCCCCCGGCACCCAGCACCCAGCATCCAGCACCCGGCACCCAGCACCAACACCCAGGACCCGTGCCCTGTCGGCCGCTGCCTTCGTCCTTTCTTCGTTAGTCTGGCCTGGGTCAGGCGAGCACGTTTTTTTGGCACCCGGCAGCAAGTATCCAGCACACAGCACCAGGCACCCAGCACCCGGCACCCGGCACCCGGCACCCGGCACCAAGCATCCAACACCAAGCACCCGACCCCCAGCACCCAGCACCCGGCACCCAGCACCCGGCAGCCAACACCCAGGACCCAGAACTCAACACCCGGCACCAAGCACCCGGCACCCAGCATCCAGCACTCAACACCTGGCACCCAGCACCCGGCACCCAGCACCCGGCACCCAGGACCCGGCACCCAGCACCCGGCACCCAGGACCCTGCACCCAGCACCCGGCACTCAACACCCAACACCCAGAACCCGGCACCCAACACCCAGCACCCAGCACTCAACACCCAGCACTTAACACCCAGCATCCGGCACCCGGCATTCAACACCCAGCACCCAACACCCAGCACCCAACACCCAGCACCTAGCACCCAGCATCTAGAACCCGGCACCCGGCACCCAGCATCCAGCACCCGGTACCCGGCACCCAGCACCCGGCACCCGGCTCCCAGCATCCAGCACCCGGCACCCGGCACCCAGCATCCAGCACCCAGCACCCGGCACCCTGCACCCGGCACCCAGCATCCAGCACCCAGCACTCAACACCCGGCACCCAGCACCCGGCACCCAGCATCCAGCACCCAGCACCCGGCACCCAGCACCCTGCACCCGGCACCCAGCACCCGGCACACAGCATCCAGCACCCAGCACCCGGCACCCAGCATCCAGCACCCAACATCCGGCACCCGGCACCCAACACCCGGCACCCACCACCTGGCACCCAGCATCCAGCACCCGGCACCCAGCATCCAGCACCCGGCACCCTGCACCCAGCATCCAGCACCCGGCACCCGGCACCCAGCATCCAGCAACCAGCACCCGGCACCCGGCACGCAGCACCCGGCACCCAGCATCCAGCATCCAGGACCCAGCACCCACCACTCAACACCCGGCACCCAGCATCCAGCACCCAGGACCCGGCACCCAGCATTCGGCACCCAGCACCCAGCACCCAGCATCCAACACCCAGTACCCGGCCCCCGGCACCCAGCACCCAGCACCCGGCACCCGGCACCCAGCACCCGACCCCCCTGGACCCGTGCCCTGTCGGCCGCTGCCTTCGTCCTTTCTTCGTTGCTCGTCGGCGTTAGTTTGGCCCGGGTCAGGCGAGCACGTTTTTTTGGCGGCATCTGCAGTAGTTGTATGATGTGTTTCCAGTATTTTATTAAAGCTTTATACTTTCTGAAGAACAAAACTCGATTTCAAACACTACATATTCCTAGTGGAAAAGTCGCGTAAAAACTCACAGTTAGACTCTTAGACACCACCATCGCCTGGTGTCGCCACTCGCCACAGCATGAATTTGTCAGTGGCAAATTATTTTGAAACCTGATACTTGATGCTAAAATAAATGAATTTTTGAATTTAATATTTTCGTAACCATGGATGCAATTTTCGTCAAGCCAGAGGCGTTGAATGGTTCGAATTTTGTCTCGCCGTTGGACGAATTTCGGCCGCGTGAACCCAAATCATGCCCTTTCGAGCCCTATCAGATCCCTATCATGCCGCGCTCAAATCGCTGCTTAAATATTGCAGCGCTCAAGTCCTCAGTGACACGAACACAACGCAACTTTCCCCGCGCGTTTTCGTCGCGTTTTCGCAATTTCGCTGGCGATTTACGCGGAGCCAAATTTAAGGATTTTATATAAGGTAGACTAGGGGCTCTGCCCCTGCGGCCTCCGGCCGCCAGCCCCGCCGGCGTGCTTTGGGGCTTTGCCCCAAAGCACCATCTGCACGGAGCCTTCTTGCAGGGGGCTTCGCCCCCTGTCGGTTTTATTTTTTTCTTGTGTTGATTTGTTTTTCGGTAATTGTTATTTGACCCATCTGTCACGCTTACCTGACACTTCGTATTTATCTACATATTCACTGCTCAAATGCGACATTATGGGTATTACTAATGCTGGCTATATATATTCGTGACTCGGGTCCACAGACGTCCACCATCAATTGTTGATCCAAGAAAAGAGAGTTTTCATGTGTTGCCGCACGTGCTGCTTCTAAGTGTTCCTTTACTGACCCAACCCAACCTCCAAACCAAACCGTGTTGTATGTTTCCTGATGCCTTTCCTGCCTTTCGTGCGTAGTTTTTTGCCGAAGGATATTCCCCCCCCCCCCCCCCCCCCAAAACTAATCCTACCTTTCCTTACCCGACCCAACTACCCAACCATCCCCTGCGTAGTACAACAGTGTTGATATGCACAATCGTACGATAGTCTGTACCTTGTGCACTTGTGCCTTGTGCCTGGACCCCCTTCCCAGCTCATGCCTGCATAACAGACTTCCTTCCCTTTCTCTGTCCCTGCTTGTGTTGTCCACCAATGGCCGGATGTAAGACCTGGTAAATCGACACGGTCTTCTCCACGGTCTTCCTTCAAGTGCAAACGCGACGGTGTTGACATGCACGATCGTACGATGGCACCCAGCACTCAACACCCAGCACCCGGCACCCAGCATCCAGCACCCAGCACCCGGCACCAAGCACCCACCACCCGACCTCCAGGAACCGGCACCCAGCACTCAACACCCAGCACCAGGCACCCAGCATCCGGCACCTAGCACCCGGCAACCGGCACCCAGCATCCAGCACTCAACACCCAACACCCAGCACTCAACACCCACCACCCAGCGCCCAGCATCAAGCTCTCAACACCCAGCACCCGGCACCCGGTACCCGGCACCCAGCATCCATCACCCAGCATCCAGCACCCAGCATCCGGCACCCAACACCCAACACCCCAGCACCCGTCACCCAGCACCCAGAACCCGGCACCCAGCATCCAGCACCAAAACACCCAGCACCCGGCACCCAGCACCCAACACCCAGCACTCAGCACCTAGCACCCGGCACCAAGCACCCAGCACCCAACACCCAAAACCCAGCCCCTGGCACCCAGCATCCAGCACCCGGCACCAAGCATCCAACACCCAGCACCCAGCACCCAGCACCCGGCGCAGAGCATCCAGCACCCAGCACCCAACCCCCCGCACCCAGCACCCGGCACAGAGCATCCACCACCTAGCACCCAGCATCCAGCACCCAACACCCAGCACCCAGCACCCGGCACCCGGCACCCAGCATCCGGCACCCGGCACCAAGCATCCAGCACACAACAACCAGCACCCACCACCCGAACTCCAGGACCGGACACCCAGCACCCGGCACCAGGCATCCAACACCCAGCACCCAGCACCCGACCCCCAGCACCCAGCCCCCGGCCCCCAGGACCCAGCACCCGGCACCCGGGAACAGGCATCCAACACCCGGCACCCGGCACCCGGCACCCGGCACCCAGCAACCAGCACCCAGGACCCAGCACCCAGTACCCGGCACCCAGCACCCAGCACCCGGCACCCAGGACCCGGCACCCAGCACCCGGCACCCAGCATCCAGCACCCAGCACTCAACACCCGGCACCCAGCACCCAGCACTCAACACCAGGCACCCGGCACCATGCACCCAGCACCCGACCCCCAGGACCCGGCACCCAGTACCCGGCACCCAGCACCAGGCACCCAGCATCCATCTTCCAGGACCCGGCACCCAGCACCCGGCACCCAGCATCCAGGACCCAGCATCCAGCACCCGGCACCCAGCACCCAGGACCCAGCATCCAGCACCCGACCCCCAGGACCCGTGCCCTGTTGGCCGCTGCCTTTGTCCTTTCTTCGTTGCTCGTCGGCGTTAGTTTTGCCTGGGTCAGGCGAGCACGTTTTTTGGTGGAAAAACGTTCTGGTGGAAAAGTCGCGTAAAAACTCACAGTTAAACTTGTAGGAAATCTCACGGGAGACCGGGTACACCCATGTCCACCATTGCTTGGTGTCACCACTCGCCACAGCATGAATTTGTCATTGGCAAATTATTTTGAAACCTGATACTTGAAGCTAAAATAAATAAAATTTTAAATTTAATTTTTTCGTTACCATGGATACAATTTTTCGTCAAGCCAGAGGCGATAAATGGTTCTAAATTTGTCTCGCCGTTGGACGAATTTCCGCCGAGTGAAATCGCGTGAGTTTTTCGTTATTTTCCCCATCAAGCCCTGCTCAAATCGCTGGCAAAATATTGCAGCGCTCAAGTCCTCAAACGCAACTTTCCCCGCGCGTTTTCATTGCGTTTTCGCAATTTCGCTGGCGATTTACGCCGTCAATTACATAGTCACATAGCCACATCCCCACATAGCCACATCCATGAACCGTCTAGTATCGTGGCAACGGGAAATAAGGATTTTATATAAGGTAAACTAGGGGCTCTGCCCCTGCGGCCTCCGGCCGCCTACCCCCCCGGCGTGCTTTGGGGCTTCGCCCCAAAGCACCATCTGCACGGGGCCCCCTTGCAGGGGGCTTCGCCCCCTGTAGGTTTTATTTGTTTCTCGTGTTGCTTTGTTGTTCGGTGATAGTATTTGACCCTTCTGCCACGCTTACCTAACACTTTGTGTTTATCTACATACAGTCAATGCTCAAACGTGGACTTATTGGTACTGCTGATGAAGGCTAAATATTTTCGTAACTCGGGTACACAGACGTCCACCATAAATTTGATGATCCAAGAAAAGAGAGTTTTCATGTGTTGCCACACGCCCTGCTTGTGGGTAGGTCCTTTACCCACAAACCAACCCAACCTCCAGAGGCGCTGAATTTCTTCGAATTGTGTTTCGACATTTGTCGAATTTTTTCATCGCTATGGAAATTACTTTGCACCTTGGATTTCCTGAATGCCAGCATTATTGCCTCCAGAGGCGATGACTTTTGGCCGAGTGATTTGGCGTATGTTTTTCGTTGTTTTCACCATCAATCCGCGCTCAAATCGCTGCCCAAATGTTGCAGCGCTCAAGGTTTTATTTGTTTCTTGTGTTAATTTGTTTTTCGGTAATTGGTGTTTGACCATTTTGCCACGCTTACCTAACACTTCGTGTTTATCTACATATTCACTGCTCAAATGCGAACACATGGGCACTACTAATGATGGCTACATATTTTCGTGACTCGGGTACACATACGTCCACCATCAATTGTTTATTCAAGGGAAGGAAGTTTCCCCAACCTCCCAACCTTCCTCTGCGTAGTACGACAGTGTTGATATGCACAATCGTACGATGGTCTGTACCTTGTTCACTTTGCGCTTTGCCAGGAGCCATTCCCCGCTCCCGGCTGCATGACAGACCTCGTCTGATCTGTCTATGTCCCTGCCTGTGTTTTTCACCAAAACCTGTTGGTAAACCTGGTTTACCAACAACGTCCTCCAAAGTGCTGCTCGTAGGAAGTCTCAACCTCCCCGGGTGGCCAGCACCCGGCACCCAGCACTCGGCACCCGGCACCCGGCATCCAGCACCCGGCACCCGGCACCAAGCATCCAGCATCCAGCACCCACCACCCGACCTCCAGAACGCGACACACAGCACCCGGCACCCAGCATCCAGCACCAGGCAACCAGCACCCGGCACCCAACACCCAACACCCAGCACCCAACACCCTGCCCCTGGCACTCAGCATCCAGCAACCGGCTCCCAGCACCCAACACCGGGCACCCAACACCCAGCACCCAACACCCAGCACTCGACACCCAGCACCCAGCACCCAGCACATGAAGCCGGGGTACGTGAGCAGTTCGAACATGAAGCCGGGGTACGGGAGCAGTGGCTCGAGCGTGACGTTGCCCCTGTGGCAACAGGTCGTGAACTGGCGGTTGTTTGTCTTCCAGCCGGCGGGCCTTTCCCCTTTGTAGTGCAGGGCGCTGCACTCGTCGCACACTTCGTCTTGGTTGCCGCAGTAATGCTGCAAGACGTCAGCCACATCTTGTCTTGCGGCTTCCAAGTGCGTGGGTGCCAGGTCCACCGGCGCGAGGTCGGGCTCCGTCGCTTCATCCTCGGTTAGCTGGTGTTGTTCGCGTTCTGCCTCATCGGCACGATGGGTGGCTTCCTCCTCGGCGCGCTGGGTGGCTTCCGCTTCAGCTGCCGCCACGGCGGCTGCGGCGCCGCGACGTCGCCGCGCTCGCTCCCGCAGGCTAGCTAGACGCTCGGCATGCTCGGCTGCAGTCGCGTCCTCTCGCATTGTCCGATCGTGAGCGGCCGTCTTGGCCAGGCGCGCTGTCCGCTGGGCCTCAGTCTCGGTCTCCATGCGTTGTCGCTTGTAGCTTGCCGACTGGTCCAGCCGCTGGAGTCGCTGATCTTCGGGCGCTTCCTCCCTGCGACGGCGCTCTGCTCCAGCCTTATGAGCGAGACGCTCGACATGCTGGGCCTCAGTCTCGGTCTCCCTTCGATGGCGCTCTTGATTTGTCATCTGGGCCAGCCGCTGGAGACGCTGTTCCTCGAGCTCTTCCTCCCTGCGGCGGCGCACTCTTTCGGCCTTCCCAGCCAGACGCTCGACGCGCTGTGCCTCTGTCTCGGCTTCTCTGCGCTGGCGATCGAGGCCAGCCATTCGCGCGAGGCGAGCACGGCGTTCGTCCGCGGACTCGCGATCTCTACGCAGTCGCGCCTGCTCTGCAACGACAGCGAGGCGCTGGCGGCTTTGGCTGTCTGGCTCGTCGTCCGGGCGCTGGCCACAGGCATTGTCCGGGCTCTGCTGTCCCGAGGCATCTTGCGTGAAGGGCGGATTGTCAAGGGTGACGCTCACCGATGCGGCCGCGGATCGTCCTTCGAGGGGGTCGACGTCGGGCTCGGCAAGGGGCGGCAAAGCGAGCGTTGCCGACGGCGCAGTGGCATTTAGCTCTCCTGTCGCGTGCTTGGCAGCTCGCTTGGCCCGTGCCCTGTCGGCCGCTGCCTTCTTCATTTCTTCGTTTCTCGTCGCCTGGGTCAGGCGAGCACGTTTTTTTGGCGGCATCTGTGGTTGTCTGATGATACAATATAGCTCACAGTTTGACTTGACTTTTCAGTTAGAATAATTTTTACGTAACTATGGATACATTTAGTCGAGCAATGTTGCCAATTTTTGCCTCCAGAGGCGATGAAATGGGAGGCATAGGCGATGACTTTCGGCCGAGTGATTTGGCGTGCGTTTTTCGTTGTTTTTTACATCAAGCGCGGCTCAAATCGCTGCCCAAATGTTGCAGCGCTCAAGTCCCAAATGAAAAGAACTTGACGCGACTTGGGCCACGCGTTTTCATTGCGTTTTCGCAATTTCCCTAGCGATTTACGGCGTCAATTACATGGTAACATCCCCACATAGCCACATCCCCACATCCAGGTACCGATAGTATCGTGGCAACGGGAAATAGTTTAAGGATTTTATATAAGGTAGATTGATGATAAAGGCAAGGAATTTAAAAATAGAAATTTTCAAACGTTTTTAAAAGATAGGGATATCAATTTTTATTACACTAACAATGATACTAAAGCAGCTGTAGTCGAAAGATTCAATAGGACAATTAAACAAAAAATTTGGAAGTACTTTACTTATTCCTCATCTAACCGTTACATTGATGTGCTCCCAGATTTATTGCACAGTTATAATAATTCAATTCATTCTACAATAAAATTTTCCCCAGCTGACGTGAATATCAATAACATGTTGCAAGTTTGGCGAAATCTTAATAATCGAATACCAGTCATTAAAAATAGAAAAATAAAATTTGCAGTTGGTGACCATGTTCGAATTTCTAGAGAGAAAGGTCAATTTGAGAAAGGATTTGAAAAGAACTATTCTGATGAGATATTCATAATTTCCGAAGTTCTCCCTAGACGTCATTTAACAGTTTACAGAATAGAGGATATGAGTCATCAACCAATCGAGGGAACGTTTTATGAAGCTGAGTTGAAACGAGTGCGAATTCAAAAATCTACTGTGTACAAAATAGATAAAATCCTCGATCAGAAAAAAAACGGACGCAGTACCAAACTATTAGTCAAGTGGCTCGGTTATCCATCCTCTCAAAATTCGTGGGTTGATAAGAAAGATATTATTCATTTATTATGAATCGAAGCGACGAATTCTTTTTAACTCTACCGAGCAATAGTTCCGAGAAATATTATTCGACAAATAGTCCAACTAGATTTGTGACTCAATTACCACATCGCATTGAGTTACGTGACGATTGGGAAGTGTCATTATTTTCGATAAACTATCCCTACACTATAGGCAACGTTTCACCAGCTGATAACAAAGTGACCTACAGTTTAAAGCCCACTGAAAAAGAAGAAAGCGTAATAACCAAGACTCATGGAATTAAACCCGGCTATTATGATAACGCGTCAGCTATCCACCTTGCTATTAATAAAATTCTCGCGAACACTACTCCTGGGGATATCAGCATTTTACTTACAGATTCAAAATCATTTACAAATATAGACGTTGTAAACGATAAAACATTTCAATCTGTGGTGTTATCTGATAATCTTTCCATGCAACTAGGATTTGACCCTGGTATGAATATTATTTCTGTTAAAAAATCACCTCGCAAATGTAGTTTGAATGTAAGTTTACCGAATGAGTTGTATATTTATTGTGATATTTTTGAATCTCATGTAGTAGGCGATGTATTTGCTAACCTCGCTCGAGTAATTAACTTTGATACGTTCTATTATAAAGAAAAGTATGGCGGGGTAAACTCACTGTCATTCAATCCACCAATGTACTTTCCGGTTTCAAAGCGTGAGTTTTCATCGATTACTGTAGATATAAGAGATGTTTTTGGCAATCCTATCACATTCGGTGCAGAGGTTCTCACGGTTGTACTTCATTTTCGTCGTCGTCGTCATCACCGCGAGTAGATGCAAAAATGTGCCATCGCAACAACAGCTACAATGATTGCTACATCAATTATTTTGATAATCAATGTGGATCCGGAATGAACATATATCATGGAGCTAAATTTCAACGTGGATATGGATTGGCATCATTTTTGAAAAGTATGTGGCGTCTAGCTGTACCAATATTCAAAAGTGGTGCAAGACCTCTTGCTCAAGAAGGATTAACATCTGGCTTCAATTTTGCAAATGATTTGATGGAGAGAAAAAACGCACGACAATCTTTTGAAAATAGGTTGAAGGAGGCTGGTTCAACCTTGAAGCGGAAAGCTGAAGATAAACTAACACGAATGCAAGGTGCTGGACTTAAACGTGTAAAACAACAGAGAACACTTCAGTTGGTGACGAGCGGTCGAGAGAGAAAGGTTGTTAAAAAGAAGAGGAAATCTCCTAGTTCTAAACCGAAGAAAATTTTCAAAAAACCGAAGCTATCGAGGAAACTTGGAGATATTTTCGAATAAGAAGATGTCAGTGATACACCGCAATTCAATGGAGGCTATGAAATCCGAGCTTGACCTCTTTGCGACACCACTGACACAAGCAGCCATCGAGTATGGTTATACGGTCGCTTACAAACCAGTGGCGTCTTTGGAAAAAAGCTCTCAATTTGAGTTCGTGGTTGGTGGCAGTGGAGAAGAGTTGATCGATTTGGCACACACCGAATTGCATCTACATGCTAAGGTCACTAAAAGTGATGGCACTAATCTTTCAACAGGCGATGATAAATCTAATGTAACAGCTCCTGTGAACAACTGGATCCACTCGCTTTTCTCGCAAGTTGAAGTTACATTGAATGGAAAACAAATATCATCGCCTTCCAACACCTATGGTATAAGAGCATACATCGAATCTCTGCTCAACTACGGTCGATCTGCAAAGACATCTCATTTAACGTCAAGGTTATGGTATAAAGACACTGCAGGAAAATTCAACGATTTCAAAGATAATGCTGGACTTTTGAAACGGGCTTCATTTATCAGAGGAAGTAAAACTGTTGATTTAATGTCCAATATTCACCATGAATTATTCGGCTCTGATAAACTTCTTATCAACGGTGTGGAAATGCGGTTAAAATTTCATCTGAATAAAGATGCATTCCATTTGATGTCGGAAGATACTGCAGTAAAAACACAAATCAGCGATGCAACTTTATTTGTGCGAAAAGTTCGAGTTAAGCCAGCATTGAATCTTGCCTATTCACGCGCTCTCGAGCATTCAAATTTAAAATATCCACTTTCTAGAACTGAAATTAAAAATATCACAATTCCGGCGGGGGTTCAATCTAGAACCATTGACAATATTTACTTAAACCATTTACCAAAGAGGATTGTAATAGGATTTATTTTAAATTCTGCGTTTAATGCTGATTTTGGAAAAAATCCGTTTTACTTTGAACATTTCAATTTAAACTTTTTACAGTTGTATAGTGGTTCCCAACAAATTCCAACAAAAGCTCTAACTCCAGACTTCGCCAATAATCTATACATTCGTGCATATAAAACATTATTTGAAGGTACTGGCATTAATTCTCAAGATGTTGGAAATGATATTTCACGCGAAGAGTTCAAGGACGGTTATTTCTTAACCGTTTTTGACTTGACATCAGACCTGAGTGCTAGCTCATCTCATTGGTCAATTCAAAGAAATGAATCATTTCGCATCGAAGTACGCTTTAGCACTCCATTAACCGCCCCAGTTGATATGATTTTGTATTCAGAGCATGATAGTTTAATGGAAATTACCAAACAACGAAATGTAATCACCGATTTTTAAATTTAGAATTTGACATGTGAACATGTGAATTGTGAATTTGACATGTTCTGTAGCAGTGAAGTTGAATATTTATTTTATAATCATAATTTATGGCAGACATTTGTCATTTCGAGTTGGAATCTTGTACAATAGAGTAAACATGATTTCGTTGCATCTAGAAGAAGCCATGCTTTGTGATAAGTTTACGAGTTCATTGTTTCGCGGTGTATTTGCTGCAGATAACTTACCACGGGTAGTGCAAAAGCCGTGTGTGTTAATTGCTAATACTGATCCTGCAAGTAAGCCTGGATCACATTGGGTTTCTATACATATCGACGAATTTTGTCGTGGAACCTATTTCGACAGTTATGGAATTCCACCGATTGTGAAAAATCATCATGAATTTCTAAGTCAACAATGTACGTCGTGGACATACAACGAAATGCAATTGCAAAGTCCAACTTCTGACGTATGTGGTGAATATGCAGCATTATTTCTAGCCCATGCAGCTAGAGGACTTAGCATGCAGGAATTTTTATGGTCTTTTCAAAATAGATCCTGTGAAGAAAACGATGCACTTGTTCGACAATTGTTTTTCGAGAAATTCAAATCATGTTTTGCACCTGTTCGAAAAGATATGAATAAGCAAAGTTGTTGTAACCGTGATTCTAATCCGCTTTTTATGATGCGATTTTAATAAATGTATGTAATTGGGAACTGAGAGTGAATTATTATTATTTAGATAGAACCTATATTCCTCACCATGAAATAACATTTTTATTTTAGTGTAGTAAAGGTGATCAAACTATCGAAATTCAGTTGACTAAACAAGTTCAAACCTGTCTAGACATGCGTGATCATGAACAGGAAGTGTCATATCGTATTACATGTTAACACGCAATCGATGACTGCAGTTACATGTAGCAAATTGAATGTCTCACCGGAGAAATAATGCTGGATTTATGATTGTTGATTTGATAGAAATGAAATAAAATATTAAAAGCAATTTCAAATTCAAAATTTTTAAATTTTACTAAAATAATATACCACATGTGGGGTTCGAACCCACGCACTCAAAGAGTTTCTAATCTTAAGTCTGGCGACCACTCGGCTAACCTGACTTAGAAAAATGCTGATAATTAGTATGATAAAATCCAGTTCGAAACAATTTCCATATTGATCACACATTAAAACTTCAGTAATTGTTAGGTTTGATATTATAAGGGATTTGGATGTAATTGGGATTGGAAGTATTTTCGGTGAAAAAATGACACCTTCGAGAACAAACATATAGAAATGGTCGTGAGATAAATTTTTGCTGATGCTGCGTAATTGATACGTCGCACGATGACATGTACTATCGATCCATCGAGGAAATGTACGAGAGAGAGAGAGAGAGAGAGAGAGAGAGAGAGAGAGAGAGAGAGAGAGAGAGAGAGAGAGATTTACCAATTATGAATGTACAAGAGAGAGTGATATGTCGCACCTGTAAGATTCATAGGTCAAAAACCTTCGAGAAAATTCTATAAACATATAGAAATGATCGTGAGATCAATTTTTGCTGATGCTGCGTAATTGATACGTCGCACCTGTGAGCTTCAGAGGTCAAAAACCTTCGAGAACCTTCGAGAACATTCTACAAGATAAAATTTGCTGACGCTGCATTATTTAGATCATTAACTTGGACGGATGTCACGTGACTTTGCAAAAAAATATATGTTAACTTACACCAAAGTCACACGACCTTGAAATAAAAGTGCTGACTCTGCAGAAAAAATAAGTTAACTTGGACGGGAGTCACGTGAGAAGTTGGTGGCTCAGAACCCCCATTTATATACTACTAGTGCCATCTGTTCTGACTCGACGGGGTTGTGGTCACGGGCGAAGTCTTCGCAGAAATCTTCCTTGAAGCGCTCCCAGAGTGACAGCGGGCTAATCGGCTGGCAGAACGCGCAAATCACTGCAAACAGTTGCCGCAGTTCGTTTGGCATTTGCACTGCAACAGCCTCCTCGAGACACCTCTGCCACTCGTCGTCGTCCATGAGCAGGTTGCGCGCGATGGCAGCCTCCTTGAAGGTGCCGTACACAACGCCGCGGTGCGTGCGCACGTCTTCGAAGGACGTCGCGCCTGTCACGTGCAACAGGAGCAGACGCAGGTGGTATCGCTCGATCTGGCGCGGCGACACGGAGTACATGCGGGCGATGATGGTGTTCGCCCCTCGCTTGCGCGGTGCCCACTTGTGATTGAACACGTAGTGGTACGGGATGTCGATGTACTTGTGTTGGCGTGCTGCTGGGTTGTTCTGATTCAAGGCGAACCACGCTGTCAGTGTTGTCAGTGCAGTGCTGGCGCGTTCTGCTGCGGCTACTTCGTCTCCGGGCCGGAACGTGACTGTGTGTTCCCCCTCGAGGTGGATCGCGAGTCTGATGATGCTGTGCTATTTATCGTGCATTGCAAAACCGAAAATGCGCCTCACTGCCTCTTGGGGGCTGACATAGCGAGAGTCGATGTAGTTGGACACTTCGTCCCATACCAACACGGGCTTGGCCCCTCGTGCCGGACGCTCGCCATGTTCACACTCGGCGGGAACAGAGACGCGCAGCTCCACCCTGGCACAGTCGTGGCCCTTGTACACGTACTTGCACAGGTACTTGACTGTCTTCGCCGAGCCACAGTGCACCACGTTCAGATGGCAGTCGTACTTCGAGCTCAAGTACTTGTTGTAAGGCACTATGTCCCGGTTGTCGACCACTTTTCCTGTCGGAGCCATGTGCATCCGTCCGTTGTCTCTCCGGCGATAGACGGTGAAGCCCCCTTCGTTCACCACAGTCTCCTCTGTGAACAACTTTGGGAACTTCTTCTTGCATCGCCCGTCCTCCATGCACACCGAGCGTGGGTTCCGCACGCCGCACGGGCCGTGAATCATTGACGACACGATGGTCTTGTGTAGTCTCTCCTCGGTCACCGGGTCAGGCAACTCGGCGCAGGAGGGCGATTGTGTAACTTTTTACAGATCGGTATCTAGAGATAACAATCGGTAACTAACGAGATAACGATTCGGTAAAAAATCTGTGATTGTGTAAGATTTTATCGATCGATAGCCTGCCGAGCGATCGTTAAAATTAACGACATCAAAATAGGTGTCGTTATGTATTTACCGATCGGTAGATGGTTTAAAGATGGCGGATAACCTTTCAAATCTTCTACATGTCGAATAATTAGCGATTGAATACGATTTAATAAACTAAGAAAACAATGTTAGGAAAGTGAGAGTCGAAAGGGAATTTTTGAGAGATCGATTTGATCCATTTGAAATGTCGGACAATAATTTCATACATCTTTACCGGGAAGAAAAACTAGCCGTGTACGACCTCGTGACAGCCATGCCGGCGAAGATCTACAATTCCGCCTTCGATGAGAGTGGATGAGTGTAAGCTAACCTTTTTCTAAATACAATCTAATATTTTGAATTAACGCGCAAATACTTTGACGCCCAGCCAGCTGTCGGCCTTGGCCTTGCTGTAAGTCGCCGGCTGTCATCCAGCAAGTTGGCAGATCATCGGACTGAATCTTGTTTGGTCAATTGTCGCACATTTGCCCGTTGCTTTATCTACAAAACATGTCTTCAACAAGAAAAAACTTAACTGTTTGATTGTTCTTTTCCAGGTAAAATCACCGCTTTGGTTTATTTTTGCTTCGGGGAGCTATCAACGACGAAATGGACAAGATTATATCAGTGCGATGTGCCAAACATCAGTGTCTGTTTGCATCAAGGAGGTTATTATGGCAATTAATAATCATCTTTTAGATGATTGGATAAAGTTTCCGAGGACAGAGTTAGAGTTTCAAACCATGAAGCAAAGGTATGGTGCACCTACCTTTTCCATTTAATTTACACCGATGTGAGATGAGAATTAGGTGAAAAATAGGTACCTACCTACTCTATGCTACTAGCATTGGATTTGGAATCATAGCAAATTCGATGCTTCTAGCATTCTACTAGGTATAGGTATCTTGTCTATAGGAAAGACAAGCATCTCTCTAGGCTACAACCATTGTTAAATTTAATGCTTCAACCTACCCTCTAGCAATTTCACTGTTCCACAATGACATTATTTAGTACCTACCTAATAACTACATTATTAACAATCAATGCACTTTATTCTAGATTCATGGCAGCAAACATTTTCCTGGTGCCATGGGAATCGTTGACAAGCATACTGCGATTTGCCCGCCAAACATGGAACGTGAACATCTTTTCCTTGATCAAGAGAATCGATAGTAATTTTGATTCTTTCATTTTGAAAGTACTTAGTGGAAATGAGATAAATCTACCTTTTGCCATTAAGTGCAATCTTTTGTGTGTCCCAAGCTGCTAGAGTTCAATTGACCTGTTAATTTGTTCCACAACTCATAATTTTTTCCTGTGACGTTGGCCTTCCATAAACGTCACCAGCCGATAACTGTTTCCTGTAATATTTGGATGCTTACAAATCCATAACTGCATAGTTGTCAACCAGAAGTTTTGTAACGGGCTTATATCCTAAATCATAGTCATAGATAATGTGTAATTATGAAGTGATTGAGCAACGTGTGTTGTACATTTCAAGTTTACTGCCAATTAAATTATTATCTACACTGCAGAATTAAAAGACAGTAGTGCACAACCAGTTTAATTATTATTTTTTACCCTGCTTGCCGCTAGAAGAATCCTTCTTTTAAGAACTCATTTCGATATTGATTTTTTTCCAATAAATGAAGTTTCAGTTTTAACCTAAAACTTGCAAAACATTTGAATTTTGGTGCTGTCAACTATTCAAAGCAGCAAAGTGCGCGTGCGCGTAGTTCAAAAACCAAATACTCATTCCAAAAACATCGACTTGAGAGTTAACGAGTCGATAAAAGTTTCCGAATCGATAACTCTGCCGACATTGTTAGACGATCGCTATCTAGATACCGAATCGGTAGACTTATCGATCGGTAGCCTTATCGATCGGTAATTATTGAAAGTTACACAATCGCCCTCCTGATGAGTTCGTCGATCTGTTCTGGTGTGCGGATCTTGTCCTCGTAGCGCAGGATGACCAGGATGTGGGCGTGGGGTAGTCCTCGTTTCTGGAACTCGACCACGTGGAAGTGCGCCAGGGGGGGAGCCGCTCAATTCCCCGACTGTGAAACTGCTCGAAACAGCAAATGACCGCCTTCTCAACTCTCCAACAATCTTATTTCCCCGACATCTCAATTCACCGCACTCTCATCTGACAGTGTTATTAACTGGCAGATTATTGTCGACCCAGTCTTCTCATTATATCGCTTTATCAGTAGTACGTGTTCTTATCTCCCCGACTTCTTGATTCATCGACATCTTGACCCACCACCGCAAAACTGCGCTGTTTTCAAAATAGGCCGCCTTCTTGACTCACAGCGGTCTCATTTCCACGTTTGTGCAACTCCCCGCTTTCTCAAGTGCACGTCTGATCATCTTGCCGACAGATCAACTGACAGGAACATTTAATATCGCGATTGCAGCCACATCCAAACTGACCGCCTGCTCAATTGGTCGCATTATCAATTGGTCGCGAGCCTAAGCATTGCTATTCTTAATTGACAGCTAGTCCAATTCACCGTCTTCTTGAAAGACCGCGAAATCAACTGCTCGGGTTATCAAAAGACAGTTTGTGCATTAGCTCGACTTCTTGACTGACAGTTTTTTTAACCACTCCTTCAGATAAAAACGTTGCATCCCACTCACCAATGGCCAAGCAACTAAATAGGCAACCCTTCCTGCAGGCATGTCTCGTTGGATGAGATGTGCCAGGGAATGTCTCGGGTCACTGCCTCACGCCAAATATGACCCACCATGCGATAATAATATCACCCCGTCTCGTCGTAATATCTCTCGTGAATAAGTTCGCACCCTCTATCACCTACGAGTCGACTTACAACCTTTGAAAACTGATTTTCAATAAAATTCCTTGTTCATTGTAAAATTGTAAATATTCTAAACGTAGCACGTGCCAACCAAGACCTGTGTGTGGAACACTTTTTCAAATACTCATGCCAAAATGTATGTGAGAGCAGAGAGACGCATATTATGTTGACGCCGTGAGCACAGGTAGAAATCATGCTATCTGCCGTCTCGGCATATTATATCGGAGATAAATAGAGGCACACTAATTGAAGGACAAAAACTTTTGATTTCCAAGTGCGAAAATTAATTATTTCGGAAATTTCATAGATCGCGATCATGCAAATCGCGATCACCGAACGGTTTGGCATGTCGGAAACACCGGTTCTCGTACGATTACCGATGTTAAGCAACATCTCACTGAGTTATCTGCTGCATGGGTGACCTTCATACACAAGATCACTTCTGTTCGGGAGAGAGGTTGGAGGGGTTGATGATTACGACAAATTCACTTGCCTTGCTTATTAACCTGTCGACAGCATGCATTGGTGGAGGAATCCTGTTGTTCGATTTGTACCGTCCTTCGGAAGGGACGTAAAGCCGGTGGTCCCCTCGGTGCTTTTCGACAGGAGTAGGCTACGTGCCGGCACCGGGTTTCCACTCCTCCCTTCTAGCCATAGGTTAGGTTCATCATCACCCTTTCATTCACCGACGCCATTGGACCAGTGCCACAGGGCCAGGTGTCAAAACAGTGCGTCGTTAAACACCACTATCATCAATCAGACATTCAAATCGCGTTCGACTTCAAAACCTGCAATTTTCAACTTAGAACTTCAATTAAAAAGCGATTGAAATCTACTTTCGATTAGCTATCCAAATATATAAGTAATTATCAAGAAATTCTAATACTTCTCATCCTTTACATTTTGTATTTGCTTATTTTTCTTGGAAACATGCACGCTCGACAGAGATTAGTCCGACGCGTCGAGAATGAAATGTGATCTGCCTGTGAAATATTTTGTTTAGCTGCGTGCGAAAGCAACGCGGCTTAAAACATGACGTAGTACCTACTACCAATTATTAAACGTTATTGAAAATGTGCTCCAGAATGGCCAATAAGTGCACTACATTATTGATTCAAAGTTACTTACAATCTTCTGATAGAGATGAACCTAACAGTATCAATTAAAACACGAAATATGGGAAAAAACGTGCTTTCTTCATTCTGATGCTTTATCCTAATCATGCAATATTTGCGTTAGAGTTTCATTTCTTTTTAATCCCAGACTTCCTATAGTTTAGCAGACATTAGTATACAATAAGATTGGTCGCTGTACAAACGGGGTGTGATGTGTAAAGTTGAAAATTTTGGTTCAAAATTCCTGGACATATCTCAAGGCGCTATCGTTTATTTTAGCATATTATACAGTAGGATAATTATTTATGCCTCAAAATAAGAGTTCTTTTCGATATCTCATTCATGGCTTGGTGCACAAGACATTCTAAATACAAAATAAAACGTGCAAACCCTTATTTTAGCAGTTGGGTTAAAATTTAGAAAAAAGGACCATATTGAAGCAGAGATTAACAATTCAACAAGTTTCTCGTTTACTATCATGCGCTACCTCCAACGGTAGAGCCAAGAAACCTCACAACTTCTGGATCTAAGAACTGCAGCTAGATGAAATTCCTTTAGCAGATGCCAAAACACACCTTGGCATGTTTTTCCTATAGCCATGAAATCGTCACAATGCCGTTGCAACGGAACATGGGGTGATATTGAAATGTTCAATGTAGCTCGTGATACCCTGCATGCACCTTGGTCTTCTGAGGCTCGTGCTGCATCCATGCTTGCAACTGTTTACCCGGCGGTCTCGACATTGTAAGTTACTAAAGTGCGATATCGAAGATAGGTCGCCATAATCAATAAGCAACTAAAATTATTAGGTTCAATATAACAAAATGTTGCATTGCACTTCTTTTCATTAGGGGATTCTGTCATGGAATTGCACGCAGTTTCCACAAAAATTCTCTCGAAATATGGCGATCTTTGCTATGGGTCCTACACATGTGTAAGGTACTACTTATATTTTCGTTAAAACTCGCACTATAGAAAGTTACATTGAAACATGCATGAAAGCATGTTTGCTTTGACAATTAAGATGATTTCCTCCAAAAACACGAAATCAATCACATCAATATATTTAACTTGTTATTGCCTCTTCCACATTATATCGAATATTTCAATCCCGGATCATACCGCCGAGCGCACACAGAATAAACTCCACGGCCAGATAGGGTGGCAGCAACAAAATAATATCATTTGAAATGTTCACTGATGATTCAACTTGTCAATAATAACCTTTGAAATTACATTCATATTTTATCAAAATTCTCTATAGATATCACGTGTTCAATCGGGTCAATAAAATCTCACAAATCTTGATTTCCGAGATTATATCATCTCGATTTGAGGTGATATGAGTTTTAGGGCTTCGCAAGCACGCACATAATCGTGTTGTGGATGAACGTAATTCTGAATTGTAAATTTCGTCGAGAAAAGTGAAACCAAAATTGTTATATTGGGAAACAAGTATTAAGTTTAATATTTGATGTCAATCCTTACAACTCCCTTTGTGGAAGATCCAGACGGCGTTTGACAGTAAAAACGTGCAACGTAAGATTCATCATTACGGACAAAGGGGTCAAAACAATTAATAATAATAATAATAATAATCATGTTTTTGTCCATGGATTGATCAATGACATGATATCAAGACAGACAGCCCTCTAGTCCAATATATAGATACATTCAGCACCAATATCCATAAATATATACATAGGTACATACAATATGATGCTTAACATTTAAAAACTGGTCAATGGAATAAAAACATTTCTCAATCAGGTACCGTTAGCTGGTACCAGGTAAAAAGTCTCTTGGTGTGGGGGGACCATCCCCATAAAATTATGCCATAGCTTAGGGTGGATTGAATGTGTGAATTGAATTTGAATTGAATTGAATTGATTTGAATGTGTGGATTGAATGTGTGAATGTGTGAATGTGTGAATTGAATGTGACCATCTTGACGTAATTTATAGATATGAGATTCATTAACTTTTTAATTAAATAGCAGTTAGATGAAGCCTTGCTGCAGATCATATCAATATGGAACTTCCAATTCAGTTTACTGTCTACTAAGAGGCCTAGAGAAGTTGTGCTCTCTATTACTTCAACACTTTTTTTATTGAGCCAGATCAACGGACTGACAATGATATCATCGTTTTTTTGAAAAGCCATGTATTTTGTTTTATTTTGATTTAGAATAAGACTATTTGATTGGCACCATTTCTGTAATTGAGTTATTGCCAGGTTTGTCTTGTCAATTAGCGTACTGGCGTTGCGTGCAGTGATCAGGTGCGTGGCATCGTCAGCGAACAGAGTCAAGCTACCCTTCGTAACACTTTCTGGCATGTCGTTTGCAAACAGTATAAAAAGCAGCGGGGCAATAACCGAGCCTTGGGGCAGTCCTACGTTGGTCGTCCTAATGTTTGATTTGAACTCCGCACCCTGGCTATTTATTACTACAACAACCTGTCTACGGTTAGAAAGATATGAAGCGATTAATTTATTTGCTATTCCGGCTATTCCAAGTTTTCCTAATTTGTGTTATAGTAATTCGTGACGGACTGAGTCAAATGCTTTTTCAAAATCATAGAACTAGGAGACACCAAAAACATGACACTTATTCTTCCTTGCTTGCAATACCTCTTCGATAAAACCAGAGAGAGCCGTGGCGGTGGATTGTCCCTTAGTAGTATATAAATGGGGTTCTGAGCCACCAACTTCTCACGTGACTCCCGTCCAAGTTAACTTATTTTTTCTGCAGAGTCAGCACTTTTATTTCAAGGTCGTGTGACTTTGGTGTAAGTTAACATATATTTTTTTGCAAAGTCACGTGACATCCGTCCAAGTTAATGATCTAAATAATGCAGCGTCAGCAAATTTTATCTTGTAGAATGTTCTCGAAGGTTCTCGAAGGTTTTTGACCTCTGAAGCTCACAGGTGCGACGTATCAATTACGCAGCATCAGCAAAAATTGATCTCACGATCATTTCTATATGTTTATAGAATTTTCTCGAAGGTTTTTGACCTATGAATCTTACAGGTGCGACATATCACTCTCTCTTGTACATTCATAATTGGTAAATCTCTTTCTCTCTCTCTCTCTCTCTCTCTCTCTCTCTCTCTCTCTCTCTCTCTCTCTCTCTCTCTCTCTCTCTCTCTCTCTCGTACATTTCCTCGATGGATCGATAGTACATGTCATCGTGCGACGTATCAATTTCGCAGCATCAGCAAAAATTTATCTCACGACCATTTCTAGATGTTTGTTCTCGAAGGTTTTTGACCTATGAAGCTTACAGGTGCGACATATTAATAATACAGCATGAGAAAATTTTATTTTCTAGAATGTTCTCGAAGGTTCTCGAAGGTTTTTGACCTATGAAGCTCACAGGAGTTACGTATCAATAATATCACGTCAGCAGAAATTCATTTCTATAAGTTTCTATATGGTTCTATTTTGTTTTTAAATCACATATGTTAAGGACCTGACAATCTACGCAGTTGAATCAGAGTAAAGTCGCACCTGCACGAACCGGAAAGGAGCGATGTATCAATAATACAACGTCAGCAGAAATCCATTTCTTTAAGTTTCAGTATGGTTCTACGGTTATTTTTGTTTGTAAATCACAAGTGTTAATGACATGACAATCTACGCAGTTGAATTAGAGTAAAGTCGCACTTGCACATACACGTTGAATCTACGCAGTTACAGGAGCGTCATACCAATAATACAGTGTGAGAAAATTTCATTTTCTACATTAATATGGATTCAAGCAACAAGTCACAGATTGACATGTAAGTAATTTATCTCTTTGTAACAAAAATTACAATAATTATAATAATTCACGGGAACAAATTTTATGGATATAATAATTATTTGGAATACAATTATCGTATACTTGTTTACCTATTGCATATTTATTAATTAGTTGTAAATATTAAATATATATATATATATTTTTTTTTAGGGATATTGAAGAAGCTATTAAAGCAATTCTTCTAATTAGCAGTGAGAACATTGGGATGAATAATTTAGAAAAGTAAGTCAATTTGGTTACTTCTTTTAAATCTACAATATTATTTTTTCACGTTAAATCATTAAATTGTATTATTTTCTAGCAACGAAATGGGGAACGATGAATACACAATGAATGGACGGATGGCAACAGATACGGCTACACCAATGACGTAAGTCAGTTCATGAAAAAAAAAATCTTTTTGATTTCGAAGTTATTTTATTTAGTAAATACGTGAAATCACCTATTCACCTATTATCACCTATGTTTGCAGGGCTACTTCAGAGGAAACGAATTTATCTTATCAAAATGAGGTTCTCAGTTTAATGTAAGTGAATTTCATTCATAAGAATCAATTGGAAATGCAAATATGTTTGTGTAATTAAAAAAAATATATATATATATAATAATAATAATATTAATAATAATAATAATAATAATAATAATAATCGTAAATCTCTTCAAGGGAAATTGACAACATTTGTAATGCCGTACTCACCGATTTGGAGAAGAAGAGGAAGTCAGTTGAAAACAAAAAGTAAGTAGACAGTCTGGTTCTTGTATCAATTACTTTCTACGGTTATGTGAACTTATTTTAATTTCTATTATTTCAGCTGTGTAGAAAATCTATCAAATGCGATTGATCCCATGTCACTCGAGCCAACACCAGGAACTTCGAGAAAGTGAGTCAATTTTTAAATGATTAAGGTGAAATTCCAAAATATGTAGGTATAGGTAATTGAATTTATTTCCATAGACTTTATATCTTAAAATTACTAGATAAATTTTTACCATTTCAACATTTAATAAATAGGTGGTATACCATTATTTACATTATTTCATTTTTCTTTGCTAATTTAAAAATGTTATTTTCAGGAGATCACATCAATTAATAGCATCATCCTTATCACCGTCAGTTACCAATTCAATGGAACTTGAGTCAGCGTCAACAAAATTAAAAAAGTGAGTTCATTTTAAATATTTATAGTATTTAAAAAAAAACTAAAACATAAATGAAGATGATGCTTAGATGCATAGGTATCTTTATATTTTTCCTTAATTTTTATAATGTTAAACGTCAGTATGTCAATTTTGTTTCACTTTACCAATATTCTAATTAAATGTTTTTATTTTCAGGAGAGCTCATCAATTACCATCTGTCAAGACCATCCTACACCAATGTGAGCACTGTGAAGCAAGATTCTCACGTAGAGGCAATTTGAAGAATCACATGTTGAAAACTCATCTGAAATGCCACATCTGCCCCCGTGTATTTAGAAGTCAAAATGATCTGATGAGTCACGTTAAAAATCATAACCATCAAACGGGGTCCAGCTCTTCAGCGACACAGGGTAATCTCATTGATCGACTAACACAACTTGGCGGAGGAAGACTTTCAAAGTCGGCATTGAATGATTCAGTAAAAATATATCAATTTGACATTCCGAATCCGAAAACGGATATTTTAACTTTTCTATCTGATAATAAGTTATTAGTTGAGAAGCGATTGTTAGAAAATCTTTCTGAGAAACGTGGAGTAAAATCATATCTCGCAATCTTTCCAATTTTTTCCAAAACCACTGACGATGGTCAGGTTGAAACTGCACCAGTGTTTCGCAGCTGTAATCAAATTTTGTTACAACCTTTCGAATTTAATAAGCAGTTCAATCAAGCGTTTGAAAATATTGCCAAAGCAGTATCTTCTTTCCAAAGAGAAGGTAGTAACTGGATTTTCCAAAGATTAAGTAAAATGGAATTACATATCGCCGATTATGTTCCTCTAGCCGGTAGTAGTTACATTCCTTTACCAAAGAAAATCGAGAATAAAAAAGCCACCATTAATATAAAAAATTTCGACCAAAAATGTTTCCTCTGGTCCGTTTTAGCGCATCTTCATCCTCAAAACCAACATCATCAAAGAGTCAGTCATTATAGGAGGTATGAAGATGAGCTAAATATGACTGGGATCGAATATCCAGTGAAACTGTCTAAATTAGATCTTTTAGAAAAACAAAATAATATATCAATCAACGTTTTTGGATATGAGAATGAAATGTTTCCCTTACGCATCACAAAATTAAATTCTGAAAAGCATGTCAATTTATTATACATATCGAATACAGAAGCGAACCACTACTGCCTAGTAACCAATTTAAATAGATTACTCAGCGATCTAACAAAACATAAAACACGGGCATTTTACTGTCACCTCTGCTTACATAGATTTACTAAAAAATCACTTCTCGACGAACATTCAAAATTTTGTAACCAATTTGAACCACAAAAAATAGAAATGCCTCGTGAAGGGGAAAACATTTTGAAATTTAAAGACTATAAATTTAATTTAAAAGTTCCCTTCACAATTTATGCAGACTTTGAAAGCATCACTAGTAAGATCAGTTCTTGTGCACCTAGTGGTGATACGTCTTACATCCAGCGTACCGCTCTCCATGAACCTTCAGGATATGCTTATGCAATAGTAAATTCAGATGGAAAACTACATGCTCCAATTACAGTGTACAGAGGACCAGATGCAGTTGAGCATTTTTTAAACAACCTTCTTGATGAGGAACTAGATTTAAAAGAAATAATGAAAGTAAATGTACCCATACATATGACTTTAGAAGATATTCAAGATTTTACGGAAGCTAAAATTTGTTCAATTTGTAAAAAAGAGTTGGGAGATGATAGAGTCCAAGATCACTGTCATTTAACAGGTAAGTACAGGGGAAGTGCCCACTCTAATTGTAATTTACAATACCAACTCGCAGAATTTATTCCGGTAGTATTTCACAATTTGAAAGGTTATGATTCTCATCTCATAATGCAAGAATTAGGTAATATAAAAACTAAAAAAATTCACTGTATTCCCAACAATATGGAAAAATATCTTTCTTTTCAATTTAATTCATTGAGATTTTTGGATTCATTACAATTTCTAAATTCATCTTTGGAAACTCTAGTAGAAAATTTGAAGGGATACGGCGAAGAACGATTTATTAACTTCATTGAACACTTTGCCCAGACAACAGATGCATGGCCTCTGTTACTTCGCAAAGGTGTCTATCCGTATGACTACATGGACTCTCATTCAAAATTCTCTGAAACGCATCTCCCTCCCAAGTCGGCATTTTTCAATACTCTACGTGACGAACCCATCAGTGATGAGGACTACGAACATGCTCAAAGTATCTGGAATACATTTGAAATTCAAAATTTAGGCGAATATCAAGACCTGTACGTAAAAACAGACGTACTTCTTTTGGCTGATGTTTTTGAAAATTTTAGAAATCTCTGTTTAACTAACTATGATCTGGATCCTCTGCACAAGTATACTGCACCTGGGCTAGCCTTTGAAGCCTGCTTGAAAATGACTGGCGTAGAATTGGAGCTGTTTACCGACCCAAATATGTACATGTTCATGGAGAGCGGTATACGTGGTGGTGTGTCAATGATATCGACCCGTTACGCTGAAGCTAACAACAAGTACATGGATGACTTCAACGAGGACAAAGGGTCATCTTACATCATGTACCTCGACGTAAACAACCTCTATGGACTGGCCATGTCAAGATCACTCCCAATTTCGGATTTTAAATGGATGACTTAACAAGAAATAGCTTCATTTAATATTGAAATTTTTGAGGATAACTCAGATTCTGGCTGCATTTTAGAAGTTGATCTCGAGTACCCTGAACATCTACATGATTTACACAATGATTATCCACTTGCCCCAGAAAGAATGAATATTTCCAAATCAAATTTGTCTCCATATGGCAAATCGCTATTAAAACATTTGAAAATTAATCTTACCGGTGAAAACACAAAATTAGTTCCAAATTTAAATAACAAACAAAATTACATTATCCATTGCGAAAATTTAAAGCAGTACCTATCAATGGGATTAAAACTTAGTAAAATTCATCGCATTTTGAAATTTAAACAATCTCCATGGCTTAAAAAGTATATTGATTTCAACACTGAACAGCGAAAAAACGCCAAAAATAATTTCGAAAAAGACTTTTTCAAGCTTTTGAATAACAGTGTATTCGGGAAAAGTATGGAAAATGTGCGTTGTCATCAAAATATAGAGATAATCAATAGTGAAAAAAGATTGAAAAAAGTAGTCGCATCACCATCATTTGAAAGTTTCAAAATTTTTTGCAACGACCTTGTTGCAGTACAATCGAAAAAGAAACGCCTTCTGTTAAATAAACCAATATTTACTGGATTTAGCAGTTTAGATATAAGTAAAACTTTTGTGTACGATTTCCATTATGATTATATTAAAAAACGGTATGGGGATCGAGCGAAATTACTTTTTACTGATACCGACAGCTTAACTTATCACGTTCAAACAGAAGACATTTATGAAGATATGAAAGCCAGCATCGATCTTTTCGACACTTCAAATTACCCATTAAATCATCCACTTTATTCTACAAAAAATAAAAAAAAATTAGGCAAAATGACTGATGAATTAGGATCGAACATCATTAAAGAATTTGATCTCATTTCACAATTTCTATATTTACCTGTATTAATTTGATTAACATTATTTTGTTCGTTACAGGGAAATTGAAAGAGAAGATAGGAACGATCAACTCTCTGATCTGCAATCTAACTCAAACGTAAACCCCAATGCTGAAACTTCCAGTCAGCCTACATCCTCTTCTGGTATAATTGAGTAAGTGAATTCATGAGATTTTATTTTGAAACAATATTAAGATTGTTAGTAGTTTTTCAAAATTAGTTAACTAAATTCAAATAATCTCTATCACCAGGAACCAGCAACAAGCATCTTCATCATCATCGTCTCATATGACACACCGATGTCAATATTGTAAGGCACGCTTCAATCGAAAGGGTAACCTAACACAACATCTACGGCGTCATCCAAAGTGCAATATCTGCAGTCTTACATTCACCACGAGAAACAACTTGCTAAGGCATAGAGAGTGCTCTCATGGTATGACATCATCCCAGCCGGTAGATATAATGGAAACACCTTCTCAAACGCAAACAGGGGGTGGTGCACGTCTTTCAAATCATGCATTGAGAAAGTCTGTAAAAGTCTACACATTTGAAGGGTCAAGAGCTAATAATGACGATGTGCTGACATTTCTTTCGGATAAAAAAGCAGGTGTAGAGTCAAAATTATCGGAGAATCTATCCTCAATGCATGGTGTGAAATGGTACATTTCAATTAACCCTCTTTACACTAGAGAATCTGAAGGAGAGTTAATTGAAGCCACCCCCTGTTTCCGGAGTCATACCCAAACACTTTTACAGAATTTTGAAATTAATGTACAATTTAGCAAAAGTTTCGAGAGAATAGCTAAGGTAATATCCAATTACCAGAAAGAAGGAAGTAATTGGACATTTGATAGAATTTTAAATATGGAACTAAATATCGCCAAATATGTTCCACTCTCGGCAAGTAGTTATATCCCTCTCCCAAAATCAATAGCTAAAAAGAAGGCAGTTATTAACATTCAAAATTCAGATCAAAAATGTTTTATTTGGTGTATTCTTGCTAAAATTCACCCTGCAAACCATCACGGTGAGAGAGTAAGTTGTTATAAGAATTATGAAACAGAATTGAATATGACTGGAATTAATTATCCAGTAGATTTATCAAAATTAGATCGTTTCGAAAAACAAAACTCGAGTATTTCTGTAAATGTGTTTGGGTATGATAAAGAAGTATTCCCGTTGAGAATCACTAAGTCCACCCGTGAAACACATGTCAACCTCCTTTATTTTTCAAACGAGCAGACAACTCATTACTGTTTAGTTACTGATCTAAGCCGTCTGTTATCATCTTTGACCAAACATGATGGCAGAGTTTTTTATTGTAATCTTTGTCTACACCGTTACAGTAAACCAAGTCTTCTTAAGGAGCACACTCAATTTTGTAAACGCCATAATCCTCAAAAAATTGAAATGCCAAGTAAATTTAAGAAGAATGATATAATGAAATTTAAAGAACATAGTTTCAGCTTGAAAGTACCTTTCACCATCTACGCCGACTTTGAAAGTTTCAATAGCAAAATTCTAAATTCAGATATGAACATCGGCGGTTCATCTACAATAAAAACAAAGTACCACGAACCATCTGGGTATGCATTTATTATCGTTGATTCAAATGGACAGTCTCTTAAGCCGATTACAGTATATAGAGGTGTTGATGCAGTAGACCACTTCTTAGAAAATATTTTGGAAGAGGAGAAAGAATTGCTTAAACTAATGCATGTTAATAAACCTCTTGCTATGAGTATTGAAGAAGAGAGACGGTTTGAAAATGCTGAGATCTGCTCTATTTGCGAGCGAGCCCTCGGAGTAGATCGTGTTCGTGATCATGATCATATGACCGGTCTGTTTCGCGGAGCAGCGCATAACAGCTGTAATATAAATTATAAAATAGCATCTCACATCCCTGTGATATTCCACAACTTGCGTGGTTACGATTCTCATCTAATCATGCAATCATTGGGTAAATTTAAATCAACCAAGATAACATGCATACCCAATAATATGGAAAAGTATATTTCGTTTCAAATCAATTCTTTACGTTTTCTCGATTCTTTACAATTCTTCTTTTCCGGTCTTTGCCGGGTCTTTTCCTGTCTTTGCCTGTCTTTGCCGGTCTTTGCCGGGTCTTTTCCTGTCTTTGCCGGGTCTTTTCCTGTCTTTGCCTGTCTTTGCCTGTCTTTGCCGGTCTTTGCCGGGTCTTTGCCGGGTCTTTTCCGGTCTTTGCCGGGTCTTTTCCTGTCTTTGCCGGGTCTTTTCCTGTCTTTGCCGGGTCTTTGCCTGTCTTTGCCTGTCTTTGCCGGTCTTTGCCGGGTCTTTTCCTGTCTTTGCCTGTCTTTGCCGGTCTTTGCCGGGTCTTTTCCGGTCTTTGCCGGGTCTTTTCCTGTATATGCCGGGTCTTTGCCTGTCTTTGCCTGTCTTTGCCGGTCTTTGCCGGGTCTTTTCCTGTCTTTGCCGGGTCTTTGCCGGGTCTTTTCCGGTCTTTGCCGGGTCTTTTCCTGTCTTTGCCGGGTCTTTTCCTGTCTTTGCCGGGTCTTTTCCTGTCTTTGCCTGTCTTTGCCGGTCTTTGCCGGGTCTTTTCCTGTCTTTGCCTGTCTTTGCCGGTCTTTGCCGGGTCTTTTCCGGTCTTTGCCGGGTCTTTTCCTGTATATGCCGGGTCTTTGCCTGTCTTTGCCTGTCTTTGCCGGTCTTTGCCGGGTCTTTTCCTGTCTTTGCCGAGTCTTTGCCTGTCTTTGCCTGTCTTTGCCGGGTCTTTTCCTGTCTTTGCCGAGTCTTTGCCTGTCTTTGCCTGTCTTTGCCGGTCTTTGCCGGGTCTTTTCCTGTCTTTGCCGAGTCTTTGCCTGTCTTTGCCTGTCTTTGCCGGTCTTTGCCGGGTCTTTTCCTGTCTTTGCCGAGTCTTTGCCTGTCTTTGCCTGTCTTTGCCGGTCTTTGCCGGGTCTTTTCCGGTCTTTGCCGAGTCTTTGCCTGTCTTTGCCTGTCTTTGCCGGTCTTTGCCGGGTCTTTTCCTGTCTTTGCCGAGTCTTTGCCTGTCTTTGCCTGTCTTTGCCGGTCTTTGCCGGGTCTTTTCCTGTCTTTGCCGAGTCTTTGCCTGTCTTTGCCTGTCTTTGCCGGTCTTTGCCGGGTCTTTTCCTGTCTTTGCCGAGTCTTTGCCTGTCTTTGCCTGTCTTTGCCTGTCTTTGCCGGTCTTTGCCGGGTCTTTTCCTGTCTTTGCCGGGTCTTTTCCTGTCTTTGCCGGGTCTTTTCCTGTCTTTGCCTCTCTTTGCCGGTCTTTGCCGGGTCTTTTCCTGTCTTTGCCTGTCTTTGCCGGTCTTTGCCGGGTCTTTTCCGGTCTTTGCCGGGTCTTTTCCTGTCTATGCCGAGTCTTTGCCTGTCTTTGCCTGTCTTTGCCGGTCTTTGCCGGGTCTTTTCCTGTCTTTGCCGAGTCTTTGCCTGTCTTTGCCTGTCTTTGCCGGTCTTTGCCGGGTCTTTTCCGGTCTTTGCCGAGTCTTTGCCTGTCTTTGCCTGTCTTTGCCGGTCTTTGCCGGGTCTTTTCCGGTCTTTGCCGGGTCTTTTCCTGTCTATGCCGGGTCTTTGCCTGTCTTTGCCTGTCTTTGCCGGTCTTTGCCGGGTCTTTTCCTGTCTTTGCCGAGTCTTTGCCTGTCTTTGCCTGTCTTTGCCGGGTCTTTTCCTGTCTTTGCCGAGTCTTTGCCTGTCTTTGCCTGTCTTTGCCGGTCTTTGCCGGGTCTTTTCCTGTCTTTGCCGAGTCTTTGCCTGTCTTTGCCTGTCTTTGCCGGTCTTTGCCGGGTCTTTTCCTGTCTTTGCCGAGTCTTTGCCTGTCTTTGCCGGTCTTTGCCGGGTCTTTTCCGGTCTTTGCCGAGTCTTTGCCTGTCTTTGCCTGTCTTTGCCGGTCTTTGCCGGGTCTTTTCCTGTCTTTGCCGAGTCTTTGCCTGTCTTTGCCTGTCTTTGCCGGTCTTTGCCGGGTCTTTTCCTGTCTTTGCCGAGTCTTTGCCTGTCTTTGCCTGTCTTTGCCGGTCTTTGCCGGGTCTTTTCCTGTCTTTGCCGAGTCTTTGCCTGTCTTTGCCTGTCTTTGCCTGTCTTTGCCGGTCTTTGCCGGGTCTTTTCCTGTCTTTGCCGGGTCTTTTCCTGTCTTTGCCGGGTCTTTTCCTGTCTTTGCCTGTCTTTGCCGGTCTTTGCCGGGTCTTTTCCTGTCTTTGCCTGTCTTTGCCGGTCTTTGCCGGGTCTTTTCCGGTCTTTGCCGGGTCTTTTCCTGTCTATGCCGAGTCTTTGCCTGTCTTTGCCTGTCTTTGCCGGTCTTTGCCGGGTCTTTTCCTGTCTTTGCCGAGTCTTTGCCTGTCTTTGCCTGTCTTTGCCGGTCTTTGCCGGGTCTTTTCCGGTCTTTGCCGAGTCTTTGCCTGTCTTTGCCTGTCTTTGCCGGTCTTTGCCGGGTCTTTTCCTGTCTTTGCCGAGTCTTTGCCTGTCTTTGCCTGTCTTTGCCTGTCTTTGCCTGTCTTTGCCGGTCTTTGCCGAGTCTTTAGACAGGCAAAAACCCGGATTCGAATCCCGGCACGGGATTCGAATCCCGCCACGCTCGAGTGGGTGCTCTGTGACTCGATGACGTCATCCGCGTGTCATTAGAAGGACAAACCGGCCAATCAGCGACCTCGGCTTTCCGGGTCGTCGGTGCCGCGGTGGTGGGGGGGAGGGGGTTGCTTGATTGGCCGGGCGGTCATTGAAGGTACATGCGATGTTCTTCGGCGGCGTCTGGCAATTAGCGCCGCGCGGGGTAATTGGGGTAAAGCGCTCGCTAATTGGGGGATGATGGTGTGTCGCTGCGACCGCCGCAGCGGCGTCCTGCGCGTGACAAGTGACTTTGTGAGGAGTTGGTCGCACGTTTCTAGAAACAACCGCTCCCCGGGCTTGTCTAGCACGGCAAAAAGCTCGACAAGCTTTGAATAACAGTGTTTTAAAAGTATGCTTACAACAGCTTGCTTGGAAATGATGTCACACGGACTCATGTTGCCAACCTTAGGCCAACTTTATAGCTAAAAAGCTTAAGAACCTTTACCTAGAGCTAGGTATCAGGTGAGGATTCCATATCAGTTATCTGCAAATAGCAACCCTGCAATGATTATTTGAAAAGAATAATATCAATTCCAAAATTTACACCCGTGCCGGGATTCGAATCCGGGAAAAGACAGGAAAAGCAAAGACAGGAAAAGACCCGGCAAAGACCGGCAAAGACAGGCAAAGACAGGCAAAGACTCGGCAAAGACAGGAAAAGACCCGGCAAAGACCGGCAAAGACAGGCAAAGACAGGCAAAGACTCGGCAAAGACAGGAAAAGACCCGGCAAAGACCGGCAAAGACAGGCAAAGACAGGCAAAGACTCGGCAAAGACCGGAAAAGACCCGGCAAAGACCGGCAAAGACAGGCAAAGACAGGCAAAGACTCGGCAAAGACAGGAAAAGACCCGGCAAAGACCGGCAAAGACAGGCAAAGACAGGCAAAGACTCGGCATAGACAGGAAAAGACCCGGCAAAGACCGGAAAAGACCCGGCAAAGACCGGCAAAGACAGGCAAAGACAGGAAAAGACCCGGCAAAGACCGGCAAAGACAGGCAAAGACAGGAAAAGACCCGGCAAAGACAGGAAAAGACCCGGCAAAGACAGGAAAAGACCCGGCAAAGACCGGAAAAGACCCGGCAAAGACCGGCAAAGACCCGGCAAAGACAGGAAAAGACCCGGCAAAGACCGGCAAAGACAGGCAAAGACAGGCAAAGACAGGCAAAGACAGGAAAAGACCCGGCAAAGACAGGAAAAGACCCGGCAAAGACCGGCAAAGACAGGCAAAGACAGGAAAAGACCCGGCAAAGACAGGAAAAGACCCGGCAAAGACCGGAAAAGACCCGGCAAAGACCGGAAAAGAAGAATTGTAAAGAATCGAGAAAACGTAAAGAATTGATTTGAAACGAAATATACTTTTCCATATTATTGGGTATGCATGTTATCTTGGTTGATTTAAATTTACCCAATGATTGCATGATTAGATGAGAATCGTAACCACGCAAGTTGTGGAATATCACAGGGATGTGAGATGCTATTTTATAATTTATATTACAGCTGTTATGCGCTGCTCCGCGAAACAGACCGGTCATATGATCATGATCACGAACACGATCTACTCCGAGGGCTCGCTCGCAAATAGAACAGATCTCAGCATTTTCAAACCGTCTCTCTTCTTCAATACTCATAGCAAGAGGTTTATTAACATGCATTAGTTTAAGCAATTCTTTCTCCTCTTCCAAAATATTTTCTAAGAAGTGGTCTACTGCATCAACACCTCTATATACTGTAATCGGCTTAAGAGACTGTCCATTTGAATCAACGATAATAAATGCATACCCAGATGGTTCGTGGTACTTTGTTTTTATTGTAGATGAACCGCCGATGTTCATATCTGAATTTAGAATTTTGCTATTGAAACTTTCAAAGTCGGCGTAGATGGTGAAAGGTACTTTCAAGCTGAAACTATGTTCTTTAAATTTCATTATATCATTCTTCTTAAATTTACTTGGCATTTCAATTTTTTGAGGATTATGGCGTTTACAAAATTGAGTGTGCTCCTTAAGAAGACTTGGTTTACTGTAACGGTGTAGACAAAGATTACAATAAAAAACTCTGCCATCATGTTTGGTCAAAGATGATAACAGACGGCTTAGATCAGTAACTAAACAGTAATGAGTTGTCTGCTCGTTTGAAAAATAAAGGAGGTTGACATGTGTTTCACGGGTGGACTTAGTGATTCTCAACGGGAATACTTCTTTATCATACCCAAACACATTTACAGAAATACTCGAGTTTTGTTTTTCGAAACGATCTAATTTTGATAAATCTACTGGATAATTAATTCCAGTCATATTCAATTCTGTTTCATAATTCTTATAACAACTTACTCTCTCACCGTGATGGTTTGCAGGGTGAATTTTAGCAAGAATACACCAAATAAAACATTTTTGATCTGAATTTTGAATGTTAATAACTGCCTTCTTTTTAGCTATTGATTTTGGGAGAGGGATATAACTACTTGCCGAGAGTGGAACATATTTGGCGATATTTAGTTCCATATTTAAAATTCTATCAAATGTCCAATTACTTCCTTCTTTCTGGTAATTGGATATTACCTTAGCTATTCTCTCGAAACTTTTGCTAAATTGTACATTAATTTCAAAATTCTGTAAAAGTGTTTGGGTATGACTCCGGAAACAGGGGGTGGCTTCAATTAACTCTCCTTCAGATTCTCTAGTGTAAAGAGGGTTAATTGAAATGTACCATTTCACACCATGCATTGAGGATAGATTCTCCGATAATTTTGACTCTACACCTGCTTTTTTATCCGAAAGAAATGTCAGCACATCGTCATTATTAGCTCTTGACCCTTCAAATGTGTAGACTTTTACAGACTTTCTCAATGCATGATTTGAAAGACGTGCACCACCCCCTGTTTGCGTTTGAGAAGGTGTTTCCATTATATCTACCGGCTGGGATGATGTCATACCATGAGAGCACTCTCTATGCCTTAGCAAGTTGTTTCTCGTGGTGAATGTAAGACTGCAGATATTGCACTTTGGATGACGCCGTAGATGTTGTGTTAGGTTACCCTTTCGATTGAAGCGTGCCTTACAATATTGACATCGGTGTGTCATATGAGACGATGATGATGAAGATGCTTGTTGCTGGTTCCTGGTGATAGAGATTATTTGAATTTAGTTAACTAATTTTGAAAAACTACTAACAATCCTAATATTGTTTCAAAATAAAATCTCATGAATTCACTTACTCAATTATACCAGAAGAGGATGTAGGCTGACTGGAAGTTTCAGCATTGGGGTTTACGTTTGAGTTAGATTGCAGATCAGAGAGTTGATCGTTTCTATCTTCTCTTTCAATTTCCCTGTAACGAACAAAATAATGTTAATCAAATTAATACAGGTAAATATAGAAATTGTGAAATGAGATCATCTTTAAGTAAAACTTACATTGCAAGGTTCGCAGATGAATTCACGGAATTAAGAATGCTATCACAGATTGCCTCGATATTTCTAAAAGAAAAAAGGTAAAAATTAGAAATTTAATTTGAAACCAAAAGCATAAAAATGAAAATAAAAGATAAATGTAGTAACTTTCATGAGATTTTGAATATAATTGTTCGAATCCATTTCCTTTAGTGTCTGTAAAACTTTTGATGCGTAGGTAAACACACAAGTCACTAATTATAGTGAGATATGATCTGGAGATGCTTACAAGTTGAAACATGTTCACTTTACAGGTAAACACACAAGTCACTAATTATAGTGAGATAAGATCTGGAGATGCTTACAAGTTGAGACTTGTTCACTTCACAGTTTTTGTATGACTGATAACTCGAAACAGATTTGGTAAACGATTTCAATTTTTGCTGACGCTGAATTATCAGACGATTTGCAGTTCGAGCAGGTGCAACTATTCTCCACCTTCGAGAACATTCTATAAACTTATAGAAATGAACGTGAGATCAATTTTTGCTGACGCTGTATTATTGATACGTCGCTCCTATGCGTTTCATAGGTCGACAACATTTGAGAACAAAGTACTATACTCCGATTCAATTGAGATGCTAGCGGATATCAAGGTAGTGTATGCTTCTTAATTGACAGAAGGGTTTGAATTATAATATTGAACATACTTTAGTTTCACCTTAACAGATCAATTCAATTTCTGCGTAGATTGTCAGGTCATTTACACGTGTGATTTAAAAACAGAGTAGAACTATACAGAAACTTATAGAAATGAATTTCTGCTGACGTGATATTATTGGTACATCACTCCTGTGAGCTTCATAGGTCAAAAACCTTCGAGAACATTCGAGAACATTCTAGAAAATAAAATTTTCTCACACTGTATTATTGATATGGCGTTGCTGTAATTGCGTAGATTCAACGTGTATATGCAAGTGCGTCACTACTTTCCGGTTTGTGCAGGTGCGTCTTTATTCTGATTCAACTGCGTAGATTGACAGGTCATTAACACTTCTGATTTAAAAACAAAATAGAACCATACAAAAACTTATAGAAATGAATTTCTGTTGACGTTATATTATTGATACGTCGCTCCTGTGAGCTTCATAGGTCAAAAACCTTCGAGAACCTTCGAGAACATTCTAGAAAATAAAATTTTCTCACGCTTCATTATTGATATGTCGCACCTGTAAGCTTCATAGGTTAAAAACCTTCGGGAAAATTCCATAAACATATAGAAATGATCGTGAGATCAATTTTTGCTGATGCTGCGTTATTTATACGTCGCACCTGTGAACTTCACAGGTCAAAAACCTTCGAGAACCTTCGAGAACATTCTACAAGATAAAATTTGCTGACGCTGCATTATTTAGATCATTAACTTGGACGGATGTCACGTGACTTTGCAAAAAAATATATGTTAACTTACACCAATGTCACGTGATCTTGCAAAAAAAGTGCTGACTCTGCAAAAAAAGTTTGTTAACTTACACCAAAGTCACACGACCTTGAAAAAAAAAGTGCTGACTCTGCAGAAAAATAAGTTAACTTGGACGGGAGTCACGTGACTGTCCTAGAACTGTCTTTTTTACCCTACTTCCCTTAGTTAAGCCGTGCTGTATGTTATTTAGGCGAATTAGTTGCAGCTGGCAAGGGTATGTTTTGTCGATGACGGAACCGTTTGCACCACTTTATGACAATGTGAGACACTGAACGTGAACACTGCGTTAACACCGTCCTCAGATGGGCACCGAATTAGCTTCTTGAGCGACGAAAGGGCAACTCATTTAATATTCGAGGGGCCTTCAACTTTTGTGTCTGGCTGGTCAATTTCCCGATTTTTGTATCTCCGATTATCTGCTTTTTAGCCATCCATCCTTACCAACCAATCAACTGCGAAAATATTTGATATTTGATGTAAGACTAATAAGCCATATCATCAAAAGGGAATTTTATCTCATGGGCGTAAGTTTTCTTGGAAAACAAGGCTTCAAATTCAAATAATATTTTTCTCGTGAGCTTCTAGAATCACGTGTGCCTCTACGTGTGCCTTTGTAGCTCTGCACGTCCTTGTTGCCTTATCATCATCACTACCACAGATTAGCATCTCTATCGCTTAGATTTACCTCAAGCCATTTCCATGATTTCAAATTTTCTTATTGCTCTCTCCCCTCTTAGCAATTTAAGGTCGCCCTTTTTTTCAAACCATGGTCCGGAGATTAAAATCATTATGTTCAAGTGAACTAAATAAACTAATTAACACGAGGGGATGGTGGGACCTGAATCAAAGTTCGGGCCTATCCCGTCGCAGCAGCGAAGGATCGACGGGATCGGACCCTGTGTGCGTTCAACAACGCCGGCAGCATAGGCAACCCATGTTACGTCTCCCTGCACTATCACCCCACTTCCTCGAGGTGGGCGGAAACATACTCGAGGCCCAGCCTTTGCTCTACTAGGCGACGTGATCATTAGCCCGGTATCTCATTTGCTCGACATCTCAATGCATCGCAATATTAACTCCTTCCTTTCTTAAAAGCTCGCAAAATCATCCTGCCGCCTTCCTGCAGCCCGTCATCTCAGCTGACAGAAAGATCAATTGGTCGCGAAGTTAACTGCTCGCTTGTGCAACTGACCGCCTTCTTGTTTCACCGACTATTTTATTTCGATTTTTGTGGACTGTGTTTATCTCACAGCAAAATCATTTGACCGCCGGTGCAAAACGTCGCAATCTCATCTCCACGTCTTCTTAACTGGCAGCGCTCTCAATACATCGCGTTCCTGACGACCGCTTTCAAAGTGCACTCGCTTCTCATCTCCCCGGTATCTCATTTGCTCGCCGGCTCGACTCACAGTGATCTCAGCTCCACGGCTTCTTGAATGCCCGCTTTCTTAACTCCCCGCCTTCCCAACCGGTCGCTTTATCAGCTCATAGAACGTGGAGATGAGAAGACGGTGAAATGAGCGACAGCCCGCCAGGGGCACGCCCATCACGTGCTTCGTCGTGATGTCGGCCATCAGTTCTTTGAGTTTCAGTTGAAAAACTCGTGCGGTGAGATCGGGTCGGTCCTCGGCCCATTCATACGCCGCGAGGTTGTCCTGTATTTCTGGCCACTTCGGGTTGCACGTCATCGTCACGAAGAGATCTGGCTTGCCAAACTTTGTCACAATGCTCATTGCGTCTTGGTACAGTTGTTGGCAATGTCTGGGACTGCCAATGAAGCTGGATGGCAGTATCACCATTTTGCCAACGTCGTATCCCTGCCGCTCGGCCCTGTGCTCGATGTGGTCCATAAGGCCGCGATACAGCTCGGCGCGCAGTGTTTTTTGATTCTTAATGATGAATTCTAGGCGGTTGCCCTCCACCTTGATGTACGCGTCCACCATGAACTGCTGCGTCAGCTTGCCGGCGTGCAGCACGGGGTTGAAGGCGCCGACGCGCTCCTGGAGTCTGTAGCTGTAATACTCCATCAGTGTGACGACGTTGTGCGCGGATTGCCTGGTGTGCGGCATGTCTCTCTGGAAGCCGGCTTCGCCGCGCGGAAACAGCAGGGCGTAGCTCAGTGGGTCCGTGGATGGCGACAGGACGGACAGCTGTTCGAAGTAGCCGCTTCGCGTGAGGATGCGAATGTCGCGGCCGAGCGTAGGCATTCCACCGTCTACGCTCTGGTACACCACAGCCACTTCGAGCGCTGTCGGGTGCTCGAAGGTTCGACGCCTGTCTTCGACGACGCGCAGCTCTACTCTCGTGTCGGGTCGACCCTCGGCCGTGGCACGGACGCGCTCCTCAGCCTCCACCTGCCCCAGGGTCTTGAGCCCTTGGGCGAAAGGGTTAACTTCGCGAATCAGCGCGTCCAGCTCGTGCAGAAGGTCGGGCAGCAGCTTCGTGTTTTCGCGCCTGTCGACTCGATGTGTCTGCGCTTGCTCGGCGTCGAGGAAGTACAGGTGTGAGTAGAGCGGCTTCTCCACCCCTTGGCCCATGTGCGCGATCCTGTGCTGAATGTTTCCGTGAACACGGAAACAATACGTGCCACGGCCCTTCGGTATATCGGTCTTGGCACCGACCGACGCGAAGGAGAGCGAACTGTTGTAAGACCGGATGTTCTCACGGAAGTTCCTCGAGTGGTAGTGGCCTCCCGTGAGCAGTTCGAACATGAAGCCGGGGTACGGGAGCAGTGGCTCGAGCGTGACGTTGCCCCTGTGGCAACAGGTCGTGAACTGGCGGTTGTTTGTCTTCCAGCCGGCGGGCCTTTCCCCTTTGTAGTGCAGGGCGCTGCACTCGTCGCACACTTCGTCTTGGTTGCCGCAGTAATGCTGCAAGACGTCAGCCACATCTTGTCTTGCGGCTTCCAAGTGCGTGGGTGCCAGGTCCACCGGCGCGAGGTCGGGCTCCATCGCTTCATCCTCGGTTAGCTGGTGTTGTTCGCGTTCTGCCTCTTCGGCACGATCGGTGGCTTCCTCCTCGGCGCGCTGGGTGGCTTCCGCTTCAGCTGCCGCCAGCCGGTCCCCTGCCTCGGCGTCGCGACGTCGCCGCGCTCGCTCCCGCAGGCTAGCTAGACGCTCGGCATGCTCGGCTGCAGTCGCGTCCTCACGCAGTGTCTGGTCGTGAGCAGCCGTCTTGGCCAGGCGCGCTGTCCGCTGGGCCTCAGTCTCGGTCTCCATGCGCTGTCGCTTGTAGCTTGCCGACTGGTCCAGCCGCTTGAGTCGCTGTTCCTCAAGCTCTTCCTCCCTGCGGCGGCGCTCTGCTCCGGCCTTCTGAGCGAGACGCTCGACATGCTGGGCCTCGGTCTCGGTCTCCCTGCACTGGCGTTTGTAGCTCGCTGACTGTTCCAGCCGCTGGAGTCGCTGTTCCTCGAGCTGTACCTCTCTGCGGCGGCGCTCTGAGCGAGACGCTCGACATGCTGAGCCTCGGTCTCGGTCTCCCTGCGCTGTCGCTTGTAGCTTGCCGACTGGTCCAGCCGTTGGAGTCGCTGTTCCTCGAGCTCTTCCTCCCTGCGGCGGCGCACTGTTTCGGCCTTCACAGCCAGACGCTCGCCGCGCTGTGCCTCGGTCTCGGCTTCTCTGCGCTGGCGATCGAGGCCAGCCATTCGCGCGAGGCGAGCACGGCGTTCGTCCGCGGACTCGCTTTCTCTACGCAGACGCGCCTGCTCTGCAACGACAGCGAGGCGCTGGCGGCGTTGTCTGCCTGGCTCGTCGTCCGGGCGCTGGCCACAGGCATTGTCCGGGCTCTTCTCGGCGTGCGCCTGGTGTACCGAGGCATCGTGCGAAATAGAAGTGATGTAAGGGTTGACGCTCACCGATTCGGCCACGGGTCGTCCTTCGAGGGTGTCGACGTCGGGCTCGGCAAGGGGCGGCAAAGCGAGCGTTGCCGACGGCGCAGTGGCATTTAGCTCTCCTGTCGCGTGCTTGGCAGCTCGCTTGGCCCTTGCCCTGTCGGCCGCTACCTTCTTCGTTTCTTCGTTGCTCGTCCGCGTTTGTTTGGCCTGGGTCAGGCGAGCACGTTTTTTTGCCGGCATCTGTAGTTGTATGATGTGTTTCCAGTATATCAGTATACAGCTATATTATATACTTTCTTAAGGGCAAAACTCGATTTCAAACACAATAAGATTCCTAGTGGAAAAGTCGCGGAAAAACTCACAGTAAAACTCGTAGGAAATCTCGCAGAAAAATTTGCTGAAAAAAAATCAACTTCACAGTGCGATTAATTTTGTAACTATAGATACATTTAGTCGTGCATTGTTGCCAATTGTTGCCTCCAGAGGCGATAAATTGCTTCGAATTGTGTTTCGACATTTGGCGAATTTCATCGCTATGGAAATTATTTTGCACCTGTATTTTCCTTACTGCCTGCATTATTGCCTCCAGAGGCGATGACTTTCGGCCGAGTGAAATGGCGTGCGTTTTTCGTTGTTTTTTACATCAAGCGCGGCTCAAATCGCTGGCAAAATATTGCAGCGCTCAAGTCCTCAGTGGCACGAACACAAAACAACTTTCCCCGCGCGTTTTCATTGCGTTTTCGCAATTTCGCTGGCGATTTACGCCGTCAATTACATAGTCACATGGCCACATCCCCACATCCCCACATCCCCACATCCATGAGTACAATTGTATCGTGGCAACAGAAAATAGGGATTTTATATAAGGTTGATGGATGGATGGACAAGGGGCTCTGCCCCTGCGGCCTCCGGCCGCCAACCCCCCCGGCGTGCTTTGGGGCTTCGCCCCAAAGCACCATCTGCACGGGGCCCCTTTGCAGGGGGCTTCGCCCCCTGTAGGTTTTATTTGTTTCTTGTGTTGATTTGTTTTTTGTTACTTGTTATTTGACCCTTCTGCCACGCTTACCTAACACTTCGTATTGATCTACATATTCGCTGCTCAAATTCAAAATTATGGGTACTACTAATAATAGCTATATAAATTCGTGGCTCGGGTCCACCGACGTCCAACATCAATTGGTGATCCAAGAAAAGAGAGTTTTCATGTGTTGCCGCACACGCTGCTTGTAGGTATTCCTTTCCTGACCCACCCCAACCTCCCAACCCAGTCGTGTTGTATGTTTCCCCCCAGCATCCAGCACCCCAACACCCAGGACCCGGCACCCAGCAGTCGGCACCCGGCACCCAGCACCCATGACCCAGCATCCAGCACTCAACACCCGGCACCCAGCATCCAGCACCCAGGACCCGGCACCCGGCACCTAGCACCCAGCACCCGGCACCCAGCATCCAGCACTTAACATCCAGCACCAAACACCCGGCACACAGCACCCGGCACCCAGCACCCTGCACCCAGAACTCAACACACAGCACCCAGCACCCGGCACCCAGCACCCAGCTCCCAGGACCCGGCACCCGGCACCTAGCACCCAGGACCCAGCATCCAGCACTCAACACCCGGCACCCAGCATCCAGCACCCAGGACCCGGCACCTAGCACCCAGCACCCGGCACCCAGCATCCAGCACTTAACATCCAGCACCCAACACCCGGCACACAGCATTCGGCACCCGGCAACCAGCACCCAGGACCCAACACCCGGCACACAGCACCCGGCACCCGGCACCCCAGGACCCAGCACGCGGCACCCAACACCCAGCATCCTGCACTCAACACCTAGCACCCAGCACCCGGCACCCAGCGTCCAGCACTCAACACCTAGCACCCAGCCTCGAACACCCAGCACCCGATACCCAGCACCCAGCACCCGGCACCCTGCACCCTGCACCCAGAACTCAACACACAGCACCTAGCGCCCGGCACACGGCACCCAGCACCTAGCACCCAGCACCCTGCACCCAGCACCTAGCACCCGGCACCCACCATCCAGCAACTAGAACCCGGCACCCGGCACCCAGCATCCAGCACACAACACCCAGCACCCGGCACCCAGCACCCTGCACCCAGAACTCAACACACAGCACCCAGCACCCGGCACACGGCACCCAGCACCTAGCACCCAGCACCCAGCACCTAGCACCCGGCACCCAGCACCTAGAACCCGGCACCCGGCACCCAGCACCTAGAACCCGGCACCCGGCACCCAGCATCCAGCACTCAACACCCAGCACCCGGCACCTGGCACCCAACTCCCAGCACACGGCACCCATTACCCGGCATCCGGCACCCTGCACCTAGCACCCAGCACCCGGCACCCGGCACCCAGCACCCGACCCCCAGGACCCGTGCCCTGTCGGCCGCTGCCTTTGTCCTTTCTTCGTTGCTCGTCGGCGTTAGTTTGGCCTGGGTCAGGCGAGCACGTTTTTTTGGCACCCGGCACCGAGCATCCAGCACCCACCACCCGAACTCCAGTACCCGACACCAAGGACCCGGCACCCAGCATCCAGCACCCAGCACCAGGCACCCAGCACCCAGCACCCGGCACCCAGGACCCGGCACCCAGCATCCAGCACCCAGCACCAGGCACCCAGCACCCAGCACTCAACACCCGGCACCCAGCACCCAGCACCCGGCACCCAGCATCCAGCACCCAGTACCAGGCATCCAGGACCCAGCACGCGGCACCCAACACCCAGCACCCGGCACCCAACACCCAGCACCCAACACCCAGCACCCAGCACCAGGCACACAGCACCTAGCACCCGGCAACCGGCACCCAGCATCCAGCACTCAACACCCAGCACCCAGCACCCAGCATCCGGCACCCGGCACCCAAAACCCGACACCCAGGACCCGGCACCCGGCACCGAGCATCCAGCACCCGGCACCCAGCATCCAACACCCAGCACCCGGCACCCAGCATCCAGCACCCAACACCCAGCACCCAGCTCCCAGCACCTAGCACCCGGCACCCAGCACCCAGCATCCAGAATCTAGCTCCCAGCACCCGGCACCTAGCACCCAGACCCAGCACCCAGCATCCAGCACCCGGCACCCGGCATCAAGTACCCAGCACGCGCCACTAACACCAAGCACCCGGCACCCAGCATCCGGCACCCAGCGTCCAGCACTCAACACCTAGCACCCAGCATCCAACACCCAGCACCCAGCACCCAGCACCCGACACCCAGCACCCAGTGTTGTATGTTTCCTGATGCCTTTCCTGCCTTTCGTGCGTAGTTTTTTGCCGAAGAATATTCCCCCCCCCCCCCCAACAAAAATTATAATCCTACCTTTCCTTACCCGACCCAACTTCCCAACCATCATCTGCGTAGTACGACAGTGTTTATATGCACAATTGAACGATGGTTATCTACATATTCACTGCATAAAACCACGGTATTTCCCCCCCCCCCACCCCTAATCCTACCTTTCCTGACCCGACCCAACTTTCCAACCTTCCTCTGCGTAGTACAACAGTGTTGATATGCGCAATCGTACGATGGTCTGTTCCTTGTGCACTTGTGCCTTGTGCCTGGACCCCCTTCCCACCTCCTGCCTGCATGACAGACTTCCTTCCCTTTCTCTGTCCCTGCTTGTGTTGTCCACCAATGGCCGGATGTAAGACCTGGTGAATCGACACGGTCTTTTCCACGGTCTTCCTTCAAGTGCAAACGCGACGGTGTTGACATGCTCAATCGTACGCACCCAGCACTCAACACCCAGCACCCGGCACCCAGCATCCAGCACCCAGCACACGGCACCAAGCACCCACCACCCGACCTCCAGGACCCGGCACCCAGCACTCAACACCCAGCACCAGGCACCCAGCACCCGGCACACAGCACCTAGCACCCAGCAACCGGCACCCAGCATCCAGCACCCAGCACCCGGCACCAAGCACCCAGCACACCCACCACCCGACCCCAAGGACCCAGCACCCAGGACTCAACACCCAGCACCCGACACCCGGCACCCAGCATCGAGAACCCGGCACCCAGCACCCAGCACCCGGCACCAAGCACCCAGCACCAACACCTAGCACCCGGCACCCGGCACCCAGCATCCAGCACCCAGCACCCGGCACCCGGCACCCAGCACCGAGCAACCGGCAACCGGCACCCAACACCCAGCACCCGGCACCCAGCATCCAGCACCCGGCACCCAGTATCCAGCACCCAGGACCCGGCACCCAGCACCCGGAACCAAGCACCCAGCATCCAGCATCCAGGGCACCCAGCTTCAAGCACCCAGGACCCGGCACCCAGCACCCGGCACCCAGCACCCAGGACCCGGCACCCAGCACCCAGCATCCAGCACCCAGCACCCGGCACCCAGCACCCAGCACCCGGCACCCAGCACCCAGCACCCGGCACCCGCCACCCAGCATCCAGCACCCAGGACCCGTGCCCTGTCGGCCGCTGCCTTCGTCCTTTCTTCGTTGCTCGTCGGCGTTAGCACACCAACACCAAGCACCCAGAACCCGGCACCCAGCATCCAGTATCCAACACCCAGCACCCAGCATCCAACACCCAGCACCCAGCACCCGGCACCCAGCACTCTGCACCCAAAACCCAGGACCCGGCACCCAGCACTCGGCACCCGGAACCCGACCCCCAGCATCCAGCACCCGGAACCCGGCATCAAGCATCCGGCACCCAACACCCACCACCCACGACCCGAACTCCAGGAAACGACACCCGGCACCCGGCACCAAGCATCCAACACCCAACACCCGACCCCCGGCACCCAGCACCTAGCACCCGGCACCAGGCACCAGGCACCCAGGACCCGGCACCAGGCACCAGGCACCCAGGACCCAGCAACCAACATCCGGCACCCAACACCCAGCACCCAGCACTCAACACACAGCACCCAGCACCCAACATCCAGCACCCGGCACCCGGCACCAAGCATCCAACACCCAGCACCCGACCCCCAGCACCCAGCACCTAGCACCCGGCACCAGGCACCAGGCACCCAGGACCCAGCAACCAACATCCGGCACCCAACACCCAGCACCCAGCACTCAACACACAGCACCCAGCACCCAACATCCAGCACCCGCAACCCGGCACCAAGCATCCAACACCCAGCACCCGACCCCCAGCATCCAGCACCTAGCACCCGGCACCAAGCACCAGGCACCCAGGACCCAGCAACCTACATCCGGCACCCAGGACACGGCACCCAGCATCCAGCACCCAACAGGCAGGACCCAGCACTCAACACCCAGCACCCGGCACCAGGCACCCAGCACCCGGCACACAGCACCCAGCATCCAGCACTCAACACCCTGCACCCGGCACCCGGTACCCGGCAAACGGCAGCCAGCACCCAGCATCCAACACCCAACACCCCAGCACCCGTCAACCCGCAACCCAGAATCCGGCACCCAGCATCCAGCACCCGGCACCCAGCACCCAGCACCCGGCACCCAGCATCCAGCACCAAGCACCCGGCACCAAGCACCCAGCACCCACCACCCAGCACCCGACCCCCAGGACCCAGCACCCAGGACTCAACACCCAGCACCCGGCAACCGGCACCCAGCATCGAGCACCCGGCACCCAGCACCCAGCACCCGGCACCAAGCACCCAGCACCAACACCTAGCACCCGGCACCCGGCACCCAGCATCCAGCACCCAGCACCCGGCACCCGGCACCCAGCACCGAGCAACCGGCAACCGGCACCCAACACCCAGCATCCGGCACCCAGCATCCAGCACCCGGCACCCAGTATCCAGCACCCAGGACCCGGCACCCAGCACCCGGAACCAAGCACCCAGCATCCAGCATCCAGGGCACCCAGCTTCCAGCACCCGGCACCCAGGACCCAGGACCCGGCACCCAGCACCCAGCATCCAGCACCCAGCACCCGGCACCCAGCACCCAGCACCCGGCACCCAGCACCCAGCACCCGGCACCCAGCACCCAGCACCCGGCACCCGCCACCCAGCATCCAGCACCCAGGACCCGTGCCCTGTCGGCCGCTGCCTTCGTCCTTTCTTCGTTGCTCGTCGGCGTTGCACTCCAACACCAAGCACCCAGAACCCGGCACCCAGCATCCAGCATCCAACACCCAGCACCCAGCATCCAACACCCAGCACCCGGCACCCAGCACTCAGCACCCAAAACCCAGGACCCGGCACCCAGCACTCGGCACCCGGAACCCGACCCCCAGCATCCAGCACCTAGCACCCGGCACCAGGCACCAGGCACCCAGGACCCAGCAACCAACATCCGGCACCCAACACCCAGCACCCAGCACTCAACACACAGCTCCCAGCACCCAACATCCAGCACCCGGCACCCGGCACCAAGCATCCAACACCCAGCACCCGACCCCCAGCATCCAGCACCTAGCACCCGGCACCAGGCACCAGGCACCCAGGACCCAGCAACCAACATCCGGCACCCAACACCCAGCACCTAGCACTCAACACACAGCTCCCAGCACCCAACATCCAGCACCCGGCACCCGGCACCAAGCATCCAACACCCAGCACCCGACCCCCAGCATCCAGCACCTAGCACCCGGCACCAGGCACCAGGCACCCAGGACCCAGCAACCTACATCCGGCACCCAGGACACGGCACCCAGCATCCAGCACCCAACAGGCAGGACCCAGCACTCAACACCCGCCACCCGGCACCCAGAACCCGGCACCCGGCACCCAGTATCCAGGATCCAGCACCCAACACCCAGCAATCGGCACCCGGCACCCGGCACTCAACACCCGGCACCCAGCACCCGGCACCCAGGACCCGGCACCCAGCACCTAGAACCCGGCACCCAGCACCCAACACCCTGCACCCAGCACGCGACCCCCAGCACCTAGCAACCGGCACCAGTACCCAGCATCCAGCACCCGGCACCAGGCACCCAGACCCAACACCCGGCACCCAAAACCCAGCACTCAGCATCCGACACCCAGCACCCACTTCCCGACACCTATCATCCAGCACCCAGGACCCAGCATCCAGCACCCGACCCCCAGGACCCGTGCCCTGTCGGCCGCTGCCTTCGTCCTTTCTTCGTTGCTCGTCGGCGTCAGTTTGTCCTGGGTCGGGCGAGCACGTTTTTTTGGTGGCATCTGCAGTAGTTGTATGGTGTTTTTCCACACTCTCATTTCAATTCGCTTAAACTTGAGTGAATTCAGCTCAGAAATGAGCCATAACTTCGACCAGAATACGTCGTACTTGATTCACTCACACCCGAGATACACGTTCGCTCGCGAATCACGAGTGAAGCTGAGTGAAGCTACGGCTCGCCCACTTCACTCACGGCAGCTGGGTCACTAAATATCCAAACGAGCGCTGTGCACTCCGACTTTAAACTGGATTATAGTAGGGGGTGATTAGAGGAACCGTTTGACACCTCATTTGGCCATGGGGGATGAAGGGTTCACAAGATATGGGCACTTTAATTATCATTTTCGTATATTTTTGTAGGCAACATTGGGTTGCGGCCTTTTGACTTTAACCGGCGCTGCTGTTCACTACCGCTGGTGTTGGTGCTAGTCAGACACCGACGCCAATAACCTCACCTTTGTTTTTCTAAATCGTCACCGTGAACTTAGCACGCGCACTAGCACGGATAGCACGGAATGCACGGAGTGGCAAGGAGGTACCAAGGCAAAAGAGAGAAATAGGAATGTCCCATACAAAAAGTCATTTCTTCATTTATATACTAGGCATTGACGTTTAGTCTTTAGGCCTATATATATTATATTTAGTATCGAACGTAATTGATTTAATGACGGACAATCAGAGATGAGGTCATCTATGAAACTAAAGAAATCAAAGGTCCTTTGGACCCACTTTATGATGTTATTATTGACTTCTATAGCTCTAGACCAATTGTCATGAATTGTCAATTGCTTGCGCACTTCGTGCAGTACCTAGCGGTCATCCAACCACAATTTTTCTAGCACGGAGTTGCTTAACTCAATGATGTTTTATTTAATAAACGAAAACGAGAGATGAGTACCACGATGAAACTTTCAGGAACAATAGTCCTCAGGACCAACTACAAGAAGTCGCCTATACCTTACGCATTGGTCTTTAATGATCGATTTACGGGAAAACTTTACCGCGTACATCGTTGCTACTTTCAGGATCGATGGTCATAAGGACCTTCTTAATGATGCAGTAGGTGCCCAAAGTTTGCCCGGCTCCAGAAGCCAAAAATTTACATTTTTATCGTTTTGCCTATACCTTACGCATGACTTAATTTATTTAATTACGAGAAAACTTTACCGCGAACATCGTTGCTACTTTCAGGATCGATGGTCATTAGGACCTTCTTAATGATGCAGTAGGTGCCCAAAGTTTGCCCGGCTCCAGAAGCCAAAAATTTACATTTTTAATTGATTAGCCTATACCTTACGCATGACTTAATTTATTTAATTACGAGAAAACTTTACCGCGTACATCGTTGCTTCTTTCAGGATCGATGGTCATTAGGACCTTCTTAATGATGCAGTAGGTGCCCAAAGTTTGCCCGGCTCCAGAAGCCAAAAATTTACATTTTTAATTGATTAGCCTATACCTTACGCATTGGACTTAATTGATCGATTTACGGGAAATCGGAGTTGAAAGCTACCAAAATAGGGATTTTAATTCACGTAACAAGCCCGAGCCGAAGGTTTATAATTGGGCTACACTTACGTCTTGTGGACATTTTCTTTAGGTAAACGCTATTTGCCCGGACTATACAAGGCCGTTTAGTTGGCTGACATCTCCAGCAGCGACTTGCATGGCAGCGTGAGAAAAGCCGGCTCTCTCCGAGCTAGTATAGACGCTAAGAAGCCTGGAAGTCCGATAACGCCATCCGAGTGCCAACCTCACAGCGAACCCGCATGTTCTCTCGGAACTGGGTTTCTTAGTTCCTTGAACAGCAACTTTATCACCTAGTATACTAGCTTTTATTATCTACTATAAGATTGACGCGCCAATATTACGCGTCTCGGCTGTATCACAATCGGCAACCCGACAAACGCTATGTTTCTCGGAAGTCGGAACTACCTGTAAAAATACCATTGTCCAAAGAAGCCGCTGCAAAAGTACCAAATATATACCAAGTTCACACTCAATAACATTTTGATCATACTTACTTTTTTAACTCGATAGGTTATACCATTAAAATAGTAACACGTGTGTTATGCCATACCGAAGGTGACTTCTGCGTGCATGAATACATGAAGGTATTCGTTAGGCAAAGAATGATTAAATACCCTTCGAGTGTTCGCGCCTATGATCTGTGTGATGCGTATTTCTGATTCAGAATTTTGGGATAACTGTGATGGGATAATATATTAAACCTGATTTTAAGATATCATGCGGGACTAATGTTTTGGTGTTCAATAAATTGAACCATCTTTTGAAATGTATCAAAGTTTTTTATTATTTTTATTAATTCTTTCTTATTTCATTGAAATTTCAGTTTCTGGCACACCCCCAGCCAGATATTTGAGGGTAAAAACCCGGGGGGTGGAGGAATGGAATACCTGGGTATCCCGGCGATCTCTCGCGCCGCCGCGGCGATCTCTCGCTCAGCTCTTTGATTTTTATGAACTTCGTGAAAGTTCTCAGAAGTCACTTGTCAGTTTGTAGCTATTCTTAATTCGTTGCGGGCCTGGCTCCCGAAGGCGCCGCCGGGCCGAGAATAATAACTTCATTTAGTTAGCACATTTTTTTTTGATCGCCTTATCGCAGCATACCGATTCATTATACCCCTACGTTGCTACTGCCTTACCCTTCACGGTTGAAAATAACCGAATTTGTGTTGTTTCTGGGGTATGTGAGAACTTATGGTCGAGGAAACATGACTCATGGTAGCTCTGTCTCTGTTTACCAGTGGCGTGCCGTGGAAAAATCGATAGATGAATCAAACGGATCAAAAATTGAGTGTAGGACAATTTGCCAGCGGACAATTTGCCAGGCTACCCTTTCGTATAGAAGGGGTGGGCAGTCAGGTATTAAACCGCGGGAGGCACCGTGTGGCCAGGCATCATCTTGCCCCCGGCTTCTTGGGTATCACGTCAAAAATTACAGTAAAATGCTAGATATCAACAGTTATAGATTTTACGGACTGGTGCTGAGTCCAAGAGACACAGGTACGCGTTACCGGGACATGGTATCTTAGTAGTTCTATGTTCGTACTTCGTATACACCAGCTTCCTTCGTGCCGCTGGAAGAACGATCCGCTTCTATAGACAAAAAGGTTACCATTTGCACCATCTATTGCATTTATACATCATATCTAATACATATTTATACTATTCGAGGTATAAGTAAGTTCATGTACCAATATCATTTGCCAAATGTGAAAGAATCGACGAGAAGATATACAATTAATGTCAGAAGTTGAATAAAATCTAACATAGCTATTATCTCTATGATCTTTATATCCACAAGTGCCTTTTAGTCTATCTCATGAATGAAATAATGTTTCATTTTACTGTAACTTTTGTCGTGGTGCCCAAACAGCGTACTTGTTCCTTCTGTTGGGGAATTTCCCCAAAGCGATGATGCTTCAGGTAGCTAGCTGCGATTGAATACCCCCTCGAACCGGAAAGGTTCACTGGCAAATTGTCCGCTGGCAAATTGTCCGCCGCCCCAAAAATTTGCCTCATGATGAAAGCCTACATGGCAGCCAGGCGGTATACGAGGAATTTCACCGACCTAAAAACGGTGTTTTTATATTATGTTCTATGGTTTTATTATGCTAAACATAACTTACCAAAAATATTTAAAAAAAAAACCTGCAGGAAAATTGGTTGGGGGCCCGGAAAATGCGATGGAATCTTTTGTACTGTCCAAAAGTCGCAAAATTAGAGATGGCGTCAGGATTTTTTCCTAGTGCATAATTGTGGTACTTTTGTGACGAAGCTTTTTTATCTCTGCAAGTTTAATACAAACGGAAATAGGGAATTTTGAAAAATTGAATAAATGGTTCAAATGTTACATGATTTTTAACAGACTGCCAGTGGGAAACAATAAGATATTCGCGATTTTAAAATAAATGATCATGAGGCCTAAGCCATTCAGATTCCAAATATGTAAGTTTCATCCTGATCGGTCAAGAAATGTAGATTCCTGACAGTACACAAGCAACGGTTGCGCGAAGCAAATTTTGCCAAGATTCCAAGCCGCGATCTTTATGAACTGCCTACATACAGGATTCAATTCTTCATCGCTAGCAGCCAGCTACAGCAACCTTGGAACGTTTCGTGCACCAAAAGTATCTCGCGCGAGAGTTTATCTCATAAGCCTCTAGTTTATATTTTTGTTCTAAGCTCAAATGAAATGATTTACGAGCACTGCGGTAAGAAGTCTCGCCTTCCAAGCTCCCGACGTATTTTAGAATGTGACAAGACCTGTGCTTTGACGAACTCATTTTTGTTTTTGGAGCATTCGAGCGCTGCGCTTCCCAATAGTGGTATATAGCTCACCTGCTGCCGTAGTTATCATTAATGATTATCAAGAAATTCTTGGTAAATTGACCGATTGGCCGATTGGGCGCCTTCGCCTCTGTGGGTTGTCGCTATTGTAGCCTTATTGAAACAGTGGGTTTGATCACACGGAAGCACACGGAAGCACTAATAAGCACGGGTTATAAATCACTGGTTTCGAATATTAGCTCATTACTGATTGATTTTGGAGGCTGGACCTTACAGGCACTCCAGTGATATCTACATCGATTCGATGTAGCGCGCCAAACTCACCACTAAAATACTTGCGCGTGAGAAGGCATTGGGTCCGTCGAACAGCACTTGAAAAGTTCGTTCAAAAAGGAAGTCTCAATTACACATCCACACCCTTGCAATGATACTCTCTAATTAATCGTTATCAATAAATCAATCGATTTTCGGATTGGCCACTATTTATCATTGACCAATTATTTCTGGGAATATTTTATTGCCTTGGCTTAGATTTTTGAAAGTACAACATTCCACATTGCGATAATAGGCTTATAACGACACGACATAAAACTCGTAAAAGTAAAGAAATAGATCAATGTAATATCCGCAATTATCATCCAATCACTGCGATTCAAAATGATCTACACTCTGTATGCTGCCACGAATCCAATGGTATCAATAGCATAATAGAATTCCCGATATTGTGGGCCATTTAGTGTCACTGGGACATGTTTTGAAATGAAGTGATAAGAAAAATTCCTTCTCGAGAGTTCATCCTTCTACTTGTGGTTGTGTGTATAATGTAAGAGTATTAGCTCGTGACTAGACGTTGTAGCTTAGATGTCTGCATGTGCATTGGGGGTGGGGGGCATGGTGCAGGTGGCCAGAGCAGTTCGACTTCGATGTTTCGCCTTGTTTCGCGTAGGAATAAGACGGGAGCGTGAGAAAAACAAATCCTACTTGCTTCAGAGCTCGTGAGCGACTGATTTTAACTTTTTAAGAGAGTACGCATTAAGCACATAGTGGAGTTCCCACGGGTGTGAATCCCGATAAGTTCGGACTTCGTTCGGCAGGCCTACTCAGAACCCAGTGCTTGTCGCTCATCTCAAGGGAATCAATCTTAAAAGTGATTCCCCTCAGCTTAAAAATAGATAAATGCTGCCAAAGTGGGCAAAATTCGCCTAGAGATTGACATGATATTGGCTGAAGAAGAGAAACGAACAATATTGTGGGCCTTAAATCCTCGCCTTTTCTCTGTACGCACACATCTAGGGCTTTCATTGGTCAGCCGTGCTCGCCGGCGACGCCTACCGCGCGGCCAGCTGCTGCAGCGACTGGCTTCTAGCACCGAGCACGTTGCTCAGCCAACAGCACCAGCATGGGACGGGAGAAACATTTCAAGCAAGTGATTTCCTTCGACGAGCTACAGTCAAACAGTCTATGCTGATAGCGTCACGCGCTCTGGCGCGGGATGTATTTGCGCGGAGTTCCGAATTGATCAGCGACGACGTCGTGCAGGGCTGGCCCCGACCCCGCCAACCCCCATGACTGTCTTCCTACATCACACAGTCTCTGTTCACCTGGTCGTCGCTGTCTCGCCGGTTGAATCACGGCGTCGCGCGTCACTGCTCAGCGACGACGTCGTGAAGGGCTGGCCCCGACCCCGCCGTCAGGGGCGTGCCGTCCATGGAATCAAGGGAATCATTGATTCCCCTCGAATTCCCAATAAATAAATTAAAACAGATATTTTTCTTAAAATACCAAACTACATTCTTAGCGATGTAAGTAAAATCACATTTTTTAATAAACTTTCATCTTATGTTATGGAATTGATGCTAATTCAATTCGGAACTCCGCGCAAATACATCCCTCGGCAGAGAATGCGCGTGACGCAACCCGCATCACTCGACTGTAGCTCGTCCAAGGGAATCACTTGTTTGAAATGCTTCTCCCGTCCCGTGCTGTTGGCTGTGCAGCGTGCTAGCAGCCAGTCGCTGCAGCGAGCCGGCCGCGCGGCAGGCGTCGCCGGCGAGCACGACGTGTCAATAAAAGCCCTAAATATGCGCGTGCAGAGCACGGGCGAGGCTTTTAGGTCCACAATATTGTTCGTTACTCTTCCAGGGCCCATATCATGTAAACTTATTAGTGCATTTTGCCCATTATGGCTGCATTTATCGAGTTTTAAGCTGAGGGGAATCACTTCTCAAGATTGCTTCCCATGAGATGTGCGACAAGCACTGGGTCTGAGTCAGCCTGCCGAACGATGGCCGGGAACAGCCGAACTTTTACCGCCTGCCTACCATGTAGCAAGGGACAAGCAATGACATGCAATCGGTCGTAATTCAGTACCTAGTCAGCAGCAATTAATAATGAGACGGTGAAAAAGATCCGATCGATCATCGAAAGATTCATTACCGTCATGGACCATCTCGGGGCTCCTGAGGAGGCTTTCATGATGAGGAGGAGGCAAATTTTTGACTCGATTGATTCCCCTATTGATTTTTCCACGGCACGCCACTGCCCGCCGTGGTGATAGAACAAGGTCTAAAATTCAGGAGACATTCCTGATACATCCCTGAAATCGTCTTTAGCTTCTATGCGAATTTCTTGTATCAAGTAATGGTCACCTACTTTTGGGGTTCCGATATTATTGCTGATGATATCGCAAATAATATTCAAGTTGCTATCGATGAAGAGACACGATGTTCCATTGTCTGCGATGTGTCCGCTTCTGTCTCTAGAGTGGGAGTCAAAGAACCAGAATGATCCATTCTGGTTTTTTCCTACTGCGACGGAAATACCCATCAAAGTAAGGACTCCGGCTTGGTAACGTTCTAGAAACGTAGCGATACCCGTGGCTAAATCCTCGTTCAGGTCGTCGGCGGTGTCGCCTAGCACCTTCCCATTGATGGCATGGTTGAAATTCACATCCAAAATGTAGGGACGTGCCTGCAAATCGACGAAAACGGGAATATCGTCCACCGACAAGTACCGGGATGCTGCTGATGGTGAAATCGACCGGTACAGTGTATCGCCCTCGGTCAGTATACTGTCTAGCGTGCTACTTGACCAAGAGTAGGGCGACACATCCGAGGCGTACAAAATCGCAACCACGGCGTTTGCTGTGCACTGCAGGCCACGCGATTCTGCCGGGAAGCGATCGTCGCCCTGGTGGAAATTGCCACGGGTTATGATGGTCATGATATTCACATCATCGTCCGGACTCGAGGAACGTGTCGGATCAGAGCGTTTGGGAGTCAGATCGAGTCCCAGGACAGCGCAGCACACGCGACATGTGTACTGGAAGGATTCGTCAGGGTGGAGGCTGCCATCGTATTCCTCGCAGTTGATGTGCATCCACCTCTTACATGAGTCGCAACCAATCCACACTCTCGATGTTTGCGCGTCCGCATCCTCGGCGCCGCATACGTAGCAGAGGTTGTAGACAGGCTCTGAGGCGGCCAGCAAATCCGACATCAGGGTGCTTCGGTAGTCTTGCGGGTCAATTGGTGACCGTGGTTGACCTGCGCAATAGTGCCTGATGTAATGCACCGTAAACACGCCACAACTGTCGGAGTCCGGTTGGATTTGGCAGTTTTCTGCCGCCCTTATCCTCCACGCTTGCACGCTGAGTGGGATCAGCTGGTCTCCTGCGTGGGCTTTGTTGTACGCCTTGAGGAAAACCACGAATTTGCCGAGCATGGTCGTCGATTCTCCGGTGCTTCCTCCCAGTGAGTTAAACACCGTGAACTCACGCAAATTCATGTGGGCAACAGCAAGCACCCAGTGCGCACCCGAGTTGAATGGCATGAAAACTCGGCCATTCGGTCCTAGCGCACCGTGGTATCTGAAAACCGAGTCGCCAAAGATGTGCCTAGTAGCGTAGGTGTCGATCAACACATCGCCTGGTTGGGAATGGCGATGCATTGACAGCGTGGCCGCTGCGTTGATGGAGTCGTCGCTCAGCCATCGATGCCCGCTGAAAGCCCGGTACGCTTGCATTCCCAGTAATTCCGACTTCGCTTTTTTTTCAAGCGGGAAGCGTCTGTATTTTATGAGGGTGTACGAGTCTTCAAACCCTGCCATGTAATACTGAGGGTCAGTCACAAGGCCGTTTTTATGGCTGACCTCGAACTTAGGAATGCTTAACGACGCCAGCGACGACGCCAGCGAAGACGCCAGTGGCGACGCCAGAGAAGACGCCAGCGACGTGGCCAGAGGCGAGGCTGCCGGCTTGGCCAGTGACATCGTCGTATCATGCGGGCGCTCATTCAGCCCCGCAATGGCAAGCCGGCCAGAGGGCGGTGGAGTGGTCGCAGGAGTCGACGTAGCAACTGGGGTCGAAAATCTCGATTGCAGGAGCAGCTTCTGTGCGAATTGAGCCCTACCGAAGTATGAGCTCCGCCCCTTCTTCTTCTTGCTCCAAGTCTCCACGACGAGAGGATTATCGGCCTGTTTGTCCTCGTCGCTGAGTCTGGGCCTCTTTGCAGGGGTGCTGGCACTCTCAGAAGGCACTCTGCTCTTCTCGCTGCTCTTCAACAACCCGGCGTTGGTGGGGGGGTCGTCGCAGGCGTCACTGTCGTCCTTCTCACCCATGAACGACGCTTTCGTAGCCTCGAGCTTGCGTTTGCGTGGCCCGTGGGCGAGTCTGGTCTTCGGGATTGCGTGCTTGATTTGGCGAAACTTAGCAATGACGTTTTCGCGACATTTTCTAAGCAAACGCGATGGACGAGTGCTGGGTTCTTTTGGATGCATTTCGTTCTTCACAGAATCGAAATACTTCTCCACAGCTCCGTTGCTTAGCCTGCAGCTAGCTTCGGGATCCATCAACAAGCCTGTCCACAGTGGGAGGAACGGAATCCACTTCTTGAGGATCAGATTTAGCACCTCGACGCTCATCAGCGCGTTCTCGGTCGGCGGTAGGGGGTCGCCGATGAAAACCTCGTCGATGAGGGGGGCGTCGTTCAAGGCGTCCTGGTAGAACGGGCTGCTCTCGTACACGGTCTTAGGCAGCGGTTCAGCCTCCTCGTCAAGAGAGATGACCTCGCAAGCAACAGGTTCACTGGTCGGATGCTGCTCGGCCATGTCATGCAAGGATTGCATTGACGCAATGTACTGCGGGGTCTCATGAGCAGCGCGGAGGATGACGCTGAGGTGCCTCAAGATAGACCTCAAGACCGTGTAGCTCGATGTGTCGGACATCAGCGACAACACCTCGAGAACAAAGCGCTTCAGCTTCTTGGCCATGGGCTTCCCTTTCACCTTGGCACCCACGCTGTCCGCCATGTTTTTCATTAGGTGGGCGCAACAGAGATGGAGTGTCACAACCGACGCCGTCAGCATTGGTTCAAGCGTGCGTGTCACTCGCGTGTAGCAGTACTTCAGATACGCAGTCAGCGACATCTGGTTCCATGCCAAGTTCACCGCATTTATGATTGCGAACGATGAATCGGTCACAACTCGCGAGACGAGCGGCCACTTCTTGCAGATAGTCGTAGCATGGTGCTTGAAATGTAGCAAGAACGACGATATCTGCGCGCTGTTCTGTTGCGCACTCAGCATCTCCATGACGGGGAAAACGACGTCCTGCACGCGAATGACGCCGGCGTACAACAAGACTTGCTTGCGGCTCGGGTCCATCGGCATGACAACGCTGCCGGTGGCGTCCAAGTGCAACACGGGTAGATTCGAGCGGGCGCCTCTGCCGACGTGCTTCAGGATTTCCAGCTGTTCTCTGCTGAAAATATGAACGACGAAAGGGCGGCATACACTCTGAATGTACTCCGACTCCTTCCGCGTCTCGTCAAACGTCGATGTCTGCAAGTCGAGCAGATCCTGAAACATGTTCGGGTGGAGATCGAACTCGGCCAACGCCTCCTTCCGAATCGTTCGAAACACTGCATCGGATTTAATGCCCTGCGCATTTCCCTCGATGAGTACGTCGGGGTCGGCGGCCACAAGCTGCTTAATCTTATAAGCGTGGCCGGTCATGTGCCGGAGCTTTTCCCGCGCAGCGACGCGTTCCGCCCCTCGCAAGTCGTGGGTTCGCAGATGTTCGTGCCGAACCGATCTGATCCCCGTAAACACGTCGACTGTCATGCGGTCGCCCACGGCAGGCTTCTCCCGGATGATCAACTTGAACGTCCGGCACTTCCTATGCCGGCAGTAGCAGTATATCGTGTAGAAACAAAGCCGCCCCGCGTCTTTTCGCTTCACGGTCAGGACACACTTTTGTGCGTCGACGGCTTCGAATTTGGAAACGAGGTGAGATTTATATACTCCCGGGACGAGTCTGTCATCCACCAGGAATTGCTTCCATTCATCGTACTCGAAATCGAGGGAGAAAAGGAACTTAACGCAATCCCTGTAGGACTTTAATCGCCTGGCCAGCTTACGCTTGCCTCTCGAGTCATCTGATGTCTCGTTGCTCATGACCGATGACGATCTCTCCGATTCGGACGTGTCAGCGGTGCTCGTCTGGAGCTGGGGGCCAGCGGCGCTCGTCTCGAGCTGGGAGCCAGCGGTGCTCGTCTGGAGCTGGGGGCCAGCGGTGCTCGTCTCGAGCTGGGGGCCAGCGGTGCTCGTCTGGAGCTGGGGGCCAGCGGTGCTCGTCTGGAGCTGGGGGCCAGCGGCGCTCGTCTCGAGCTGGGGGCCAGCGGTGCTCGTCTGGAGCTGGGGGCCAGCGGCGCTCGTCTCGAGCTGGGGGCCAGCGGTGCTCGTCTGGAGCTGGGGGCCAGCGGTGCTCGTCTCGAGCTGGGGGCCAGCGGCGCTCGTCTCGAGCTGGGGGCCAGCGGTGCTCGTCTGGAGCTGGGGGCCAGCGGTGCTCGTCTCGAGCTGGGGGCCAGCGGTGCTCGTCTCGAGCTGGGGGCCAGCGGTGCTCGTCTGGAGCTGGGGGCCAGCGGCGCTCGTCTCGAGCTGGGGGCCAGCGGTGCTCGTCTCGAGCTGGCGGGCAGGAGCCAGGGGAAGCTTGTCTTCTCCACCCAAGAGAGCATCGTAGTGCCACCGCACACTGTTGTGCCCTACCCGTCTCAATCTACAGTAAAGCTTTAGAGACGTCCTCCGCGAACTCTCATTAGCCAACTCTAGGCAGACGGTAGTAAGAAGTGCGTTGTTAGCACTGCCCTCGCCGATGACGTCGTCGTAGCGCCTGCTCGGCAAGTGCGCGGTGTGGGCGATGATGCAGCGCGCAACGCGGGCATTGTCATCGATGGCTCGAATGGTCAGCGGGCCGGTCGTCGTAGCGCCTGCTCGGCAAGTGCGCGGTGTGGGCGATGATGCAGCGCGCAACGCGGGCATTGTCATCGATGGCTCGAATGGTCAGCGGGCCGGTCGTCGTAGCGCCTGCTCGGCAAGTGCGCGGTGTGGGCGATGATGCAGCGCGCAACGCGGGCATTGTCATCGATGGCTCGAATGGTCAGCGGGGCGGTCGTCGTAGCGCCTGCTCGGCAAGTGCGCGGTGTGGGCGATGATGCAGCGCGCAACGCGGGCATTGTCATCGACGGCTCGAATGGTCAGCGGGCCGGTCGTCGTAGCGCCTGCTCGGCAAGTGCGCGGTGTGGGCGATGATGCAGCGCGCAACGCGGGCATTGTCATCGATGGCTCGAATGGTCAGCGGGCCGGTCGTCGTAGCGCCTGCTCGGCAAGTGCGCGGTGTGGGCGATGATGCAGCGCGCAACGCGGGCATTGTCATCGATGGCTCGAATGGTCAGCGGGGCGGTCGTCGTAGCGCCTGCTCGGCAAGTACGCGGTGTGGGCGATGATGCAGCGCGCAACGCGGGCATTGTCATCGATGGCTCGAATGGTCAGCGGGGCGGTCGTCGTAGCGCCTGCTCGGCAAGTGCGCGGTGTGGGCGATGATGCAGCGCGCAACGCGGGCATTGTCATCGACGGCTCGAATGGTCAGCGGGCCGGTCGTCGTAGCGCCTGCTCGGCAAGTGCGCGGTGTGGGCGATGATGCAGCGCGCAACGCGGGCATTGTCATCGATGGCTCGAATGGTCAGCGGGCCGGTCGTCGTAGCGCCTGCTCGGCAAGTGCGCGGTGTGGGCGATGATGCAGCGCGCAACGCGGGCATTGTCATCGATGGCTCGAATGGTCAGCGGGGCGGTCGTCGTAGCGCCTGCTCGGCAAGTGCGCGGTGTGGGCGATGATGCAGCGCGCAACGCGGGCATTGTCATCGATGGCTCGAATGGTCAGCGGGGCGGTCGTCGTAGCGCCTGCTCGGCAAGTGCGCGGTGTGGGCGATGATGCAGCGCGCAACGCGGGCATTGTCATCGATGGCTCGAATGGTCAGCGGGGCGGTCGTCGTAGCGCCTGCTCGGCAAGTGCGCGGTGTGGGCGATGATGCAGCGCGCAACGCGGGCATTGTCATCGATGGCTCGAATGGTCAGCGGGGCGGTCGTCGTAGCGCCTGCTCGGCAAGTGCGCGGTGTGGGCGATGATGCAGCGCGCAACGCGGGCATTGTCATCGATGGCTCGAATGGTCAGCGGGGCGGTCGTCGTAGCGCCTGCTCGGCAAGTGCGCGGTGTGGGCGATGATGCAGCGCGCAACGCGGGCATTGTCATCGACGGCTCGAATGGTCAGCGGGGCGGTCGTCGTAGCGCCTGCTCGGCAAGTGCGCGGTGTGGGCGATGATGCAGCGCGCAACGCGGGCATTGTCATCGATGGCTCGAATGGTCAGCGGGCCGGTCGTCGTAGCGCCTGCTCGGCAAGTGCGCGGTGTGGGCGATGATGCAGCGCGCAACGCGGGCATTGTCATCGATGGCTCGAATGGTCAGCGGGCCGGTCGTCGTAGCGCCTGCTCGGCAAGTGCGCGGTGTGGGCGATGATGCAGCGCGCAACGCGGGCATTGTCATCGATGGCTCGAATGGTCAGCGGGGCGGTCGTCGTAGCGCCTGCTCGGCAAGTGCGCGGTGTGGGCGATGATGCAGCGCGCAACGCGGGCATTGTCATCGATGGCTCGAATGGTCAGCGGGCCGGTCGTCGTAGCGCCTGCTCGGCAAGTGCGCGGTGTGGGCGATGATGCAGCGCGCAACGCGGGCATTGTCATCGATGGCTCGAATGGTCAGCGGGGCGGTCGTCGTAGCGCCTGCTCGGCAAGTGCGCGGTGTGGGCGATGATGCAGCGCGCAACGCGGGCATTGTCATCGATGGCTCGAATGGTCAGCGGGCCGGTCGTCGTAGCGCCTGCTCGGCAAGTGCGCGGTGTGGGCGATGATGCAGCGCGCAACGCGGGCATTGTCATCGATGGCTCGAATGGTCAGCGGGCCGGTCGTCGTAGCGCCTGCTCGGCAAGTGCGCGGTGTGGGCGATGATGCAGCGCGCAACGCGGGCATTGTCATCGACGGCTCGAATGGTCAGCGGGCCGGTCGTCGTAGCGCCTGCTCGGCAAGTGCGCGGTGTGGGCGATGATGCAGCGCGCAACGCGGGCATTGTCATCGATGGCTCGAATGGTCAGCGGGGCGGTCGTCGTAGCGCCTGCTCGGCAAGTGCGCGGTGTGGGCGATGATGCAGCGCGCAACGCGGGCATTGTCATCGATGGCTCGAATGGTCAGCGGGGCGGTCGTCGTAGCGCCTGCTCGGCAAGTGCGCGGTGTGGGCGATGATGCAGCGCGCAACGCGGGCATTGTCATCGATGGCTCGAATGGTCAGCGGGCCGGTCGTCGTAGCGCCTGCTCGGCAAGTGCGCGGTGTGGGCGATGATGCAGCGCGCAACGCGGGCATTGTCATCGATGGCTCGAATGGTCAGCGGGGCGGTCGTCGTAGCGCCTGCTCGGCAAGTGCGCGGTGTGGGCGATGATGCAGCGCGCAACGCGGGCATTGTCATCGATGGCTCGAATGGTCAGCGGGGCGGTCGTCGTAGCGCCTGCTCGGCAAGTACGCGGTGTGGGCGATGATGCAGCGCGCAACGCGGGCATTGTCATCGACGGCTCGAATGGTCAGCGGGGCGGTCGTCGTCAGCAGCACTTTGCCTTTCAATTTTGTCTGTACTTTGAACCGCAGCTGGCGAAAATCGCTTTCCCACCAATAACGTAATTGTGTGGTTTTCATGATGTTTTCCATCCCGAACACAGCCCTGACCGTCTGGGCCAAAAGGCCATCCTGAGACCGACCGAGCTTGCCACTTAACTCGTCATAAGAATTGATTCTCAGAGCAAGTTCAGTTGCGTATCGCTCGAGCAAATAATCCTTGTTATCCAAATCTACTGGGCGCTCCATTGCTATAGTTGTGTCAGTGGCTATAGGTATAAATATGCGTTAAAACAGAGTACAGTAACGAACTCGTTTACACGCCACCTCTGCGGAATCTATGCGTTAAAACAGAGAACAGTAACGAACTCGTTTACACGCCACCTCTGCCGAATCTATGCGTTAAAACTGAGAACAGTAACGAACTCGTTTACACGCCACCTCTGCGGAATCTATGCGTTAAAACTGAGAACAGTAACGAACTCGTTTACACGCCACCTCTGCCGAATCTATGCGTTAAAACAGAGTACAGTAACAAACTCGTTTACACGCCACCTCTGCGGAATCTATGCGTTAAAACAGAGAACAGTAACGAACTCGTTTACACGCCACCTCTGCGGAATCTATGCGTTAAAACAGAGAACAGTAACGAACTCGTTTACACGCCACCTCTGCGGAATCTATGCGTTAAAACAGAGAACAGTAACGAACTCGTTTACACGCCACCTCTGCCGAATCTATGCGTTAAAACAGAGAACAGTAACGAACTCGTTTACACGCCACCTCTGCCGAATCTATGCGTTAAAACAGAGAACAGTAACGAACTCGTTTACACGCCACCTCTGCCGAATCTATGCGTTAAAACAGAGAACAGTAACGAACTCGTTTACACGCCACCTCTGCGGAATCTATGCGTTAAAACAGAGAACAGTAACGAACTCGTTTACACGCCACCTCTGCCGAATCTATGCGTTAAAACAGAGAACAGAAACGAACTCGTTTACACGCCACCTCTGCCGAATCTATGCGTTAAAACAGAGAACAGTAACGAACTCGTTTACACGCCACCTCTGCGGAATCTATGCGTTAAAACAGAGAACAGTAACGAACTCGTTTACACGCCACCTCTGCCGAATCTTTGCGTTAAAACAGAGAACAGTAACGAACTCGTTTACACGCCACCTCTGCGGAATCTATGCGTTAAAACTGAGAACAGTAACGAACTCGTTTACACGCCACCTCTGCGGAATCTATGCGTTAAAACAGAGAACAGTAACGAACTCGTTTACACGCCACCTCTGCGGAATCTTTGCGTTAAAACAGAGAACAGTAACGAACTCGTTTACACGCCACCTCTGCCGAATCTATGCGTTAAAACAGAGAACAGTAACGAACTCGTTTACACGCCACCTCTGCGGAATCTATGCGTTAAAACAGAGAACAGTAACGAACTCGTTTACACGCCACCTCTGCGGAATCTATGCGTTAAAACAGAGAACAGTAACGAACTCGTTTACACGCCACCTCTGCGGAATCTATGCGTTAAAACAGAGAACAGTAACGAACTCGTTTACACGCCACCTCTGCCGAATCTATGCGTTAAAACTGAGAACAGTAACGAACTCGTTTACACGCCACCTCTGCCGAATCTATGCGTTAAAACAGAGAACAGTAACGAACTCGTTTACACGCCACCTCTGCGGAATCTATGCGTTAAAACAGAGAACAGTAACGAACTCGTTTACACGCCACCTCTGCGGAATCTATGCGTTAAAACAGAGAACAGTAACGAACTCGTTTACACGCCATCTCTGCCGAATCTATGCGTTAAAACAGAGAACAGTAACGAACTCGTTTACACGCCACCTCTGCCGAATCTATGCGTTAAAACAGAGAACAGTAACGAACTCGTTTACACGCCACCTCTGCCGAATCTATGCGTTAAAACTGAGAACAGTAACGAACTCGTTTACACGCCACCTCTGCCGAATCTATGCGTTAAAACAGAGAACAGTAACGAACTCGTTTACACGCCACCTCTGCCGAATCTATGCGATAAAACAGAGAACAGTAACGAACTCGTTTACACGCCACCTCTGCGGAATCTATGCGTTAAAACAGAGAACAGTAACGAACTCGTTTACACGCCACCTCTGCCGAATCTATGCGTTAAAACAGAGAACAGTAACGAACTCGTTTACACGCCACCTCTGCCGAATCTATGCGTTAAAACAGAGAACAGTAACGAACTCGTTTACACGCCACCTCTGCGGAATCTATGCGTTAAAACAGAGAACAGTAACGAACTCGTTTACACGCCACCTCTGCCGAATCTTTGCGTTAAAACAGAGAACAGTAACGAACTCGTTTACACGCCACCTCTGCCGAATCTATGAGTTAAAACAGAGAACAGTAACGAACTCGTTTACACGCCACCTCTGCGGAATCTATGCGTTAAAACAGAGAACAGTAACGAACTCGTTTACACGCCACCTCTGCGGAATCTATGCGTTAAAACAGAGAACAGTAACGAACTCGTTTACACGCCACCTCTGCGGAATCTATGCGTTAAAACAGAGAACAGTAACGAACTCGTTTACACGCCACCTCTGCCGAATCTTTGCGTTAAAACAGAGAACAGTAACGAACTCGTTTACACGCCACCTCTGCGGAATCTATGCGTTAAAACTGAGAACAGTAACGAACTCGTTTACACGCCACCTCTGCGGAATCTATGCGTTAAAACAGAGAACAGTAACGAACTCGTTTACACGCCACCTCTGCGGAATCTTTGCGTTAAAACAGAGAACAGTAACGAACTCGTTTACACGCCACCTCTGCCGAATCTATGCGTTAAAACAGAGAACAGTAACGAACTCGTTTACACGCCACCTCTGCCGAATCTATGCGTTAAAACAGAGAACAGTAACGAACTCGTTTACACGCCACCTCTGCGGAATCTATGCGTTAAAACAGAGAACAGTAACGAACTCGTTTACACGCCACCTCTGCGGAATCTATGCGTTAAAACAGAGAACAGTAACGAACTCGTTTACACGCCACCTCTGCGGAATCTATGCGTTAAAACAGAGAACAGTAACGAACTCGTTTACACGCCACCTCTGCCGAATCTATGCGTTAAAACAGAGAACAGTAACGAACTCGTTTACACGCCACCTCTGCCGAATCTATGCGTTAAAACTGAGAACAGTAACGAACTCGTTTACACGCCACCTCTGCCGAATCTATGCGTTAAAACAGAGAACAGTAACGAACTCGTTTACACGCCACCTCTGCGGAATCTATGCGTTAAAACAGAGAACAGTAACGAACTCGTTTACACGCCACCTCTGCGGAATCTATGCGTTAAAACAGAGAACGGTAACGAACTCGTTTACACGCCACCTCTGCCGAATCTATGCGTTAAAACAGAGAACAGTAACGAACTCGTTTACACGCCACCTCTGCCGAATCTATGCGTTAAAACAGAGAACAGTAACGAACTCGTTTACACGCCACCTCTGCGGAATCTATGCGTTAAAACAGAGAACAGTAACGAACTCGTTTACACGCCACCTCTGCGGAATCTATGCGTTAAAACAGAGAACGGTAACGAACTCGTTTACACGCCACCTCTGCCGAATCTATGCGTTAAAACAGAGAACAGTAACGAACTCGTTTACACGCCACCTCTGCCGAATCTATGCGTTAAAACAGAGAACAGTAACGAACTCGTTTACACGCCACCTCTGCCGAATCTATGCGTTAAAACAGAGAACAGTAACGAACTCGTTTACACGCCACCTCTGCCGAATCTATGCGTTAAAACAGAGAACAGTAACGAACTCGTTTACACGCCACCTCTGCCGAATCTATGCGTTAAAACAGAGAACAGTAACGAACTCGTTTACACGCCACCTCTGCCGAATCTATGCGTTAAAACAGAGAACAGTAACGAACTCGTTTACACGCCACCTCTGCGGAATCTATGCGTTAAAACAGAGAACAGTAACGAACTCGTTTACACGCCACCTCTGCCGAATCTATGCGTTAAAACAGAGAACAGTAACGAACTCGTTTACACGCCACCTCTGCCGAATCTTTGCGTTAAAACAGAGAACAGTAACGAACTCGTTTACACGCCACCTCTGCGGAATCTATGCGTTAAAACTGAGAACAGTAACGAACTCGTTTACACGCCACCTCTGCGGAATCTATGCGTTAAAACAGAGAACAGTAACGAACTCGTTTACACGCCACCTCTGCGGAATCTTTGCGTTAAAACAGAGAACAGTAACGAACTCGTTTACACGCCACCTCTGCCGAATCTATGAGTTAAAACAGAGAACAGTAACGAACTCGTTTACACGCCACCTCTGCGGAATCTATGCGTTAAAACAGAGAACAGTAACGAACTCGTTTACACGCCACCTCTGCGGAATCTATGCGTTAAAACAGAGAACAGTAACGAACTCGTTTACACGCCACCTCTGCGGAATCTATGCGTTAAAACTGAGAACAGTAACGAACTCGTTTACACGCCACCTCTGCGGAATCTATGCGTTAAAACAGAGAACAGTAACGAACTCGTTTACACGCCACCTCTGCGGAATCTATGCGTTAAAACAGAGAACAGTAACGAACTCGTTTACACGCCACCTCTGCGGAATCTATGCGTTAAAACAGAGAACAGTAACGAACTCGTTTACACGCCACCTCTGCCGAATCTATGCGTTAAAACAGAGAACAGTAACGAACTCGTTTACACGCCACCTCTGCCGAATCTATGCGTTAAAACTGAGAACAGTAACGAACTCGTTTACACGCCACCTCTGCCGAATCTATGCGTTAAAACAGAGAACAGTAACGAACTCGTTTACACGCCACCTCTGCCGAATCTATGCGTTAAAACAGAGAACAGTAACGAACTCGTTTACACGCCACCTCTGCGGAATCTATGCGTTAAAACAGAGAACAGTAACGAACTCGTTTACACGCCACCTCTGCGGAATCTATGCGTTAAAACAGAGAACAGTAACGAACTCGTTTACACGCCACCTCTGCCGAATCTATGCGTTAAAACAGAGAACAGTAACGAACTCGTTTACACGCCACCTCTGCCGAATCTATGCGTTAAAACAGAGAACAGTAACGAACTCGTTTACACGCCACCTCTGCCGAATCTATGCGTTAAAACAGAGAACAGTAACGAACTCGTTTACACGCCACCTCTGCCGAATCTATGCGTTAAAACAGAGAACAGTAACGAACTCGTTTACACGCCACCTCTGCCGAATCTATGCGTTAAAACAGAGAACAGTAACGAACTCGTTTACACGCCACCTCTGCGGAATCTATGCGTTAAAACAGAGAACAGTAACGAACTCGTTTACACGCCACCTCTGCCGAATCTATGCGTTAAAACAGAGAACAGTAACGAACTCGTTTACACGCCACCTCTGCCGAATCTATGCGTTAAAACAGAGAACAGTAACGAACTCGTTTACACGCCACCTCTGCGGAATCTATGCGTTAAATTAGAGAACAGTAACGAACTCGTTTACACGCCACCTCTGCCGAATCTTTGCGTTAAAACAGAGAACAGTAACGAACTCGTTTACACGCCACCTCTGCGGAATCTATGCGTTAAAACAGAGAACAGTAACGAACTCGTTTACACGCCACCTCTGCGGAATCTATGCGTTAAAACAGAGAACAGTAACGAACTCGTTTACACGCCACCTCTGCGGAATCTTTGCGTTAAAACAGAGAACAGTAACGAACTCGTTTACACGCCACCTCTGCCGAATCTATGCGTTAAAACAGAGAACAGTAACGAACTCGTTTACACGCCACCTCTGCGGAATCTATGCGTTAAAACAGAGAACAGTAACGAACTCGTTTACACGCCACCTCTGCGGAATCTATGCGTTAAAACAGAGAACAGTAACGAACTCGTTTACACGCCACCTCTGCGGAATCTTTGCGTTAAAACAGAGAACAGTAACGAACTCGTTTACACGCCACCTCTGCCGAATCTATGCGTTAAAACAGAGAACAGTAACGAACTCGTTTACACGCCACCTCTGCGGAATCTATGCGTTAAAACAGAGAACAGTAACGAACTCGTTTACACGCCACCTCTGCCGAATCTATGCGTTAAAACTGAGAACAGTAACGAACTCGTTTACACGCCACCTCTGCGGAATCTATGCGTTAAAACAGAGAACAGTAACGAACTCGTTTACACGCCACCTCTGCGGAATCTATGCGTTAAAACAGAGAACGGTAACGAACTCGTTTACACGCCACCTCTGCCGAATCTATGCGTTAAAACAGAGAACAGTAACGAACTCGTTTACACGCCACCTCTGCGGAATCTATGCGTTAAAACAGAGAACAGTAACGAACTCGTTTACACGCCACCTCTGCCGAATCTTTGCGTTAAAACAGAGAACAGTAACGAACTCGTTTACACGCCACCTCTGCGGAATCTATGCGTTAAAACAGAGAACAGTAACGAACTCGTTTACACGCCACCTCTGCCGAATCTATGCGTTAAAACAGAGAACAGTAACGAACTCGTTTACACGCCACCTCTGCGGAATCTATGCGTTAAAACAGAGAACAGTAACGAACTCGTTTACACGCCACCTCTGCCGAATCTTTGCGTTAAAACAGAGAACAGTAACGAACTCGTTTACACGCCACCTCTGCCGAATCTATGCGTTAAAACAGAGAACAGTAACGAACTCGTTTACACGCCACCTCTGCCGAATCTATGCGTTAAAACTGAGAACAGTAACGAACTCGTTTACACGCCACCTCTGCGGAATCTATGCGTTAAAACTGAGAACAGTAACGAACTCGTTTACACGCCACCTCTGCGGAATCTATGCGTTAAAACAGAGAACAGTAACGAACTCGTTTACACGCCACCTCTGCGGAATCTTTGCGTTAAAACAGAGAACAGTAACGAACTCGTTTACACGCCACCTCTGCCGAATCTATGCGTTAAAACAGAGAACAGTAACGAACTCGTTTACACGCCACCTCTGCGGAATCTATGCGTTAAAACAGAGAACAGTAACGAACTCGTTTACACGCCACCTCTGCGGAATCTATGCGTTAAAACAGAGAACAGTAACGAACTCGTTTACACGCCACCTCTGCCGAATCTATGCGTTAAAACTGAGAACAGTAACGAACTCGTTTACACGCCACCTCTGCGGAATCTATGCGTTAAAACAGAGAACAGTAACGAACTCGTTTACACGCCACCTCTGCGGAATCTATGCGTTAAAACAGAGAACAGTAACGAACTCGTTTACACGCCACCTCTGCCGAATCTATGCGTTAAAACTGAGAACAGTAACGAACTCGTTTACACGCCACCTCTGCCGAATCTATGCGTTAAAACAGAGAACAGTAACGAACTCGTTTACACGCCACCTCTGCGGAATCTATGCGTTAAAACAGAGAACAGTAACGAACTCGTTTACACGCCACCTCTGCGGAATCTATGCGTTAAAACAGAGAACAGTAACGAACTCGTTTACACGCCACCTCTGCCGAATCTATGCGTTAAAACAGAGAACAGTAACGAACTCGTTTACACGCCACCTCTGCCGAATCTATGCGTTAAAACAGAGAACAGTAACGAACTCGTTTACACGCCACCTCTGCCGAATCTATGCGTTAAAACAGAGAACAGTAACGAACTCGTTTACACGCCACCTCTGCCGAATCTATGCGTTAAAACAGAGAACAGTAACGAACTCGTTTACACGCCACCTCTGCGGAATCTATGCGTTAAAACAGAGAACAGTAACGAACTCGTTTACACGCCACCTCTGCGGAATCTATGCGTTAAAACAGAGAACAGTAACGAACTCGTTTACACGCCACCTCTGCCGAATCTATGCGTTAAAACAGAGAACAGTAACGAACTCGTTTACACGCCACCTCTGCCGAATCTATGCGTTAAAACAGAGAACAGTAACGAACTCGTTTACACGCCACCTCTGCCGAATCTATGCGTTAAAACAGAGAACAGTAACGAACTCGTTTACACGCCACCTCTGCCGAATCTATGCGTTAAAACAGAGAACAGTAACGAACTCGTTTACACGCCACCTCTGCCGAATCTATGCGTTAAAACAGAGAACAGTAACGAACTCGTTTACACGCCACCTCTGCGGAATCTATGCGTTAAAACAGAGAACAGTAACGAACTCGTTTACACGCCACCTCTGCGGAATCTATGCGTTAAAACAGAGAACAGTAACGAACTCGTTTACACGCCACCTCTGCCGAATCTTTGCGTTAAAACAGAGAACAGTAACGAACTCGTTTACACGCCACCTCTGCGGAATCTATGCGTTAAAACTGAGAACAGTAACGAACTCGTTTACACGCCACCTCTGCGGAATCTATGCGTTAAAACAGAGAACAGTAACGAACTCGTTTACACGCCACCTCTGCGGAATCTTTGCGTTAAAACAGAGAACAGTAACGAACTCGTTTACACGCCACCTCTGCCGAATCTATGCGTTAAAACAGAGAACAGTAACGAACTCGTTTACACGCCACCTCTGCGGAATCTATGCGTTAAAACTGAGAACAGTAACGAACTCGTTTACACGCCACCTCTGCGGAATCTATGCGTTAAAACAGAGAACAGTAACGAACTCGTTTACACGCCACCTCTGCGGAATCTTTGCGTTAAAACAGAGAACAGTAACGAACTCGTTTACACGCCACCTCTGCCGAATCTATGCGTTAAAACTGAGAACAGTAACGAACTCGTTTACACGCCACCTCTGCGGAATCTATGCGTTAAAACAGAGAACAGTAACGAACTCGTTTACACGCCACCTCTGCGGAATCTATGCGTTAAAACAGAGAACAGTAACGAACTCGTTTACACGCCACCTCTGCGGAATCTATGCGTTAAAACAGAGAACAGTAACGAACTCGTTTACACGCCACCTCTGCCGAATCTATGCGTTAAAACTGAGAACAGTAACGAACTCGTTTACACGCCACCTCTGCCGAATCTATGCGTTAAAACAGAGAACAGTAACGAACTCGTTTACACGCCACCTCTGCCGAATCTATGCGTTAAAACAGAGAACAGTAACGAACTCGTTTACACGCCACCTCTGCGGAATCTATGCGTTAAAACAGAGAACAGTAACGAACTCGTTTACACGCCACCTCTGCGGAATCTATGCGTTAAAACAGAGAACAGTAACGAACTCGTTTACACGCCACCTCTGCCGAATCTATGCGTTAAAACTGAGAACAGTAACGAACTCGTTTACACGCCACCTCTGCCGAATCTATGCGTTAAAACAGAGAACAGTAACGAACTCGTTTACACGCCACCTCTGCCGAATCTATGCGTTAAAACAGAGAACAGTAACGAACTCGTTTACACGCCACCTCTGCCGAATCAATGCGTTGAACCTGAAAAAAGTACAATCTCGTTTCTACACTGTTCACTGTACTCACTTCCTTCGATGCTGACTTCAGCGCAACTAACCAGAGTCCTGACCGAGCCGTGCGTTGGTGGTGCAAATCCAAGCCAGTGTTGGTTGAGCCCCCCACCCCAAGTATGAGGGGTATGAACACCCGCCTACAATTTCTCCCCTACAATGCGGCCGCTGTGTGGCACACGTGTGGAATTTTGGAAGGATGTAACTTTTTCTATCCGGCCAATTCGATTAGTGGTAAATGTGTCCGATAAAAATGTTGATACAATTAGTCGCGTTCGTATTGGTTTGACATGCAGCACGCAGTTCGAATCATCCTTCTGCGAAGATTAATACATGCGATCCGGGCGCTGATGGCTTTGATCTTACACGATGGATGGTCGGGATGTCCGCGAACGAGTAGTCTGCCAGTGCCACCATTAGATTTTATAGCTAATCTAGAAACTAAAATGAAGATTATGATAAAATGAAATTGGTAGGTGCTCAGCTCAGCGGAAGCCGGGTCTCTAGCATTGAGTCTCCCCCCGTGTATTATAATATAGAGTAGTTAGGAGGTTCGGACTAACCATGGTTTATCCCTCGCTGAACGTTCGGAGGGGTTGATGACTCGGGGAAAGAAGTGAATCGAAGTATGTCGATGAGTTCTCAGATAGTTTATTCCAAATTATAGCGATTGATAAAAAGTCAAATAGTAGAAACGACTCGGCGTCAAATCACGAGATTACAATATGCTTGAGTAGCCGGATTGAACGTAAACTTGATTGAAACTAGGAGCTACGGCAAGATTTCGCAAATAAACCAAGAAACACGCAGAGTAAGATGACCAAAATGAAAGAACCAAAAATACCTTCGCTTAAGAAAATACCCCGTTTGTGAGTGTGTGTGTGTTTGTGCCTAGTTTCAGGTGCAGGGCTACTTTCACAAGTACTTGCATATTATTGGCAAGGTACAATCCATCGGAAGGAAGGGAACTAACTTCCTGACAGCTGATGACACCGGGACATTGTAAGTGACTTATAATTCACACGAATGCCATGCAACTTCTGCTGGATCCAGGCTACAAAAATCTTAGCTCTTTCTTTGATTGACAGAGCTTGGAGCTAGTGGGAAAACGTGTTGTAGCCGAATTCATAGTCTATTTCTAAAATGGTTCGTTATTGTGCGATATGACTGATAGACTTTTGGCAGAATTTGCCTAAACTTTGAAAGTGATTCATGTCCAGTTGAACGTATAAATAACTTAAAAGCACTAGACGGGGTGGATTGCTCCTACCATCAAATAGAAGTAGAACTCACAAAGAGCTGATAATCTCAATGTTTTATGGTTCAAAGACACCCAGAGGGAGTGGGTCAAAGATCGACCAGGGGGGCGATTTTGTAAAAATTTCGTTCGAGAAGTCACTCTTCTCGATAAGTGCGTTCATTTGTTAATAATGTCTCAGATCGACTCATCTGGTCACATTGACTAGGTCAGGAGTCAGGAGGACTAACCCCCTACCAATAAGAGCAATCATATTCTGCCGCAGAATTAGCTGCTACAAGATGCACGTGCGAAACAATGCATTATTAGTTCGTGACAATTGAATCCCTTTGGCCGCAGTGCGTGATTAGTGTACGTTGAGGCGAGTGGATTTCGATGCGAACACACTACAGTGCCACTGCCGGGTACGCCGACTCCGTGGGTGCCCGGCTGCCGAAACAATTCCCTCGGAAAAATTCGAGGGTTGCCCAGCAACCCTCAATTTTTTTTTAATTCGCTAAATCTATTTTTAATAAATTAAATTTGGTAATTGGGATTTCGTTAGTTAAACTGTGAAGTTTCTTTCGAGTCCATATTTTTTACTCGCAGCTGGCTTCTCTAGGCAATATTATCCTGTGTTTGCAGACCGATCTCACGCAGCCTTGCGAGGCTTTGCTCCTTCTTGAGTTCGTGGAACATTCGACATGAGAATTGCAGACTAAGCTTGAGTTAATTGGTGCCAGCCGGCCGGCCGGCATTTTCACGGATTCGGAAATTTGAATAGAATTAGTCGCGAGCTATCATGTTATACACAGGATTTAAACCCTGGGCGTTACCCATGATCCACAATGTATCGTAGCGTAAAAGTACGTATAAATAGGGCAAAAGGGCTTACGTATATAACAGGGTCTCTAAAGAGACCGATATTCGGAGCTCGACTCGGATGTTTCACCCGTCCGTCAATTCCAATAATTTATAGTTTATCGTTAATTCATCATTCTCTAATATTCCCGTAGAGAACGCAATGCTATAGCGGAACAAGATCCTATTATTATTATAGTGGACATGCTAGTGGCTGGCAAATGCGCTTTGGTTCTTGGGATAGTGACAACTCAACATATGGTTATTGAGTTACCAACGCAGTGCGCACCGACACCGTGGTATTGGCATTGCTAGCGGGGACTAAGAGCGTGAGAAAGTATGTGATCAACAACAATCCTTAGCCAGCCTCTTCCAGTATAGATATTTTTCTCAGTACTATTAGTTGTTTTCCACAAAATTCAATGGCATTTCTCGAAAATTCTATCGAGCATAATTTCATTAGTATCAGCTGCTATCGAGATGAGATGAGATCGAGATGAAAGCGATGAGAAAAGTTCATCATATCCCATAAATTAAAATTTTGTTGCAGAAGTGAAAAATTTAGTCCCACCCCAATTAGGTGAACGCATGAATAAATAGTTAATATTTCAAATCATCGAACCCAGCCAATATAACTTCAAATCATCATAAAATTCCCCGGTCGGCTTTTACCATAGCAAAAGTAAGTTGGGTAAGAATTCTCGTGTCGAAAATTCCTCGAACTCATGAAGTATACCGAAACTTCGTAAGGCTGCGTGAGATCGGTCTACGGCGTGGGAACATAATACACTCACAGAAGTTGCAAGACTGTTTGGGAATTAGCTTTGACTGTAAAACGAGGGATTTATTTTAGAGAAGTTAGAGCTGCGAGTCAAAAATATCAACCCGAAAGCAACTCTATAAAGTTTATTGAACGATATGGTGATAAAATAATCAAAAGTAATAAGGGTCAACATTATTCCGCCTTTATTGATATTGGAATAAAATATGCGGAAGATTCAATTGCGTTATTCGATATAATTGCATCAACAGTTAGTGCGGTGGCCACAGGGGGTGGGTAGTCAGCTGCGGACACTGCCATATTGATATTATTTGATAGTCATTACTCTCAAATCGGAATAATGTAACCAGGTTACAGGCAACCACGTCATTTTTATGATGGAACTGTGCCATTGCGGCCAGCCAGAGATGAACAGCTGATACATATCTGCTTCGATTCGTGCTTCATAAGAGTTCAGAAAAGATAGTGCCAGCCATCGAAATTGAAACATCCGTCATCAGATTCAAATCAGATCAGATTAAAAAATGCTTCGAGTTGTCAACATCTTATCTTATGCCTAATGAAATCAACAAAAATGCTAACAGACTTTCAACAATAAACTATTAGGTACAAATAATATCGGACAGCACCTAGGTGGCGTTCTTGACGATTTCATCAAACAAAATAATCACTAACCACGGCTAAAAATCTGGCGGAAAAATCACGTAGGAAAAATCGATATTTTTTATTATCACCGCCCACCAATAAAATCGACCCCCCTTCCATTTAATTAATGGCTACATCCGCCCCAGGATATTAAGAATATCATCAAAAAAACAGGCTCTGGTCTCGGTATTGGTCTTGAATTTGCCGAAAATAGGGTAATCTAGAAGGAAAATTTTCAAGGAAACCGGTCTTCTTCCTGGTCTTGGTCCCAATTTATTCCAAAAAGCTGGTATCGAGTTTGGTCCCGTCTTTGATATAAACGAGGCTTTCACGGGTCTCGGGTCCCGGCCCCGGCCCCGGCCATTATCATTGGAATTTTTTTCTAAGATCGCACGATTAAGTGAGACTTGCGGGTAAAGTCGGTGCTCGCTTGATTCATCCCAAGACATTGCTGATATTATGCAGTGTTCCATTGAGGTACGATGTTTTCCACCGAACGGTTTGGCAACGCTGGAAACACCGGTTTTCGTAAGATCATTGAAGTTAAGCAACATCGCGCTGAGTAGGGCGTTGGATGGGTGACCACAATGCCATGATCAGTTCTGTTCGGGAGAGAGGTCGGAGGGTTTGAAGTTAGTACGACAACTTCACTCGCCTTGCTTGTCAACCTCTCGACAGCACGGATTAGCAGAGGAAACCTGTCGTTCGAGTTGCACCGTCCTTCGGAAGGGACGTAAAGCCGGTGGTCCCCTCGGTGCTTTTCGACAGGAGTAGGCTACGTGCCGGCACCGGGTTTCCCCTCCTCCCTTCTAGACTAGGTTAGGTTCATCATCACCCTCATCATCACCATTTCATTCACCGACGCCATTAGACCAGTGCCATGGGGTCAGTTGTCAAAACAGTGCGTCGTTAAACACCAATAATCAATCAATCAAGTACGATTTTGTGAGGATGTCACAGTTAGAAGAGCGTCTTTTGAGTCTTGTTGACATTAATGAGACCAATGGGAAATCGTATACTTTGATTGCCGCTTGCAACAGATATTGACTGAAAATGGCCAGAAACTGAGAACATAAATTGACTGTTCGTTTGTCGGCGCAGCATATTTCTGGTCTGTAGACAGTATATTATTAGTTTCATGTGGTGTCACCGTGTGTATCTAAAAATGTTTTATACGTTAAATGAATGTGATAAAAAAATCAATGAGCTTATAAAAAATATCGACTTCGATTCCGATTCCGATGAGGATTACAATTTTGATGCTTCATAAATCAAAGTATAATTGTGATATTGTTGTACGATTCTTAGAATATAATTATTTTTCGTCGCATAACTCTACCTGCTACAAAAAAGATCGCCTGCTAAGTGCTAAATCAAACAGATAAGTGCACTGATTTACAAAAAAAAGTCCCAAGTCCCAAGCCGCCACTGGAAACTCTAATTTTATTATTTAGCCAATAGCAATCTATACCAAGCGCTCCTGGCCAATGGGATTGCGAGAGGTGGGGTACCTCTACCCCACTACTACCCCTACTTGCTGCTGCTGCTGCTGCTCTGGTCTCGTCAAGAAACAGAGCATTCATTCACCGCGCGCATTCTGAGTCAGAAATCCCTTGGAGATGGGTGCTAATAGTTCTAAAGGTATTTCATTTTTCTTTAACGTGGTGTACCATTATGTTTATTTATGCATTTTGTTATTTATGCACGCAGAAGTTATACATATATTAAAACCTGTATAAAACCTTCCTAATTTTGTCAATAAATTAAGATTAATAATTGTAATACATGAGGTTCAAACGTAATAACATCTAACTTTGTTCCAGATGGTAAAGCCGATGCTGCCCGCCGCCCGGCCACCAGCCAACGCCGGGCCAGCAGCAGCCGACGCCGCCGCGCCAGCAGCAGCCGACGCCGCCGCGCCAGCAGCAGCCGACGCCGCCGCGCCAGCAGCAGCCGACGCCGCCGCGCCAGCAGCAGCCGACGCCGCCGCGCCAGCAGCAGCCGACGCCGCCGCGCCAGCAGCAGCCGACGCCGCCGCGCCAGCAGCAGCCGACGCCGCCGCGCCAGCAGCAGCCGACGCCGCCGCGCCAGCAGCAGCCGACGCCGCCGCGCCAGCAGCAGCCGACGCCGCCGGGCCAGCAGCAGCCGACGCCGCCGCGCCAGCAGCAGCCGACGCCGCCGCGCCAGCAGCAGCCGACGCCGCCGCGCCAGCAGCAGCCGACGCCGCCGGGCCAGCAGCAGCCGACGCCGCCGCGCCAGCAGCAGCCGACGCCGCCGCGCCAGCAGCAGCCGACGCCGCCGCGCCAGCAGCAGCCGACGCCGCCGGGCCAGCAGCAGCCGACGCCGCCGCGCCAGCAGCAGCCGACGCCGCCGCGCCAGCAGCAGCCGACGCCGCCGCGCCAGCAGCAGCCGACGCCGCCGCGCCAGCAGCAGCCGACGCCGCCGCGCCAGCAGCAGCCGACGCCGCCGCGCCAGCAGCAGCCGACGCCGCCGCGCCAGCAGCAGCCGACGCCGCCGCGCCAGCAGCAGCCGACGCCGCCGCGCCAGCAGCAGCCGACGCCGCCGGGCCAGCAGCAGCCGACGCCGCCGCGCCCGCGCCGATTGGTAAGTTCTGAGAACACCACGTGCTATAATTAAGGTGTCAGCGCCAATTCCTCCCTACACAGCCTCCCCAGACTCTGTATACCCATAACGTAATGTAGTTGGTGACTGAGTTTCCTGGGGGTATTTGAGGTGGGATGGCGTCAGCGTGTGTGTTAGTTCTGTGAATTTAATACTCTTCTGCTTCTTTAGATAGTGGTATTTTCCAAGTAGTTTCAAGAAACAGCGTTTGTCGCGTTGCCGACAGTGACTGTGAGACAGCCAAAACGCGTTATATTGGCGCGTCCACCTTATATTGGCTGGTACCAGGGGCGAGGCGTCAGGGGAGGCTTATGACTGAGACACTGTCTACTCAAATATTGCGAAGAGTGCATTTTTTAAATATATATTTTACGTCAATTTCATGTATCTTTGGGTTCTTTTTCTGCGCGCGATTTTTTTGTTTCGCTGAGCTAGCTCACGGTGCGTACAACCATGGAATAAAGACAAGGTACTACGTTTGTTGAGCTACAGGTTGTGACATGTAGAAAAATGTTTCTCGCTGCTATCAGAATGTATCTCGCTCGAGAAAAAGCGTGAAGCGAAGCTTAGGAACACCCGCAACCCCCGCGCGCACGTGAGGTAGAAGGTGGCACAAGAGCCGTGACTTATATGACATCATCCAACCTATCATTCAAGCTAAATACCAAGAGCCAGCAGTTGAGGCCGGCTTGTCCGCTCCGGCCATATCGCTAGGCGAGAGCGATGTTTTGCAATCGGCGCGATGACGTTGGGAATGGGCAGCGAAGAAAATCACACGCTGACATGGACGTAAACATTGATAATTCGCCCAGTTTTTCTGTCGCAACACGGGTTTAGTAGCCGTGTGGCTTGCACGATGTCGGGGAGGGAGCCGCGTTCCTTCTGTCTTTACTGTGATTCGTGCTGTCAACACAGCGAGTGAGAAAAGTGGAGCAAATACTGCTCCAGTTCCAGTTCGATTATTAATTTGACTAACGATAAATGTCTTCGATTTTTATCCAGGCGCGAAGAAAAAACCTGGCAAAGCGGAGCGGCAGCGGGCTTGGAGGCAGCGGGCTGCCTCAAGAAAATCCACGTCCTCGCGGCGCGCGAGGTCTCCCCGGCGCGAGAGGTCTCCGCGGCGCGAGAGGTCTCCGCGCCGCGAGTGGTCTCCGCGCCGCGAGAGGTCTCCGCGCCGCGAGAGGTCTCCGCGGCGCGGTAGATCGCCGCCGCGGGAAAACCAGGCATACCCGGGCCATGCCTTATACCCACCTGGTTACTACCCCCAGATGCCTGGCTGGGGGTACCCAAGATATTAAAACAATTGTATAAGGGAAGAAAAATAATAGAAATTTGTGACATTTCAAAAGATGGTTCAATTTATTGAGCTCCAAAACATTACTCCCGCATGATATCTTAACGTCAAGTTTCATATATGTATCCCATCACAGTTATCCCAAAATTCTGAATCAGAAATACGCATCACACCAGCTAACGAATACCTTCATGTATTCCTGCACGCAGAAGTCACCTTCGGTATGGCATAACACACGTGTTACTATTTTAATGGTATAACCTATCGAGTTAAAAAAGTAAGTATGATCAAAATGTTATTGAGTGTGAACTTGGTATATATTTGGTACTTTTGCAGCGGCTTCTTTGGACAATGGTATTTTTACAGGTAGTTCCGACTTCCGAGAAACATAGCGTTTGTCGGGTTGCCGATTGTGATACAGCCGAGACGCGTAATATTGGCGCGTCAATCTTATAGTAGATAATAAAAGCTAGTATACTAGGTGATAAAGTTGCTGTTCAAGGAACTAAGAAACCCAGTTCCGAGAGAACATGCGGGTTCGCTGTGAGGTTGGCACTCGGATGGCGTTATCGGACTTCCAGGCTTCTTAGCGTCTATACTAGCTCGGAGAGAGCCGGCTTTTCTCACGCTGCCATGCAAGTCGCTGCTGGAGATGTCAGCCAACTAAACGGCCTTGTATAGTCCGGGCAAATAGCGTTTACCTAAAGAAAATGTCCACAAGACGTAAGTGTAGCCCAATTATAAACCTTCGGCTCGGGCTTGTTACGTGAATTAAAATCCCTATTTTGGTAGCTTTCAACTCCGATTTCCCGTAAATCGATCAATTAAGTCCAATGCGTAAGGTATAGGCTAATCAATTAAAAATGTAAATTTTTGGCTTCTGGAGCCGGGCAAACTTTGGGCACCTACTGCATCATTAAGAAGGTCCTTATGACCATCGATCCTGAAAGAAGCAACGATGTACGCGGTAAAGTTTTCTCGTAATTAAATAAATTAAGTCCAATGCGTAAGGTATAGGCTAATCAATTAAAAATGTAAATTTTTGGCTTCTGGAGCCGGGCAAACTTTGGGCACCTACTGCATCATTAAGAAGGTCCTAATGACCATCGATCCTGAAAGTAGCAACGATGTTCGCGGTAAAGTTTTCTCGTAATTAAATAAATTAAGTCCAATGCGTAAGGTATAGGCTAAACAATTAAAAATGTAAATTTTTGGCTTCTGGAGCCGGGCAAACTTTGGGCACCTACTGCATCATTAAGAAGGTCCTAATGACCATCGATCCTGAAAGTAGCAACGATGTTCGCGGTAAAGTTTTCTCGTAATTAAATAAATTAAGTCCAATGCGTAAGGTATAGGCTAATCAATTAAAAATGTAAATTTTTGGCTTCTGGAGCCGGGCAAACTTTGGGCACCTACTGCATCATTAAGAAGGTCCTAATGACCATCGATCCTGAAAGTAGCAACGATGTTCGCGGTAAAGTTTTCTCGTAATTAAATAAATTAAGTCCAATGCGTAAGGTATAGGCTAAACAATTAAAAATGTAAATTTTTGGCTTCTGGAGCCGGGCAAACTTTGGGCACCTACTGCATCATTAAGAAGGTCCTAATGACCATCGATCCTGAAAGTAGCAACGATGTTCGCGGTAAAGTTTTCTCGTAATTAAATAAATTAAGTCCAATGCGTAAGGTATAGGCTAATCAATTAAAAATGTAAATTTTTGGCTTCTGGAGCCGGGCAAACTTTGGGCACCTACTGCATCATTAAGAAGGTCCTAATGACCATCGATCCTGAAAGTAGCAACGATGTTCGCGGTAAAGTTTTCTCGTAATTAAATAAATTAAGTCATGCGTAAGGTATAGGCTAATCAATTAAAAATGTAAATTTTTGGCTTCTGGAGCCGGGCAAACTTTGGGCACCTACTGCATCATTAAGAAGGTCCTAATGACCATCGATCCTGAAAGTAGCAACGATGTTCGCGGTAAAAATTTCTCGTAATTAAATAAATTAAGTCATGCGTAAGGTATAGGCTAATCAATTAAAAATGTAAATTTTTGGCTTCTGGAGCCGGGCAAACTTTGGGCACCTACTGCATCTCTAAGAAGGTCCTAATGACCATCGATCCTGAAAGTAGCAACGATGTTCGCGGTAAAGTTTTCTCGTAATTAAATAAATTAAGTCCAATGCGTAAGGTATAGGCTAATCAATTAAAAATGTAAATTTTTGGCTTCTGGAGCCGGGCAAACTTTGGGCACCTACTGCATCATTAAGAAGGTCCTAATGACCATCGATCCTGAAAGTAGCAACGATGTACGCGGTAAAGTTTTTCTCGTAATTAAATAAATTAAGTCATGCGTAAGGTATAGGCTAATCAATTAAAAATGTAAATTTTTGGCTTCTGGAGCCGGGCAAACTTTGGGCACCTACTGCATCATTAAGAAGGTCCTAATGACCATCGATCCTGAAAGTAGCAACGATGTACGCGGTAAAGTTTTCTCGTAATTAAATAAATTAAGTCATGCGTAAGGTATAGGCTAATCAATTAAAAATGTAAATTTTTGGCTTCTGGAGCCGGGCAAACTTTGGGCACCTACTACATCATTAAGAAGGTCCTAATGACCATCGATCCTGAAAGTAGCAACGATGTTCGCGGTAAAGTTTTCTCGTAATTAAATAAATTAAGTCATGCGTAAGGTATAGGCTAATCAATTAAAAATGTAAATTTTTGGCTTCTGGAGCCGGGCAAACTTTGGGCACCTACTGCATCATTAAGAAGGTCCTAATGACCATCGATCCTGAAAGTAGCAACGATGTTCGCGGTAAAGTTTTCTCGTAATTAAATAAATTAAGTCCAATGCGTAAGGTATAGGCAAAACGATAAAAATGTAAATTTTTGGCTTCTGGAGCCGGGCAAACTTTGGGCACCTACTACATCATTAAGAAGGTCCCAATGACCATTGATCCTGAAATTTTCACCGAGGTACCCCATCCCGATTTCCCGTAATTAAATCGACTGACAACAATGCTTTTGGGATATACAATTCAATAAAAATGATATCGGCTCACCTCTTGGGCTCGGTAAGCTATTGGTACATACAGCTCTTCTTGACTCGTACTTTAGAGACTCTAACTGTATCATTCGTAGCTTTATTAAAACTGGGATGTACTCCTAATTATGAAGTAGCATGTTGGTAAATAAATATTTGGATTGTTTTGTATTGACATTCTCCTCTCCAACTATTGCCGTGGTTCCTCAGTTCATTCCGTGCTACGTTCCGTGCCAAGTTCTAACTAGTGCGTCGTGCTATCAACAAGTCGCAACAGGCCGAGTGGCGCCGAGACCAGCGTGCTCGTGGGCAATGCGTGCGCAGCTACATTTGAGATATCTCTGGCTCATTGCGAGTGAACATTCTCACACAATTGCTTTGAGCTAAGTCAAGCAAGTGAAGATTTTACAAGTTAATGGTGTCGCTCGCTAAAAATGAGCTGATATTGACTCGTATATAGCTATATATTGCTCATATACACTTTGAGCTAATGCATTCACTCGCTACTTGAGCTAATCGAAATGAGAGTGCAGTATTTCAGTAATAAAGCTATATAGTTTCTGAAGAGCAAAACTCGATTTTAAACACTATATATTCCTGGTGTAAAAGTTGCGTAAAAACTCACAGTTAGAGTGGTAAGCAATCTCACAGGAGAACGGATACATCGATGTCCAGCATCGCTTGGTGTCGCCACAGCGTGAGTTTGTCAGTGGCAAATTATTTTTGACACCTGTTATTGGCAATGTTGGACATTTGGCGATTTTCATCGCTATGGAAATTATTTTGCACCTGTATTTTCCTTATTGCCTGCATGTAATATAACATGCCTGCATGTAATATAACTATGTAATTGACGGCGTAAATCGCCAGCGAAAGTGCGAAAACGCAATGAAAACGCGCGGCCCAAGTTGCGTTCTGTTCCTACCACTCGGGACTTGAGCGCTGCAACATTTGGGCAGCGATTTGAGCCGCGCTTGATGGGGAAAACAACGAAAAACACACGCCAAATCACTCGGCCGAAAGTCATCGCCTCTGGAGGCAATAATGCAGGCAGTAAGGAAAATACAGGTGCAAAATAATTTCCATAGCGATGAAATTCGCCAAATGTCGAAACACAATTCGAAGCAATTTATCGCCTCTGGAGGCAACAATTGGCAACAATGCACGACTAAATGTATCTATAGTTACAAAATTAATCGCACTGTGAAGTTGATTTTTTTTCAGCAAATTTTTCTGCGAGATTTCCTACGAGTTTTACTAAGAGTTTTTCCGCGACTTTTCCACTAGGAATCTTATTGTGTTTGAAATCGAGTTTTGCCCTTAAGAAAGTATATAATATAGCTGTAAACTGATATACTGGAAACACATCATACAACTACAGATGCCGGCAAAAAAACGTGCTCGCCTGACCCAGGCCAAACAAACGCGGACGAGCGACGAAGAAATGAAGAAGGCAGCGGCCGACAGGGCACGGGCCAAGCGAGCTGCCAAGCACGCGACAGGAGAGCTAAATGCCACTGCGCCGTCGGCAACGCTCGCTTTGCCGCCCCTTGCCGAGCCCGACGTCGACCCCCTCGAAGGACGACCCGTGGCCGAATCGGTGAGCGTCAACCCTTACATCACTTCTATTTCGCACGATGCCTCGGTACACCAGGCGCACGCCGAGAAGAGCCCGGACAATGCCTGTGGCCAGCGCCCGGACGACGAGCCAGACAGACAACGCCGCCAGCGCCTCGCTGTCGTTGCAGAGCAGGCGCGTCTGCGTAGAGCAAGCGAGTCCGCGGACGAACGCCGTGCTCGCCTCGCGCGAATGGCTGGCCTCGATCGCCAGCGCAGAGAAGCCGAGACCGAGGCACAGCGCGTCGACCGCCTGGCTTTGAAGGCGGAAACAGTGCGCCGCCGCAGGGAGGAAGAGCTCGAGGAACAGCGACTCCAGCGGCTGGCCCAGTGGACAAATCGAGAGCGACATCGCAGGGAGACCGAAACCGAGACACAGCGAGTCGAGCGTCTCGCTCAGAGGGCCGAAGCAGAGCGCCGCCGCAGGGAGGAAGAGCTCGAGGAACAGCGACTCCAGCGACTGGCTCAGTTGTCAAAGCAAGAGCGCCATCGAAGGGAGAACGAGACCGAGGCCCAGCATGTCGAGCGTCTCGCTCAGAAGGCCGGAGCAGAGCGCCGCCGCAGGGAGGAAGAGCCTGAGGAACAGCGACTCCAGCGGCTGGACCAGTCGGCAAGCTACAAGCGACAGCGCATGGAGACCGAGACCGAGGCCCAGCATGTCGAGCGTCTCGCACAGAAGGCCGAAGCAGAGCGCCGTCGTAGGGAGGAAGAGCTCGAAGAACAGCGACTCCAGCGGCTGGACCAGTCGGCAAGCTACAAGCGACAACGCATGGAGACCGAGACTGAGGCCCAGCGGACAGCGCGGCTGGCCAAGACGGCCGCTCACGATCGGACACTACGAGAGGACGCGACTGCAGCCGAGCATGCCGAGCGTCTAGCTAGCCTGCGGGAGCGAGCACGGCGACGTCGCGACGCCGAGGCAGGGGACCGGCTGGCGGCAGCTGAAGCGGAAGCCACCCAGCGCGCCGAGGAGGAAGCCACCCATCGTGCCGATGAGGCAGAACGCGAACAACACCAGCTAACCGAGGATGAAGCGATGGAGCCCGACCTCGCGCCGGTGGACCTGGCACCCACGCACTTGGAAGCCGCAAGACAAGATGTGGCTGACGTCTTGCAGCATTACTGCGGCAACCAAGACGAAGTGTGCGACGAGTGCAGCGCCCTGCACTACAAAGGGGAAAGGCCCGCCGGCTGGAAGACAAACAACCGCCAGTTCACGACCTGTTGCCACAGGGGCAACGTCAAGCTCGAGCCACTGCTCCCGTTCCCCGGCTTCATGTTCGAACTGCTCACGGGAGGCCACTACCACTCGAGAAACTTCCGTGAGAACATCCGGTCGTACAACAGTTCGCTCTCCTTCGCGTCGGTCGGTGCCAAGACCGATATACCGAAGGGCCGTGGCACGTATTGTTTCCGTGTTCACGGAAACATTCAGCACAGGATCGCGCACATGGGCCAAGGGGTGGAGAAGCCGCTCTACTCACACCTGTACTTCCTCGACGCCGAGCAAGCGCAGACACATCGAGTCGACAGGCGCGAAAACACGAAGCTGCTGCCCGACCTGCTGCACGAGCTGGACGCGCTGATTCGCCAAGTAAACCCATTCGCCAAAGGGCTCAAGACCCTGGGGCAGGTTGAGGCCGAAGAGCGCGTCCGTGCCACGGCCGAGGGTCGACCAGACACGAGAGTAGAGCTGCGCGTCGTCGAAGACAGGCGTCGAACCTTCGAGCACCCGACAGCGCTCGAAGTGGCTGTGGTGTACCAGAGCGTAGACGGTGGAATGCCTACGCTCGGCCGCGACATTCGCATCCTCACGCGAAGCGGCTACTTCGAACAGCTCTCCGTCCTGTCGCCATCCACGGACCCACTGAGCTACGCCCTGCTGTTTCCGCGCGGCGAAGCCGGCTTCCAAAGAGACATGCCGCACACCAGGCAATCCGCCCACAACGTCATCACGCTGATGGAGTATTACAGCTATAGACTCCAGGAGCGCGCCGGCGCCTTCAACCCCGTGCTGCACGCCGGAAAGCTGACGCAGCAGTTCATGGTGGACGCGTACATCAAGGTGGAGGGCAACCGCCTTGAATTCATCATCAAAAATCAAAAAACACTGCGCGCCGAGCTGTATCGCGGCCTTATGGACCACATCGAGCACCGGGCCGAGCGGCAGGGATACGACGTTGGCAAAATGGTGATACTGCCATCCAGCTTCATTGGCAGTCCCAGACATTGCCAACAACTGTACCAAGACGCAATGAGCATCGTGACAAAGTTTGGCAAGCCAGATCTCTTCGTGACGATGACGTGCAACCCGAAGTGGCCAGAAATACAGGACAACCTCGCGGCGTATGAAAGGGCCGAGGATCGACCCGATCTCACCGCACGAGTTTTCCAAATGAAACTCAAAGAACTGATGGCCGACATCACGACGAAGCACGTGATGGGCGTGCCCCTGGCGCATTTCCACGTGGTCGAGTTCCAGAAACGAGGACTACCCCACGCCCACATCCTGGTCATCCTGCGCTACGAGGACAAGATCCGCACACCAGAACAGATCGACGAACTCATCTGCGCCGAGTTGCCTGACCCGGTGACCGAGGAGAGACTACACAAGACCATCGTGTCGTCAATGATTCACGGCCCGTGCGGCGTGCGGAACCCACGCTCGGTGTGCATGGAGGACGGGCGATGCAAGAAGAAGTTCCCAAAGTTGTTCACAGAGGAGACTGTGGTGAACGAAGGGGGCTTCACCGTCTATCGCCGGAGAGACAACGGACGGATGTACATGGCTCCGACAGGAAAAGTGGTCGACAACCGGGACATAGTGCCTTACAACAAGTACTTGAGCTCGAAGTACGACTGCCACCTGAACGTGGTGCACTGTGGCTCGGCGAAGACAGTCAAGTACCTGTGCAAGTACGTGTACAAGGGCCACGACTGTGCCAGGGTGGAGCTGCGCGTCTCCGTTCCCGCCGAGTGTGAACATGGCGAGCGTCCGGCACGAGGGGCCAAGCCCGTGTTGGTATGGGACGAAGTGTCCAACTACATCGACTCTCGCTATGTCAGCCCCCAAGAGGCAGTGAGGCGCATTTTTGGTTTTGCAATGCACGATAAATAGCACAGCATCATCAGACTCGCGATCCACCTCGAGGGGGAACACACAGTCACGTTCCGGCCCGGAGACGAAGTAGCCGCAGCAGAACGCGCCAGCACTGCACTGACAACACTGACAGCGTGGTTCGCCTTGAATCAGAACAACCCAGCAGCACGCCAACACAAGTACATCGACATCCCGTACCACTACGTGTTCAATCACAAGTGGGCACCGCGCAAGCGAGGGGCGAACACCATCATCGCCCGCATGTACTCCGTGTCGCCGCGCCAGATCGAGCGATACCACCTGCGTCTGCTCCTGTTGCACGTGACAGGCGCGACGTCCTTCGAAGACGTGCGCACGCACCGCGGCGTTGTGTACGGCACCTTCAAGGAGGCTGCCATCGCGCGCAACCTGCTCATGGACGACGACGAGTGGCAGAGGTGTCTCGAGGAGGCTGTTGCAGTGCAAATGCCAAACGAACTGCGGCAACTGTTTGCAGTGATTTGCGCGTTCTGCCAGCCGATTAGCCCGCTGTCACTCTGGGAGCGCTTCAAGGAAGATTTCTGCGAAGACTTCGCCCGTGACCACAACCCCGTCGAGTCAGAACAGATGGCACTAGTAGTATATAAATGGGGGTTCTGAGCCACCAACTTCTCACGTGACTCCCGTCCAAGTTAACTTATTTTTTCTGCAGAGTCAGCACTTTTATTTCAAGGTCGTGTGACTTTGGTGTAAGTTAACATATATTTTTTTGCAAAGTCACGTGACATCCGTCCAAGTTAATGATCTAAATAATGCAGCGTCAGCAAATTTTATCTTGTAGAATGTTCTCGAAGGTTCTCGAAGGTTTTTGACCTCTGAAGCTCACAGGTGCGACGTATCAATTACGCAGCATCAGCAAAAATTGATCTCACGATCATTTCTATATGTTTATAGAATTTTCTCGAAGGTTTTTGACCTATGAATCTTACAGGTGCGACATATCACTCTCTCTTGTACATTCATAATTGGTAAATCTCTCTCTCTCTCTCTCTCTCTCTCTTTCTCTCTCTCTCTCTCTCTCTCTCTCGTACATTTCCTCGATGGATCGATAGTACATGTCATCGTGCGACGTATCAATAACGCAGCATCAGCAAAAATTTATCTCACGACCATTTCTAGATGTTTGTTCTCGAAGGTTTTTGACCTATGAAGCTTACAGGTGCGACATATTAATAATACAGCATGAGAAAATTTTATTTTCTAGAATGTTCTCGAAGGTTCTCGAAGGTTTTTGACCTATGAAGCTCACAGGAGTTACGTATCAATAATATCACGTCAGCAGAAATTCATTTCTATAAGTTTCTATATGGTTCTATTTTGTTTTTAAATCACATATGTTAAGGACCTGACAATCTACGCAGTTGAATCAGAGTAAAGTCGCACCTGCACGAACCGGAAAGGAGCGATGTATCAATAATACAACGTCAGCAGAAATCCATTTCTTTAAGTTTCAGTATGGTTCTACGGTTATTTTTGTTTGTAAATCACAAGTGTTAATGACATGACAATCTACGCAGTTGAATTAGAGTAAAGTCGCACTTGCACATACACGTTGAATCTACGCAGTTACAGGAGCGTCATACCAATAATACAGTGTGAGAAAATTTCATTTTCTACATTAATATGGATTCAAGCAACAAGTCACAGATTGACATGTAAGTAATTTATCTCTTTGTAACAAAAATTACAATAATTATAATAATTCACGGGAACAAATTTTATGGATATAATAATTATTTGGAATACAATTATCGTATACTTGTTTACCTGTTGCATATTTATTAATAAGTTGTAAATATTAAATATATATATATATTTTTTTTTAGGGATATTGAAGAAGCTATAAAAGCAATTCTTCTAATTAGCAGTGAGAACATTGGGATGAATAATTTAGAAAAGTAAGTCAATTTGGTTACTTCTTTTAAATCTACAATATTATTTTTTCACGTTAAATCATTAAATTGTATTATTTTCTAGCAACGAAATGGGGAACGATGAATACACAATGAATGGACGGATGGCAACAGATACGGCTACACCAATAACGTAAGTCAGTTCATGAAAAAAAAAATCTTTTTGATTTCGAAGTTCTTTTATTTAGTAAATACGTGAAATCACCTATTCACCTATTATCACCTATGTTTGCAGGGCTACTTCAGAGGAAACGAATTTATCTTATCAAAATGAGGTTCTCAGTTTAATGTAAGTGAATTTCATTCATAAGAATCAATTGGAAATGCAAATATGTTTGTGTAATTAAAAAAAAAATATATATATATATATATAATAATAATAATAATAATAATAATAATAATATTAATAATAATAATAATAATAATAATAATAATAATAATAATAATCGTAAATCTCTTCAAGGGAAATTGACAACATTTGTAATGCCGTACTCGCTGATTTGGAGAAGAAGAGGAAGTCAGTTGAAAACAATAAGTAAGTAGACAGTCTGGTCCTTGTATCAATTACTTTCTACGGTTATGTGAACTTATTTTAATTTCTATTATTTCAGCCGTGTAGAAAATCTATCAAATACGATTGATCCCATGTCAGTCGAGCCGACACCAGGAACTTCGAGAAAGTGAGTCAATTTTTAAATGATTAAGGTGAAATTCCAAAATATGTAGGTATAGGTAATTGAATTTATTTCCATAGACTTTATATCTTAAAATTACTAGATAAATTTTTACCATTTCAACATTTAATAAATAGGTGGTAGGTATACCATTATTTACATTATTTCATTTTTCTTTGCTAATTTAAAAATGTTATTTTCAGGAGATCACATCAATTAATAGCATCATCCTTATCACCGTCAGTTACCAATTCAATGGAACTTGAGTCAGCGTCAACAAAATTAAAAAAGTGAGTTCATTTTAAATATTTATAGTATTAAAAAAAAAAAAAACTAAAACATAAATGAAGATTATGCTTAGATGTATATAGGTATCTTTATAATTTTCCTTAACTTTTATAATGTTAAACGTCAGTATGTCAATTTTGTTTCACTTTACCAATATTCTAATTAAATGTTTTTATTTTCAGGAGACCTCATCAATTACCATCTGTCAAGACCATCCTACACCAATGTGAGCACTGTGAAGCAAGATTCTCACGTAGAGGCAATTTGAAGAATCACATGTTGAAAACTCATCTGAAATGCCACATCTGCCCCCGTGTATTTAGAAGTCAAAATGATCTGATGAGTCACGTTAAAAATCATAACCATCAAACGGGGTCCAGCTCTTCAGCGACACAGGGTAATCTCATTGATCGACTAACACAACTTGGCGGAGGAAGACTTTCAAAGTCGGCATTGAATGATTCAGTAAAAATATATCAATTTGACATTCCGAATCCGAAAACGGATATTTTAACTTTTCTATCTGATAATAAGTTATTAGTTGAGAAGCGATTGTTAGAAAATCTTTCTGAGAAACGTGGAGTAAAATCATATCTCGCAATCTTTCCAATTTTTTCCAAAACCACTGACGATGGTCAGGTTGAAACTGCACCAGTGTTTCGCAGCTGTAATCAAATTTTGTTACAACCTTTCGAATTTAATAAGCAGTTCAATCAAGCGTTTGAAAATATTGCCAAAGCAGTATCTTCTTTCCAAAGAGAAGGTAGTAACTGGATTTTCCAAAGATTAAGTAAAATGGAATTACATATCGCCGATTATGTTCCTCTAGCCGGTAGTAGTTACATTCCTTTACCAAAGAAAATCGAGAATAAAAAAGCCACCATTAATATAAAAAATTTCGACCAAAAATGTTTCCTCTGGTCCGTTTTAGCGCATCTTCATCCTCAAAACCAACATCATCAAAGAGTCAGTCATTATAGGAGGTATGAAGATGAGCTAAATATGACTGGGATCGAATATCCAGTGAAACTGTCTAAATTAGATCTTTTCGAAAAACAAAATAATATATCAATCAACGTTTTTGGATATGAGAATGAAATGTTTCCCTTACGCATCACAAAATTAAATTCTGAAAAGCATGTCAATTTATTATACATATCGAATACAGAAGCGAACCACTACTGCCTAGTAACCAATTTAAATAGATTACTCAGCGATCTAACAAAACATAATACACAGGCATTTTACTGTCACCTCTGCTTACATAGATTTACTAAAAAATCGCTTCTCGACGAACATTCTAAATTTTGTAACCAATTTGAACCACAAAAAATAGAAATGCCTCGTGAAGGGGAAAACATTTTGAAATTTAAAGACTATAAATTTAATTTAAAAGTTCCCTTCACAATTTATGCAGACTTTGAAAGCATCACTAGTAAGATCAGTTCTTGTGAACCTAGTGGTGATACGTCTTACATACAGCGTACCGCTCTCCATGAACCTTCAGGATATGCTTATGCAATAGTAAATTCAGATGGAAAACTACATGCTCCAATTACAGTGTATAGAGGACCAGATGCAGTTGAGCATTTTTTAAACAACCTTCTTGATGAGGAGCTAGATTTAAAGGAAATAATGAAAGTAAATGTACCCATACATATGACTTTAGAAGATATTCAAGATTTTACGGAAGCTAAAATTTGTTCAATTTGTAAAAAAGAGTTGGGAGATGATAGAGTCCAAGATCACTGTCATTTAACAGGTAAGTACAGGGGAAGTGCCCACTCTAATTGTAATTTACAATACCAACTCGCAGAATTTATTCCGGTAGTATTTCACAATTTGAAAGGTTATGATTCTCATCTCATAATGCAAGAATTAGGTAATATAAAAACTAAAAAAATTCACTGTATTCCCAACAATATGGAAAAATATCTTTCTTTTCAATTTAATTCATTGAGATTTTTGGATTCATTACAATTTCTAAATTCATCTTTGGAAACTCTAGTAGAAAATTTGAAGGGATACGGCGAAGAACGATTTATTAACTTCATTGAACACTTTGCCCAGACAACAGATGCATGGCCTCTGTTACTTCGCAAAGGCGTCTATCCGTATGACTACATGGACTCTCATTCAAAATTCTCTGAAACGCATCTCCCTCCCAAGTCGGCATTTTTCAATACTCTACGTGACGAACCCATCAGTGATGAGGACTACGAACATGCTCAAAGTATCTGGAATACATTTGAAATTCAAAATTTAGGCGAATATCAAGACCTGTACGTAAAAACAGACGTACTTCTTTTGGCTGATGTTTTTGAAAATTTTAGAAATCTCTGTTTAACTAACTATGATCTGGATCCTCTGCACAAGTATACTGCACCTGGGCTAGCCTTTGAAGCCTGCTTGAAAATGACTGGCGTAGAATTGGAGCTGTTTACCGACCCAAATATGTACATGTTCATGGAGAGCGGTATACGTGGTGGTGTGTCAATGATATCGACCCGTTACGCTGAAGCTAACAACAAGTACATGGATGACTTCAACGAGGACAAAGGGCCATCTTACATCATGTACCTCGACGTAAACAACCTCTATGGACTGGCCATGTCAAGATCACTCCCAATTTCGGATTTTAAATGGATGACTAAACAAGAAATAGCTTCATTTAATATTGAAATTTTTGAGGATAACTTAGATTCTGGCTGCATTTTAGAAGTTGATCTCGAGTACCCTGAACATCTACATGATTTACACAATGATTATCCACTTGCCCCAGAAAAAATGAATATTTCCAAATCAAATTTGTGTCCATATGGCAAATCGCTATTAAAACATTTGAAAATTAATCTTACCGATGAAAACACAAAATTAGTTCCAAATTTAAATAACAAACAAAATTACATTATCCATTGCGAAAATTTAAAGCAGTACCTATCAATGGGATTAAAACTTAGTAAAATTCATCGCATTTTGAAATTTAAACAATCTCCATGGCTTAAAAAGTATATTGATTTCAACACTGAACAGCGAAAAAACGCCAAAAATAATTTCGAAAAAGACTTTTTCAAGCTTTTGAATAACAGTGTATTCGGGAAAAGTATGGAAAATGTGCGTTGTCATCAAAATATAGAGATAATCAATAGTGAAAAAAGATTGAAAAAAGTAGTCGCATCACCATCATTTGAAAGTTTCAAAATTTTTTGCAACGACCTTGTTGCAGTACAATCGAAAAAGAAACGCCTTCTGTTAAATAAACCAATATTTACTGGATTTAGCATTTTAGATATAAGTAAAACTTTTGTGTACGATTTCCATTATGATTATATTAAAAAACGGTATGGGGATCGAGCGAAATTACTTTTTACTGATACCGACAGCTTAACTTATCACGTTCAAACAGAAGACATTTATGAAGATATGAAAGCCAGCATCGATCTTTTCGACACTTCAAACTACCCATTAAATCATCCACTTTATTCTACAAAAAATAAAAATAAATTAGGCAAAATGACTGATGAATTAGGATCGAACATCATTAAAGAATTTATAGGCTTAAGATCTAAGATGTATTCAATACTTGAGAGCAGTGGAAATTGTAAAAAAGTAGGTAAAGGCATCGTGAAAAATGTACTGCAGAAAAAGATAACACACGAGGATTATAACATTCAATTTTTGAAAAACAAATTCATAGAGCAAATATGCGTTCTATAAGAAGTTTTAATCACGAAATTTATACAGTTGACCAAAAGAAAATTACACTCTCACCTTACGATGACAAAAGGTACATCCTTTCGGATGGTTTCAACACTTTAGCCCATGGACATTATTTGATTCACGATGAAAACGACGATAACGATAGCGATGATGATAATGTTGATAACAACCATGATGATGCAGATGTAGATGATTAGATGTAGAACATATTTTAGTGTTTATAATAGGAATTAGTTGGCTAGAAAATAATATTTTATTCTTTTAGTTTGAAATGTATTGATAAATAAAACAGTAATTGAAAAAAAAAATTAATCATTTTACAACTTTACCAAAATATTCCCCACTCCTAAATTCATATCCCACCCGTCAAACTTGAATCTCATTCTGAAATTATTTCAAATTGAATGTCACAATAAATTGCTGGTAAGTACTTTTACATTTTCAGTCTTCACAATGGACGTGCGATGGAAGGTACCGTTTACAGCTCTACTTGCTGGCAGTACTGGTTGTGGGAAATCAACGTTTGTAAGGAGATTTTTAGCAAATCTAGATCAAATGACTGATCAGTGCATTAATCAAGTAATCTGGGTGGCGATTGTGTAATATCACTTGGTGCAATATCACGACGTTTCGTGTGAGAAATCACGTGAAAAATAATCACATTTTTTTTGCGATTGTGTAACTTTTTTTCGGGTGAAAAGTCTGAAATTCGTAGCAAACAAATCACCGATCCAATCGGCGGTGATATCTAGATATCACCGTGATATTCAAATGAAAATGGCGGCCGATTTAGCTCATATTGTGATAGTTCAAAATTTATTAGAGATCGCAATTGCAGATAATCAAAACCAACGGGAAAATAATCGAATGAGAATCAACCGACGTATTTTGCGCGATTCTTTCGATCCATTTTCGGTCAGTGAACGACATTTCTTCAATCTATATCGCCTTTCGAAGGCTGCCGCTCAAATGCTGATTGACAGCTTGGTCCTGCACCTTCGACCAAATCGGCGAAACTCGTCGATTCCGCCGTGGATGAGAGTAAGTACATTGATAAATATTATTGTGAACTATACGCAATGACGGTTGACATTTGCACTATTGACCAAAATGTATAAATCCACTTTCAAGCTTAGAAGTTGTTACTTTTTGCCATTATATTTTTCCTGCATTTTATAACCTATAACTTTTGTAATTTGTATTTATTTGCTGTAATCTAACCTATACAATTGCGTAAAACATTTTGATGTTTATTGTTAATAAGTTTGTTTGTTGTTCTTTCTTTTCCGTAGGTGATAACAACTTTAAACTTCATAGCATCAGGCAGCTACCAAAGGCGCATTGGCCAAGACTATTTACAAGCCATTTGTCAGGCAAGCGTGTCTGTATGCATGAAGGAGGTTGTAAGAGCAATTAATCTTCACTTACTAGCTCGATGGATAAAATTCCCCCACACAGAGGAAGAAAAACAAAACACAAAGGAAAGGTTGGTCCACATACTACATATAATCTCGGAATATTACTAGAACATAGGAATCTACTCCGAATGTGTACTTTACCAAGTACCTACCTACCATTGAATTTAAATTTAATACTAGTAGTACCTAGTAGTAGTAGAAGTATCTATCTCCTATGTTGAACAAGATCATTACTTAAAAATTCCCTGATCATATTTTAGAGATTTTAGAGAGAGCGATGGTTTATTTTCTCAATTTGTTATTGTTTGTTTCAGATTTATGGCTGAAAATCAATTCCCCGGTGTTATCGGAATCGTAGACGGCACCCACATTTCAATTGTCGCTCCCATCCATGCAAGGGAGCATCTATTTCGAAATAGAAAAGGATACCACAGCAAGAATGTGCAAATTGTTAGTACCTACAACATTATTGTAATTATTGAAATTTGTTAGACTGGCACATATTCTATAAGAAGGTATTGGTACTACAGGGAAGCAAATCAAATGCAATCTAATACTAAACAAAATTGAAATGACACAAAGGTTAAGTAGATGGTAGAAATATGCAACTTATTACATTCCAAGTTTTTAACCATACATGTGGATATGATTTTTCTATGATAACAGGATGTTAGCGTTTAGTCAATCATTGTCTTATTCATGAATCATGGTAAATTTTGTTAAGGTTTGTGATGAAAAGCTGGCCATTTGTGCAATAAACGCACGGCACGGTGGAAGGTCCCACGACGCACACATCTGGCGGCTCTCAGCAGCACGGGGCGCAATGGCTGCACACTATAATGCAGGAGGGCGAGGAACATGGCTATTAGGTGATCCATTTTTTCATTATTTAACAATAGAAAAATTATATGTTAGCCATCACACCAACCTTCCATTCTGCATGTGTTACATTCAATCTGGCAACATTCAGGTGACTCCGGATACCCTACGGAACCTTGGATTCTGCGACCTTTCGCCAACCACCCTGCCCCCGACACACCCGAGGGGCGATACAATGCCCGACTTTGCTCGTGCCGCAGCACTGTGGAACGTTGTATTGGTGTGTTCAAAGCAAAGTTCAGATGCTGTCGGAAAGATAGGGCTCTTCATTACTCCCCTGAAGCAGCAGGTAATGAACACTAGGGGACCAGAAAGCAGCCAAAGCAGAGCGAATGCAGATTTATAATTTATAATTTCTTTATCATTTGCATTGAATGAATTGAGTTTATTTCTCCATAGGGTTGATCATCAATGCCTGTGCCGTGGTCCACAATATTGGAATCCATTACAGAGTACCGAATCCACCGCCAGTATTTGATCCCATCGACCTGCCTGCTAACGGCGTTGCAGTGCTGGATGCTGCAGGGCCACACCACCAAGGACCAATCGACATCGCTGCAGATGGCCATGCAGTTCGTACACGGGTTGTCAATGACTACTTTCGGCACTAATAATTGCTAATTAATCGTCATGATAAGTATAACCAAATAAAATATTAAATACAGTGAATGAAGTACACGAATGCATGAAGTGTGAATATGCTCTATTTTTCATTTTTCAAGTCAAATCACCAAGAAGCTAGCAAGTATTTAGGAGAGAGGTAGATTTTTGATTATTCAATTTATTTATTTTATTAGATTAGAAATTGGAACTAGGTAATATTTATTTCATTTTCTGTTTAAAAATTCGGCCATTGCGTCCATCATACGACCAAATTTTCCCGCTGCTGTCACAAAAGCAGCGCTATTATTTTGCTCAATTACAAGTCTTGCCTTCTCTATTGTTATTTGCTCGTTTTCAACTGAAATACGAGCCTCTTGTGTATTGATGTATGTCTCTACTAGTTCTTGTGGTTTCTTTAAAGATACTCTCTGCTTCTTGATTTTAGGCTGGGATGGCACCGGATAATCATCAAAACAGTCTACATACTCGATTGAAATATTGTCAGATGGCCGAGGAGTCTCAAATTGTCTTTTTCATGTCGACGGCTCTTGGCTAGGTCCGCTTCCGCAAGCTGCAGGTGGCGCTGGGGGTGCTCCACCTTCGGGGAGATCTAGGTCCCCGACGATCGAATCCATGGTCATGACCTCGAAGCACAATTTGTCCAGCCCATTAAGTTCCATCATTGGTGGTCCTCCTCCTGTTCCATTGTGATGTCTTGCCATCTTGGCAGCTGTACTTCTCACTTTCATTTTCCAGTCAGACCAAGATTTCATCCATTTTCCTGTTTCTTTGTAAGGGCCATCCCCACAGGAATTCAGTTTGTGGGTCAAATGCTGCCACATTTCCTTTTGCTTGGCATTCCCTTGAATACCAATCAGTTCCCCGCGAGCAAACGCATCGTGGTCTTGCATATATGTAACAAGTATCAGTCTTTGCTTCTCGGTGATGTGTGATTTTCTAAGAATCGGTAAGAAGGATATAATTTACATATGCAACTTGATATTTATTATTTATTATTGATAAACTAGTTTTACAATAATTGGTTACTAATATAGGTTTTTCTATTGAATAAATAATTATGCAAAAATGCTTGTTGACATTATTTTTATTTTATTTTTCCTGACTTTGGTTGTCTCCCTGGATTGGAGCAATCCAATCAAATTTATAGATCATATTCCCTCAAAATGAAACATATTGGATGTATGCATCCATTTAATTTCATTCCCATGATGACATAAAGTACTTAGTAACTATTTTTCAACTAGATACCTATTTTATTGAACACAAATATATGAAAAATACATACCGTGACCGCGAACACGAAGAATCCCCTTTAATTTCGTCCATTTTCTCAATTTTTCGATTTTGTTTCTGTATTTTTCCAGTTTCGCACTGCCCGCTTGAGATTTGAAATGTGACAAAATGATTTGACAGGTTGGAAAAGTTAGCGTTGCGCATGCGCACGCTACTACCCGTTCAGAAAATATCAGTTTTTAAAAGTTTTCACGTTGGTGGTGAAACGTCGAGTGATATCTTATCACGAGAGTTACACAATCGCTCTCATATTTTTTTTGAAATCATCGTGGTACAAAACGTCGTGATTTCAATTTCACTTCGTTTTCAAAACTTTTTACACAATCGCCACCCTGGTGTTATTCCGTGGAAATGCAAAACTTTCAAGATTTCATGACTGATCCTCGCTTAACATTTCACCAAGGACTACCAAACATGGATGATTTTAGTGCTGAGAGTGGTCCAAAATTAATTATTCTCGATGATATGATGACAGAAATGGATAAAAGAGTAGTAGATTTGTTTACGAAATTTTCACATCATAAAAATATTTCAACTTTTTTCATAACTCAAAATTTATTTTATAAAGGGAAAGAAATGCGTGATATATCACTGAATTCACACTACATTGTAACTTTTAAAAATCCGAGAACGAGATCTCAATTCTCGTGCATGGCAAGACAGCTAAATCCAAAAAATGTTAAATTTTTGGAGGAAGCTTACGAAGATGCTACCAAATTACCTTTTGGGTATTTACTGGTAGACTGCCATCAGAAAACCGATGAAAATCTACGTATCCGAACGTCAATTTTCCCAGACGATGAAAACCATATTGTCTACATTCAGAAATAATGATAAATAATCGAAGATCTAGCACTTGCCCGTCATTCTCTCATCATGAGCGACACGGTTATCAAACAGGCGCATGTGCTGCATACGTTGCAGAAAGCCAGTCCGACGATGCGTAGAGCGATATTAAAAGCGTCCGATAAAAATTTGGTTCGATCAATTTGTGAATGTGCTGAAAATTGTATATCAGGACGTGTAAATCTGCAACCAGCTCAGAAAAGTCGACTCTCTCGACACAAGCGGTTGCTGCGAAAATTGGTGAAAAAAGGCGACACTTGGCAAAAGAAGAAGCGAATTATTCAAAAAGGTGGATCTCTAATTCCGTTACTGTTGGGACCAATTCTGAGCGGTGTTATATCAGGTTTGATGGCATGATGAATCATACAAAGAAGATGGTTTTAATTGATCAGCAAATGCTTGATCGTATTAGTAAGACTAAGGTACCAACAAGTTTGCAATTAAACAAGTCACAAAATGCTTCGTCATCAGCAAACGCAATCAAGGATAAGATTATGGCACTACGGAATGAAATGAAACAGATTCTTCGACTAAAAGATTTGGACGACAACGAAAAACTTTCACGTTATCAAGAAACATTACGACGATATCTACATTTTATTTCCATAATGCCACAAACCAATGGACCGGTTCAGCCTGAATGTCAAGAAAAATCTGTTCCTACAGGGAAGGAAATTAAGCAAGAAATAATTGACAATAAACAAGAAATCAAGCCTTCCAATACTGCAATCGATCAAATAAAAATTGAAAGTGAAAATAAAGTTGAAAATTCTACCAGGGTTGATGATAAAAATTCGTTGAAAGATGAGCTGCTGCGTTCCATATCTGAAAAGAAACGTAACACTGCGGAAGAAATCTACACAATTCTTACTAACAGCGAAATTATTGACTGGAATCATGCAGGAACTGTGAAAATAAATGGTTGTGATATCGTTGAATCATCAATAATCGAATTAATATCTGATATTTTAAGTAATCGTCAGACTTCTAATCCTAATGGCTGGCAAAAATTTGCGGAAGTCTTAACGGAATTAAAAGTCCCAATGAAATATATATCAAACACTCGTCGAAGAAACTTCATTCGTTCAAAACAGAACGAAGCTGCGAGTTCTCCAATCAAAAGTGCTGAGAAGAGGAAGAAACGAAAAATAGAAGATCTATCACCGCCAGTGTCACAGGGAAAAATAGGTGCCGTTAAGCGAAGAAGTGCTCGTGTGTTGACCACTGCCAATTGGAAACGATTTAACTTTTCATCATGAATGCTAAAACAAGAAAATTATTACAAAAAATATATTTCGATCCGACCAATGCAGCTGGATTTTCTACTGCAGACAAGTTGTGGAAGGCGACGAAGAAAAAGATTTCGAAAATGAACGTTGAAGAGTGGCTTGAAAATCAGGAGACCTTTACTCTACATCAACCACTGAGAAAAAAAATTGACAGAAATAGATTTATCTCGAACTATATTGATGATGTTTGGCAAGCTGATCTTTGTGACATGCAATCTCTGAGTAAATATAATGATAATTTAAAATACTTGTTGACTGTTATTGACATTTTTAGCAAATTTGCATGGATAATAGTTTTACGTAATAAAACAAGTGCAGAAATAATAAGAGGTTTTCAGGAAATTTTTGAATCATCTAATCGAAAACCTACAAATTTAAATATGGACTAGGGGCTCTGCCCCTGCGGCCTCCGCCCGCCGACCCCCCCCGACGTGCTTCGGGGCTTCGCCCCGGAGCCCCCTTGCAGGGGGCTCCGGGGCCCCCTGTAGGTTTAATTTGTTGCTTGTGTTGCTTTGTTTTTCGGTACTTGTTATTTGACCCTTCTGCCACGCTTACCTAACACTTCATATTAATCTACATATTATCTGCTCAAATTCGAAATTATGGGTACTACTTATGATGGCCATATAGATTCGTGACGCAGGTCCACAGACGTCCACCATCAATTGGTGATCCAAGAAAAGAGTGTTTTCATGTGTTGCCGCACACGCTGCTTCTAGTTATTCCTTTCCTGACCCACCCCAACCTCCCTACCCAACCGTGTTGTATGTTTCCTGGTGCCTTTCCTGCCTTTCGTGCGTAGATTTTTGCCACTCCCCTTGCCCAACAATTAGTGCCTTTCTTGTAGGGATTATGCAGCAGAGGCAGCGTACGCAGCAAACCTGCCTCAACCCCCCCCCCCCCCCCACCCTAATCCTACCTTTCCTGAACCAACCCAACTTCCCAACCTTCCTCTACGTAGTACAACAGTGTTGATATGCACAATTGTACGATGGTTATCTACATATTCGCTGCATAAAACCACTGCACCTAGCACCCAACACCCAGAACCCAGCACCCAGCACCCAGCATCCAGCACTCAACACCCAGCACCCAGCACCCGGCACCCTAAACCCAGCACCCGGCACCCGGCACCCAGCACCCAGCATCCAGCACCCAGCACCCGGCACCCAGCACCTAGCACCCGGCACCCGGCACACAGTACCTAGCACCCGGCATCCAGCACCCAGCACCTGGCACCCAGCACCAGACCCAACACCAAGAACACGGCACCCAGCACCCAGCACCCAACACCCTGCACCCAGCACCCAGCACCCGACCCCCAGCACCTAGCAACCGGCACCCAGCACCTAGCACTCAACACCCGGCACACATCACCCGGCACCCGGCAGCAGCATCCAACGCCCAGCACCCGGAACCCGGCACCCAGCATCCAGCACCCAACTCCCAGCACCCAGCACCCAAAACCCAGCACAAACACCCAGCATCCAGCACCCGGCACCCGGCACCCAGCACCCGACCCCCAGCACCTAGCAACCGGCACCCAGCACCTAGCACTCAACACCCGGCACCCAGCACCCGGCACCCGGCAGCAGCATCCAACACCCAGCACCCGGAACCTGGAACCCAGCACCCAGCACCCAAAACACAGCACAAACACCCAGCATCCAGCACCCGGCACCCGGCACCCAGCACCCGACCCCCAGCTCTCAACATCTAGCACCTGGCACCCAGCATCCAGCACCCAACATCCGGCAGCCGGCACCCAGCACCCAGCACCCAACACCCAACACCCAGCACCCAACACCCGGCAACCGGCACCCAGCACTTAACACCCAGCACCCAGCACCCGGAACCCGGCACCCAGCATCCAGCACCCAACACCCAGCACCCAGCACCCAAAATCCAGCACAAACACCCAGCATCCAGCACCCGGCACCCAGCACACAGCACCTAGAACCCGGCACCCAGCACTCAACACCCAGTAACTGGCACCCAGCACCCGGCACCCAGCACCCAGCATCCAGCACCCAACATCCGGCACCCGGCACCCAGCTTCCAGCACCCAGCACCCGGAACCTGGCACCCAGCATCCAGCACCCAGCACCCGGAACCCGGCACCCAGCATCCAGCACCCAACACCCAGCACCCAGCACCCAGCACCCGGCACACAGCATCCAGCATCCAGCACCCGGCACCCAGCACACAGCACCTAGAACCCGGCACCCAGCACTCAACACCCAGTACCTGGCACCCAGCACCCGGCACCCAGCACCCAGCATCCAGCACCCAACATCCGGCACCCGGCACCCAGCATCCAGCACCCAGCACCCAACACCCGGCACCCAACACCCAGCACTCAGCACCCAGCACCCAGCACCCGGCACCCAGCATCCAGGACCCGACACCCAGCACCCAGCACCCGGCAACCAACACCCAAAGCCCAGCACCCGGCACCCAGCATCCAGCACCCAGCACCCGGCACCCAGCACCCGGTATCGAGCACCCAGCACCCGGCATCCAACACCCGAGCACACAACACCCAGCACCCGGCACCCAGCATCCAGCACCCAGCACCCGGCATCCAGCACCTAGCACCCAGCATCCAGCACCCAACACCCAGCACCCAATACCAGCACCTAGCACCCAGAAACCGGCATCCGGCACCCAGCACCCAGTATCCAGCACCCAACACCCAGCACCCAGCACCCAAAATCCAGCACAAACACCCAGCATCCAGCACCCGGCACCCAGCACACAGCACCTAGAACCCGGCACCCAGCACTCAACACCCAGTACCTGGCACCCAGCACCCGGCACCCAGCACCCAGCACCCGGCACCCAGTATCCAGCACCCTGGACCCGACACCCAGTACCCAGCACCCAACACCCAACACCTAGCACACAGCACCTTGCACCCAACACCCAGCACCTGGCATCCAAAACCCAACACCCGGCACCCGGCAACCGGCACACAGTATCCAGCACTCAACACCTAACACCCATCACCCAACACCCAACACCCAGCACCCAGCACCCGGCACCTGGCACTCAGCATCCAACACTTAGCACTCAACACCCAGCACCCAGCACCTAGCACCTAGCACCTAGCACCCGGCAACTGGCACCCAGCATCCTGCATCCAGCACTCAACACTCAGCATTCAGCATCCGGCACCCAGCACCCGGCACTCGGCACCCGGCACCCAGCACCCAGCACCCAGCACCCGGCACCCAGCACCCGGCACCCGGCACCCAGCACCCAGCATCCAGCAACCGGCACACAGCACCCAGCAACCGGAACCCGGCACCCAGCACCCGGCACCCAGAACCAAGCACCCAGTACCCGGCACCCAGCACCCGGCACCCAGCACCCGGCACCCAGCATCCAGCACCCAGTACCCAGGACCCGGCATCCAGCAACCAGTACCCGGCACCCACCACCTGACCCACAGGACCCGGCACCCAGCACTCAACACCCAGCACCCGGCACCAGGCTCCCAGCACCCAACACCCGGCACCCAGCATCCAGCACCCGGCACCCGACCCCCAGCATTCAGCACACGGCTCCGAGCACCCAACATCCAGCACCCGGCACCAAGCACCCAGCACTTAACACTTAGCACCCAGCACCCAGCTTCCGGCACCCAGCATCCAGCACCCGGCACCCAGCACCCGGCACCCAGCATCCAGCACCCGGAACCCGACCCCCAGCATCCAGCACCCGGCACCAAGCATCCAGCACCCAACACCCACCACCCGAACTTCAGGAACCGACACCCAGGTCCCAGCACCCGGCACCCGGCATCAAGCATCCAACACCCAGCACCTAACACCCAGCCCCCGGCATCCAGCACCCGGCACACGGCACCCGGCACCCAGCACCCAACACCCAGCACCCAGCACCCGACCCCCAGGACCTGGCACCAGCACCCAGCACCCAGAACCCGGCATCCGGCATCCAGCACCCGGCACCCAGCACCCAGCTCCCAGCACACACCATCCGGCACCCTGGACCCGGCACCAATCATCCAACACCCAGCACCCAGCACCCAGCACACGGCACCCATCATCCAGCACTCGACACCCAGCATCCAGCACCCGACCCCCAGGACCCGTGCCCTGTCGGCCGCTGCCTTCGTCCTTTTTTCGTTGCTCGTCGGCGTTAGTTTGGCCTGGGTCCGGCGAGCATGTTTTTTTTGGCGGCATCTGCAGCAGTTCAGTATTTCATTAAATTTATATACTTTCTGATGAGTAAAACTCGGTTTCAAAAACTATAATAATATTCCTAGTGGAAAAGTGGCGCCTGGTGTCGCCACTCGCCACAGCATGAATTTGTCGGTGGCAAATTATTTTGAATCCTGATACTTGAAGCTAAAATAAATGACTTTTTGTGTGGAGGTCCACCATCGATTAGTGTCGCCACTCGCCACAGCATGAATTTGTCAGTGGCAAATTATTTTGAAACCTGATACTTGAAGCTAAATTAAATGCATTTTTAAATTTAACTTTTTCGTAACCATGGATACAATTTTCGTCAAGCCAGAGGCGTTGAATTGGTTCGAAATTTGTCTCGCCGTTGGACGAATTTCGGCCGCGTGAATCCAAATCAAGCCCTTTCGAGCCCTATCAGATCCCTATCATGCCGCGCTCAAATCGCTGCCTAAGTATTGCAGCGCTCAAGTCCCCGGTGACACGACCACAACGCAACTTTCCCCGCGCGTTTTCGTTGCGTTTTCGCAATTTCGCTGGCGATTTACGCGGAGCCAAATTTAAGGATTTTAAAGAAGGTGGATTGATGATAAAGGCAAGGAATTTAAAAATAGAAATTTTCAAACGTTTTTAAAAGATAGGGATATCAATTTTTATTACACTAACAATGATACTAAAGCAGCTGTAGTCGAAAGATTCAATAGGACAATTAAACAAAAAATTTGGAAGTACTTTACTTATTCCTCATCTAACCGTTACATTGATGTGCTCCCAGATTTATTGCACAGTTATAATAATTCAATTCATTCTACAATAAAATTTTCCCCAGCTGACGTGAATATCAATAACATGTTGCAAGTTTGGCGAAATCTTAATAATCGAATACCAGTCATTAAAAATAGAAAAATAAAATTTGCAGTTGGTGACCATGTTCGAATTTCTAGAGAGAAAGGTCAATTTGAGAAAGGATTTGAAAAGAACTATTCTGATGAGATATTCATAATTTCCGAAGTTCTCCCTAGACGTCATTTAACAGTTTACAGAATAGAGGATATGAGTCATCAACCAATCGAGGGAACGTTTTATGAAGCTGAGTTGAAACGAGTGCGAATTCAAAAATCTACTGTGTACAAAATAGATAAAATCCTCGATCAGAAAAAAAACGGACGCAGTACCAAACTATTAGTCAAGTGGCTCGGTTATCCATCCTCTCAAAATTCGTGGGTTGATAAGAAAGATATTATTCATTTATTATGAATCGAAGCGACGAATTCTTTTTAACTCTACCGAGCAATAGTTCCGAGAAATATTATTCGACAAATAGTCCAACTAGATTTGTGACTCAATTACCACATCGCATTGAGTTACGTGACGATTGGGAAGTGTCATTATTTTCGATAAACTATCCCTACACTATAGGCAACGTTTCACCAGCTGATAACAAAGTGACCTACAGTTTAAAGCCCACTGAAAAAGAAGAAAGCGTAATAACCAAGACTCATGGAATTAAACCCGGCTATTATGATAACGCGTCAGCTATCCACCTTGCTATTAATAAAATTCTCGCGAACACTACTCCTGGGGATATCAGCATTTTACTTACAGATTCAAAATCATTTACAAATATAGACGTTGTAAACGATAAAACATTTCAATCTGTGGTGTTATCTGATAATCTTTCCATGCAACTAGGATTTGACCCTGGTATGAATATTATTTCTGTTAAAAAATCACCTCGCAAATGTAGTTTGAATGTAAGTTTACCGAATGAGTTGTATATTTATTGTGATATTTTTGAATCTCATGTAGTAGGCGATGTATTTGCTAACCTCGCTCGAGTAATTAACTTTGATACGTTCTATTATAAAGAAAAGTATGGCGGGGTAAACTCACTGTCATTCAATCCACCAATGTACTTTCCGGTTTCAAAGCGTGAGTTTTCATCGATTACTGTAGATATAAGAGATGTTTTTGGCAATCCTATCACATTCGGTGCAGAGGTTCTCACGGTTGTACTTCATTTTCGTCGTCGTCGTCATCACCGCGAGTAGATGCAAAAATGTGCCATCGCAACAACAGCTACAATGATCGCTACATCAATTATTTTGATAATCAATGTGGATCCGGAATGAACATATATCATGGAGCTAAATTTCAACGTGGATATGGATTGGCATCATTTTTGAAAAGTATGTGGCGTCTAGCTGTACCAATATTCAAAAGTGGTGCAAGATCTCTTGCTCAAGAAGGATTAACATCTGGCTTCAATTTTGCAAATGATTTGATGGAGAGAAAAAACGCACGACAATCTTTTGAAAATAGGTTGAAGGAGGCTGGTTCAACCTTGAAGCGGAAAGCTGAAGATAAACTAACACGAATGCAAGGTGCTGGACTTAAACGTGTAAAACAACAGAGAACACTTCAGTTGGTGACGAGCGATCGAGAGAGAAAGGTTGTTAAAAAGAAGAGGAAATCTCCTAGTTCTAAACCGAAGAAAATTTTCAAAAAACCGAAACTATCGAGGAAACTTGGAGATATTTTCGAATAAGAAGATGTCAGTGATACACCGCAATTCAATGGAGGCTATGAAATCCGAGCTTGACCTCTTTGCGACACCACTGACACAAGCAGCCATCGAGTATGGTTATACGGTCGCTTACAAACCAGTGGCGTCTTTGGAAAAAAGTTCTCAATTTGAGTTCGTGGTTGGTGGCAGTGGAGAAGAGTTGATCGATTTGGCACACACCGAATTGCATCTACATGCTAAGGTCACTAAAAGTGATGGCACTAATCTTTCAACAGGCGATGATAAATCTAATGTAACAGCTCCTGTGAACAACTGGATCCACTCGCTTTTCTCGCAAGTTGAAGTTACATTGAATGGAAAACAAATATCATCGCCTTCCAACACCTATGGTATAAGAGCATACATCGAATCTCTGCTCAACTACGGTCGATCTGCAAAGACATCTCATTTAACGTCAGGGTTATGGTATAAAGACACTGCAGGAAAATTCAACGATTTCAAAGATAATGCTGGACTTTTGAAACGGGCTTCATTTATCAGAGGAAGTAAAACTGTTGATTTAATGTCCAATATTCACCATGAATTATTCGGCTCTGATAAACTTCTTATCAACGGTGTGGAAATGCGGTTAAAATTTCATCTGAATAAAGATGCATTCCATTTGATGTCGGAAGATACTGCAGTAAAAACACAAATCAGCGATGCAACTTTATTTGTGCGAAAAGTTCGAGTTAAGCCAGCATTGAATCTTGCCTATTCACGCGCTCTCGAGCATTCAAATTTAAAATATCCACTTTCTAGAACTGAAATTAAAAATATCACAATTCCGGCGGGGGTTCAATCTAGAACCATTGACAATATTTACTTAAACCATTTACCAAAGAGGATTGTAATAGGATTTATTTTAAATTCTGCGTTTAATGCTGATTTTGGAAAAAATCCGTTTTACTTTGAACATTTCAATTTAAACTTTTTACAGTTGTATAGTGGTTCCCAACAAATTCCAACAAAAGCTCTAACTCCAGACTTCGCCAATAATCTATACATTCGTGCATATAAAACATTATTTGAAGGTACTGGCATTAATTCTCAAGATGTTGGAAATGATATTTCACGCGAAGAGTTCAAGGACGGTTATTTCTTAACCGTTTTTGACTTGACATCAGACCTGAGTGCTAGCTCATCTCATTGGTCAATTCAAAGAAATGAATCATTTCGCATCGAAGTACGCTTTAGCACTCCATTAACCGCCCCAGTTGATATGATTTTGTATTCAGAGCATGATAGTTTAATGGAAATTACCAAACAACGAAATGTAATCACCGATTTTTAAATTTAGAATTTGACATGTGAACATGTGAATTGTGAATTTGACATGTTCTGTAGCAGTGAAGTTGAATATTTATTTTATAATCATAATTTATGGCAGACATTTGTCATTTCGAGTTGGAATCTTGTACAATAGAGTAAACATGATTTCGTTGCATCTAGAAGAAGCCATGCTTTGTGATAAGTTTACGAGTTCATTGTTTCGCGGTGTATTTGCTGCAGATAACTTACCACGGGTAGTGCAAAAGCCGTGTGTGTTAATTGCTAATACTGATCCTGCAAGTAAGCCTGGATCACATTGGGTTTCTATACATATCGACGAATTTTGTCGTGGAACCTATTTCGACAGTTATGGAATTCCACCGATTGTGAAAAATCATCATGAATTTCTAAGTCAACAATGTACGTCGTGGACATACAACGAAATGCAATTGCAAAGTCCAACTTCTGACGTATGTGGTGAATATGCAGCATTATTTCTAGCCCATGCAGCTAGAGGACTTAGCATGCAGGAATTTTTATGGTCTTTTCAAAATAGATCCTGTGAAGAAAACGATGCACTTGTTCGACAATTGTTTTTCGAGAAATTCAAATCATGTTTTGCACCTGTTCGAAAAGATATGAATAAGCAAAGTTGTTGTAACCGTGATTCTAATCCGCTTTTTATGATGCGATTTTAATAAATGTATGTAATTGGGAACTGAGAGTGAATTATTATTATTTAGATAGAACCTATATTCCTCACCATGAAATAACATTTTTATTTTAGTGTAGTAAAGGTGATCAAACTATCGAAATTCAGTTGACTAAACAAGTTCAAACCTGTCTAGACATGCGTGATCATGAACAGGAAGTGTCATATCGTATTACATGTTAACACGCAATCGATGACTGCAGTTACATGTAGCAAATTGAATGTCTCACCGGAGAAATAATGCTGGATTTATGATTGTTGATTTGATAGAAATGAAATAAAATATTAAAAGCAATTTCAAATTCAAAATTTTTAAATTTTACTAAAATAATATACCACATGTGGGGTTCGAACCCACGCACTCAAAGAGTTTCTAATCTTAAGTCTGGCGACCACTCGGCTAACCTGACTTAGAAAAATGCTGATAATTAGTATGATAAAATCCAGTTCGAAACAATTTCCATATTGATCACACATTAAAACTTCAGTAATTGTTAGGTTTGATATTATAAGGGATTTGGATGTAATTGGGATTGGAAGTATTTTCGGTGAAAAAATGACACCTTCGAGAACAAACATATAGAAATGGTCGTGAGATAAATTTTTGCTGATGCTGCGTAATTGATACGTCGCACGATGACATGTACTATCGATCCATCGAGGAAATGTACGAGAGAGAGAGAGAGAGAGAGAGAGAGAGAGAGAGAGAGAGAGAGAGAGAGAGAGAGATTTACCAATTATGAATGTACAAGAGAGAGTGATATGTCGCACCTGTAAGATTCATAGGTCAAAAACCTTCGAGAAAATTCTATAAACATATAGAAATGATCGTGAGATCAATTTTTGCTGATGCTGCGTAATTGATACGTCGCACCTGTGAGCTTCAGAGGTCAAAAACCTTCGAGAACCTTCGAGAACATTCTACAAGATAAAATTTGCTGACGCTGCATTATTTAGATCATTAACTTGGACGGATGTCACGTGACTTTGCAAAAAAATATATGTTAACTTACACCAAAGTCACACGACCTTGAAATAAAAGTGCTGACTCTGCAGAAAAAATAAGTTAACTTGGACGGGAGTCACGTGAGAAGTTGGTGGCTCAGAACCCCCATTTATATACTACTAGTGCCATCTGTTCTGACTCGACGGGGTTGTGGTCACGGGCGAAGTCTTCGCAGAAATCTTCCTTGAAGCGCTCCCAGAGTGACAGCGGGCTAATCGGCTGGCAGAACGCGCAAATCACTGCAAACAGTTGCCGCAGTTCGTTTGGCATTTGCACTGCAACAGCCTCCTCGAGACACCTCTGCCACTCGTCGTCGTCCATGAGCAGGTTGCGCGCGATGGCAGCCTCCTTGAAGGTGCCGTACACAACGCCGCGGTGCGTGCGCACGTCTTCGAAGGACGTCGCGCCTGTCACGTGCAACAGGAGCAGACGCAGGTGGTATCGCTCGATCTGGCGCGGCGACACGGAGTACATGCGGGCGATGATGGTGTTCGCCCCTCGCTTGCGCGGTGCCCACTTGTGATTGAACACGTAGTGGTACGGGATGTCGATGTACTTGTGTTGGCGTGCTGCTGGGTTGTTCTGATTCAAGGCGAACCACGCTGTCAGTGTTGTCAGTGCAGTGCTGGCGCGTTCTGCTGCGGCTACTTCGTCTCCGGGCCGGAACGTGACTGTGTGTTCCCCCTCGAGGTGGATCGCGAGTCTGATGATGCTGTGCTATTTATCGTGCATTGCAAAACCAAAAATGCGCCTCACTGCCTCTTGGGGGCTGACATAGCGAGAGTCGATGTAGTTGGACACTTCGTCCCATACCAACACGGGCTTGGCCCCTCGTGCCGGACGCTCGCCATGTTCACACTCGGCGGGAACGGAGACGCGCAGCTCCACCCTGGCACAGTCGTGGCCCTTGTACACGTACTTGCACAGGTACTTGACTGTCTTCGCCGAGCCACAGTGCACCACGTTCAGGTGGCAGTCGTACTTCGAGCTCAAGTACTTGTTGTAAGGCACTATGTCCCGGTTGTCGACCACTTTTCCTGTCGGAGCCATGTACATCCGTCCGTTGTCTCTCCGGCGATAGACGGTGAAGCCCCCTTCGTTCACCACAGTCTCCTCTGTGAACAACTTTGGGAACTTCTTCTTGCATCGCCCGTCCTCCATGCACACCGAGCGTGGGTTCCGCACGCCGCACGGGCCGTGAATCATTGACGACACGATGGTCTTGTGTAGTCTCTCCTCGGTCACCGGGTCAGGCAACTCGGCGCAGATGAGTTCGTCGATCTGTTCTGGTGTGCGGATCTTGTCCTCGTAGCGCAGGATGACCAGGATGTGGGCGTGGGGTAGTCCTCGTTTCTGGAACTCGACCACGTGGAAATGCGCCAGGGGCACGCCCATCACGTGCTTCGTCGTGATGTCGGCCATCAGTTCTTTGAGTTTCAGTTGAAAAACTCGTGCGGTGAGATCGGGTCGGTCCTCGGCCCATTCATACGCCGCGAGGTTGTCCTGTATTTCTGGCCACTTCGGGTTGCACGTCATCGTCACGAAGAGATCTGGCTTGCCAAACTTTGTCACAATGCTCATTGCGTCTTGGTACAGTTGTTGGCAATGTCTGGGACTGCCAATGAAGCTGGATGGCAGTATCACCATTTTGCCAACGTCGTATCCCTGCCGCTCGGCCCTGTGCTCGATGTGGTCCATAAGGCCGCGATACAGCTCGGCGCGCAGTGTTTTTTGATTCTTAATGATGAATTCTAGGCGGTTGCCCTCCACCTTGATGTACGCGTCCACCATGAACTGCTGCGTCAGCTTGCCGGCGTGCAGCACGGGGTTGAATGCGCCGGCGCGCTCCTGGAGTCTGTAGCTGTAATACTCCATCAGTGTGATGACGTTGTGGGTGGATTGTTTGGTGTGCGGCATGTCTCTCTGGAAGCCGGCTTCGCCGCGCGGAAACAGCAGGGCGTAGCTCAGTGGGTCCGTGGATGGCGACAGGACGGACAGCTGTTCGAAGTAGCCGCTTCGCGTGTGGATGCGAATGTCGCGGCCGAGCGTAGGCATTCCACCGTCTACGCTCTGGTACACCACAGCCACTTCGAGCGCTGTCGGGTGCTCGAAGGTTCGACGCCTGTCTTCGACGACGCGCAGCTCTACTCTCGTGTCGGGTCGACCCTCGGCCGTGGCACGGACGCGCTCTTCGGCCTCAACCTGCCCCAGGGTCTTGAGCCCTTTGGCGAAAGGGTTTACTTGGCGAATCAGCGCGTCCAGCTCGTGCAGAAGGTCGGGCAGCAGCTTCGTGTTTTCGCGCCTGTCGACTCGATGTGTCTGCGCTTGCTCGGCGTCGAGGAAGTACAGGTGTGAGTAGAGCGGCTTCTCCACCCCTTGGCCCATGTGCGCGATCCTGTGCTGAATGTTTCCGTGAACACGGAAACAATACGTGCCACGGCCCTTCGGTATATCGGTCTTGGCACCGACGGACGCGAAGGAGAGCGAACTGTTGTACGACCGGATGTTCTCACGGAAGTTCCTCGAGTGGTAGTGGCCTCCCGTGAGCAGTTCGAACATGAAGCCGGGGTACGGGAGCAGTGGCTCGAGCGTGACGTTGCCCCTGTGGCAACAGGTCGTGAACTGGCGGTTGTTTGTCTTCCAGCCGGCGGGCCTTTCCCCTTTGTAGTGCAGGGCGCTGCACTCGTCGCACACTTCGTCTTGGTTGCCGCAGTAATGCTGCAAGACGTCAGCCACATCTTGTCTTGCGGCTTCCAAGTGCGTGGGTGCCAGGTCCACCGGCGCGAGGTCGGGCTCCATCGCTTCATCCTCGGTTAGCTGGTGTTGTTCGCGTTCTGCCTCTTCGGCACGATGGGTGGCTTCCTCCTCGGCGCGCTGGGTGGCTTCCGCTTCAGCTGCCGCCAGCCGGTCCCCTGCCTCGGCGTCGCGACGTCGCCGCGCTCGCTCCCGCAGGCTAGCTAGACGCTCGGCATGCTCGGCTGCAGTCGCGTCCTCTCGCATTGTCCGATCGTGAGCGACCGTCTTGGCCAGGCGCGCTGTCCGCTGGGCCTCAGTCTCGGTCTCCATGCGTTGTCGCTTGTAGCTTGCCGACTGGTCCAGCCGCTGGAGTCGCAGTTCCTCGAGCTCTTCCTCCCTGCGGCGGCGCTCTGCTTCGGCCCTCTGTGCGAGACGCTCGACATGCTCGGCCTCGGTCTCGGTCTCCCTGCGACAGCGCTCTTGATTAGTCAACTGAGCCAGCCGCTGGAGGCGCTTTTCCTCGAGCTCTTCCTCCCTGCGGCAGCGCTCTGCCGCTGCGGCAGCGCTCTGCGGCAGCGCTCTGCTCTGCCGCGTGCTTTGGGGCTTCGCCCCAAAGCACCATCAGCACGGGGCCCCATTGCAGGGGGCTTCGCCCCCTGTCGGTTTTACTTATTTCTTGTGTTGATTTGTTTTTCGGTAATTGGTATTTTACCCTTCTGCCACGCTTATCTAACACTTTGTGTTTACCTACATATTCACTTGTCAAATACGAACTTATTGGTAATACTATTGATGGCTATATATTTTCATGACTCTAGTACACAGGCGTCCATCATCAGTTGTTGATCCAAGAAAAGCGAGTGGTGTGGTGTCGCCATAGCAAAACAAAACAAAATGCATATGCCCACCAAGGAATGTTTTATTATTCTAATACCTCAATTTACACACATTTACAATTTTCAATTGTAATTGTAATTGCATGACAGACCTCCTTCATTTTCTCTGTCCCTGCTCGTGCTGTCCACCAATAGCCGGATGTTGGGTCTGGTTAGTCAACACGGTCTTCACCACGGTACCAGGGCACCCAGCATCCAGCACCCGGCACCCAGCATCCAGCACCCAGCACCGAGCACCCGGCAACCGGCACCCAGCATCCAGCACCCGGCACCCGGCACCCAGCATCCAGCACCCGGCACCCAGTATCCAGCACCCAGGACCCGGCATCCAGCACCCGGCACCCAGCACCCGGCACCCGGCACCCGGCACCCAGCATCCAGCACCCGGCACCCAGTATCCAGCACGCGGCACCCAGTATCCAGCACCCAGGACCCGGCACCCAGCACCCGGCACCCAGCACCCGGCACCCAGCACCCGGCACCCAGTATCCAGCACCCAGGACCCGGCACCCAGCACCCGGCACCCAGCACCCGGCACCCAGCATCCAGCATCCAGGGCACCCAGCATCCAGCACCCGGCACCCAGCATCCAGCACCCAGCACCGAGCACCCGGCAACCGGCACCCAACACCCAGCACCCGGCACCCAGCACCCAGCATCCAGCACCCGGCACCCAGTATCCAGCACCCAGGACTCGGCACCCAGCACCCGGCACCCAGCACCCAGCATCCAGCACCCGGCACCCGGCACCCAGCATCCAGCACCCGGCACCCAGTATCCAGCACCCAGGACCCGGCATCCAGCACCCGGCACCCAGCACCCGGCACCCGGCACCCAGCATCCAGCACCCGGCACCCAGTATCCAGCACGTGGCACCCAGTATCCAGCACCCAGGACCCGGCACCCAGCACCCGGCACCCAGCACCCGGCACCCAGCACCCGGCACCCAGTATCCATCACCCAGGACCCGGCACCCAGCACCCGGCACCCAGCACCCGGCACCCAGCATCCAGCATCCAGGGCACCCAGCATCCAGCACCCAGCATCCAGCACCCAGCACCGAGCACCCGGCAACCGGCACCCAACACCCAGCACCCGGCACCCAGCACCCAGCATCCAGCACCCGGCACCCAGTATCCAGCACCCAGGACTCGGCACCCAGCACCCGGCACCCAGCACCCAGCATCCAGGGCACCCAGCATCCAGCACCCGGCACCCAGCATCCAGCACCCAGCACCCGGCACCCAGCATCCAGCACCCAGCACCCGGCACCCAGCATCCAGCATCCAGCACCCAGCACCCGGCACCCAGCATCCAGCACCCAGGACCCGTGCCCTGTCGGCCGCTGCCTTCGTCCTTTCTTCGTTGCTCGTCGGCGTTTGTTTGGCCTGCACGTTTTTTGGCGGCATCTGGAGTAGTTGTATGATGTGTTTCCAGTATTTCAGTAAAGCTATATTATACTTTCTGAAGAGCAAAACTGGATTTCAAAAACTATTATATTCCTAGTGGAAAAGCCGTAAAAACTCACAGTTAAACCACAGATATAACTTACCCAGATATACCATTCCTATGTTAAATCGGCTACGCGACCTTCGCTGAGGGGGGCTTGGCGGGGAGCCCCGCTGCATTATCCCCTCACCCATGGGTCGAAAAAGTGTGTATTACCTCCGCCAAGAGGCGCTGTTATCAGTTTTCTGGAGCGCTCACAAAGCGCGCATATTTCAAACAGACGACATCGAAAACCAACTATAACGAGTTGCTGTTTCACTCACTCGGCTTTAATCTGTATACTGTTCTCTCAGTCATCATTTCCGCTCACTCTTGCTCATAGAAATACGCAGGATTAGTTATTATAGTTTAGACGTGCTGAGCTGCTTCTGAAATTCGATACGATAACGGAAAACATAATAATCTGTGGCAGTAGCCATGGATTTAAGAAAAAGCACACACATCTGCGACTCTTGCATAACCAAGATTAATTATCAAAATGAAAAATACTGCTGCACCAGAGAAAAATAGCAAAAATATGAACACACTCGCGTCGGAGCAGTCAAGTGCTTGGTCTGGAAACACTAATTTCACGTAACCTTGGTACGTTCACTCGCCCGCTAGCTTCTACAATCTCTCCGGTATCTCCGGCTTAGCGCTCGAAAAAAACAACCCTACGCGCTGAAATCTGTATATTACAACAGCTTATGATAAATGAAATGAACTGAATTCCTCTCGCAGTTTCTAAAACATATACGCTCCTTCCTAGTTCCTGGCCGCAAGATTATTTAAAATTCAAATATAAATGCAATTGGGTGTGCATCGGGTCAGGTGAAATCTGCAATCTGCATGATTCCCTGCATATACTCTGGTCTTCCGAGACACGTGCTGCATCTAAACAAGCGGTTCCTTTTATTGTGATATCTTGGCCGTATCAGTTACGAAGATCTGTCAACCCACCCACCCCAATCGAACTGGGGGGGGGGGGGGTGCAAAGGATTTTTTTTCTTTCTTAATAATAGCTATGGCTTGCATCAGCTCTTTCCGTACTTTATGTGCTTTATGTGCTTTATGTGCTTTATGTGCTTTATGTGCTTTATGTGCTTTATGTGCTTTATGTGCTTTATGTGCTTTATGTGCTTTATGTGCTTTATGTGCTTTATGTGCTTTATGTGCTTTAAGTGCTTTATGTGCTTTATGTGCTTTATGTGCTTTATGTGCTTTATGTGCTTTATGTGCTTTATGTGCTTTATGTGCTTTATGTGCTTTATGTGCTTTATGTGCTTTATGTGCTTTATGTGCTTTATGTGCTTTATGTGCTTTATGTGCTTTATGTGCTTTATGTGCTTTATGTGCTTTATGTTCTTTATGTGCTTTATGTGCTTTATGTGCTTTATGTGCTTTATGTGCTTTATGTGCTTTATGTGCTTTATGTGCTTTATGTGCTTTATGTGCTTTATGTGCTTTATGTGCTTTATGTGCTTTATGTGCTTTATGTGCTTAAATAAAATATAATAATGTATGTATAAATATGCAGTTGCTGCATGCATCGAATGCGCATGCCCAATGCGAACGTGCATTTTGTGACGAGAATTGGATAAAACTAAACTAGTCGGATTTCCTAGTACGCCGAAGTGGCCAAAACCAAAACAAAACATTGCCAGTCAGACACCGTCAGATCTCGGGCTTCATTCCGGGCTCAGTATGCGTGGCTTCACAACCCCGCGACATGGACTCCTTACTTACCGATCGTCGCCACCTCACCAACCACCCCCGACACCCACCCCAAGGCCAGCCTACCAGCCAGCCAGACACCCACCCACCCTTTAGAACCGGTGAAATGGCTAAAAATTACCATAGCCAAGCCGCCACTGGGTCTCCAGATAATGCAGGTTGCAATTTGTTTTTCATTTTAGCCCCTCCGACATTATTTTCTCATTGACTCATTTCTGTTGCTTTGAAAAGTTGTCACGGCTACAAGTTGTCTCTCACAATGTATTCGTCACAAGTGGTCACAAGCACAACTCACGCTAGAAAGTTCATTCAAAAAGACATGAGAGCATGTTTGCGTTGAAAACCAAAATTATTTCCTCCCAATCAACAAAATCAATTGAATTTATCGATCTTTTGCTTCATATTGCCTTCTCCACTTATATCGGATTATAGCAGTAAACGCGCACGGAATAAACATCGCGAGCAGATAGGACGACTGCGATAAAGAATGTCTCTTTTGGCATGCTTGGTGAGGTGTCAAAAATTGACATAAGGACGCTAGAAATTCGATTCAAATTGATTCAAAATCTGTTTCACATCACGAGTCCACTCCTGTCAAAAAAATCTCAAAAAATTGATTTCCGTGGTTTTATCATGTCGATATGAGATGTCTCGAGTATTAGGTGACTCGTAAAAGTAAACAATTTTAATTATGCTCGGCAACTATAATCTCTCGACTCTTTGGCGAGGCGATAATAATCCTCTGTTGAAATGTGGGATGGGGAGGTGACAAAATAGTATTTTTTGGCATGTTCAGTGATGTTTCAATCGTTCTAATAACGTTAGAACTTCGATTCAAATTGATTCAAATTCTGTTTCAAATTACAAGTTCAATCGTGTCAATAAAAATCCCATATTTCCATTTCAGTAGTAATTCGCTATGACTTGTATCTTGTTTTCATTTTATTTATGCAATCTAATACCATAGGGTATGTAAGGCTAATACCCTAGTAGACCAAAACATACAAGGCCGTTTAGTTTGTTGATATCTCGAGCTCAGACACACATGACGGCAAGAGAGAACCCGGCCCTCACCCCACAGAGCTAGTGGATGCTTATCGTGAATCTACACTTGCAAGTGCCGAGGCGAGTTAGTGGCTGTTTCAATCGTCTTAAATCGGTGGCCCATGGCTTGCCCTTTGGCCACGGTAAAAATCGAAAAGATGAGTGTACCCGGACTCCGCCAAGTTTGATATCATTGAACGTTCTTTACTAATTTTGCAGCTAACTATATTTTCATATCTTCGTAACGTATTCAATTGATTGGTTCTCCGTCATTATTGAAGACACAACTGAAATAAAATGTGTGCTATCTTTGTTCCAACTCGTTCGTGGTCGCTGGATAATTTCGTAGCCCGTAAAAGACTCCAGTAATAAAGTGTTCACATGTTTCTGAACAAACGAAGACGCGATTATCATTCAATAAGAAACCGAGCCTCGAGGTCTCTCAGCGTCTCGCATGACGTCAGATAACTTGGCGACATTCGACAAGTTCGGTCGGTAACACCACAGTAACACTTGTCGCGATGCCAACGCGCTCAAGGAGGCGAAAAGCACACTACTAGCATCAATTGCATCGGCGTAGCGTATTCTCCATATGATAGGATATCTGTTTAAGCTAGATCTGTGGTTAAACTCGTAAGAAATCTCACATGAGATCAGGTCCACCGATGTCCACCATCGCTTGGTGTCGCCACAGCGTGAGTTTGTCAGTGGCAAAATATTATAGGTCCTGTTACTTGAGGCTGAAATAATAAATGAACTTTTCATTGCGATTTCTTTTGTAACTATGGATACATTTAGTCAAGTATTGTTGCCAATTGTTGCCTCCAGAGGCGATGACTTTCGGCCGAGTGAAATGGCGTGCGTTTTTCGTTGTTTTTTACATCAAGCGCGGCTCAAATCACTGGCAAAATATTGCAGCGCTCAAGTCCTCGGTGGCACGAACACAACACAACTTTCCCCTTGCGTTTTCATTGCGTTTTCGCAATTTCGCTGGCGATTTACGCCGTCAAAATTACATAGTCACATGGCCACATCGCCACATCCCCACATAGCCACATCCATGAGTACAATTGTATCGTGGCAACAGAAAATAAGGATTTTAAAGAAGGTAAGAAGATAAGAAGATAAGATATAGACTAGGGGCTCTGCCCATGCGGCCTCCGGCCGCCAACCCCCCCCCGACGTGCTTTGGGGCTTCGCCCCAAAGCACCATCAGCTCGGGGCCCCATTGCAGGGGGCTTCGCCCCCTGTCGGTTTTACTTGTTTCTTGTGTTTATTTGTTTTTCGGTAATTGGTATTTTACCCTTCTGCCACGCTTATCTAACACTTAGTGTTTACCTTCATATTCACTGCTCAAGTTTGAACTTACTGATGGCTATGTATTTTCGTGACTCCCCCCTCACCTTTCGTGAGGTATACAGAGGACCAGCATCAATTGATCACCCTGGAATGTATAATTTTCATGTGTTGCCGCACATACTGCTTCTACGTATTCCTTTCCTGACCCCGCCCGAACTCCCAACCCAACCTTGTTGAATGTTTCCGTTTACCTTTCTTGCCTTTTTTGGTTTTTTTTTTTGTCACTCCGGTTGTTGGTCTTTGACCCTTCTGCCACGCTTACTTAACACTTTGTGTTTATCTACATATAGTCAATGCTCAAACGTGAACTTATTGGTACTGCTGATGAAGGCTAAATATTTTCGTAACTCGGGAACACAGACGTCCACCATCAATTTGATCATCCAAGAAAAGAGCGTTTTCATGTGTTGCCACACACGCTGCTTTTGGGTATTCCTTTACCCACAAACCAACCCAACCTTGTTGTATGTTTCCGTTTGCCTTTCATGCCTTTCGTGCGTTTTTTTTTGGCACTCCCCCTTTCTCCCCCCCCCCCCCCCCCCACCACTAATCCTACCTTTCCTGAACCCCCCCCCCCCCCAACTTCCCAACCTTCCTCTGCGTATGGCCCTTTTGCAGGGTGCTTCGCCCCCTGTAGGTTTTATTTGTTTCTTTTGTTGATTTGTTTTTCGGTTGTTGGTCTTTGACCCTTCTGCCGCGCTTACCCAACACTTTGTTAATTTAACTTATAACTTATAACTTATAACTTATTGGTAATACTGTATATTTTCATGACTCTGGTACACAGGCGTCCACCATCAGTTGTTGATCCAAGAAAAGCGAGTGGTGTGGTGTCGCTATAGCAAAACAAAACAAAATGCATATGCCCACCAAGGAATGTTTTATTATTCTAATACCTCAATTTACACACATTTACAATTTTAATTGTAATTGTAATTGCATGACAGACCTCCTTCATTTTCTCTGTCCCTGCTTGTGTTGTCCACCAATAGCCGGATGTTAGGCCTGGTTAGTCAACACGGTCTTCACCACGGTCTTCCTCCACGGGCAAACGCGACGGTGTTGACATGCACAATCGTACGATGGTCTGTACATTGTGCAGTTGGCGCTTGTGCCTTGTGCCTGGAGCCCCTCCCCGCTCCCGGCTGCATGACAGACCTCCTTCATTTTCTCTGTCCCTGCTTGTGTTGTCCACCAATAGCCGGATGTTAGGCCTGGTTAGTCAACACGGTCTTCACCACGGTCTTCCTCCACGGGCAAACGCGACGGTGTTGACATGCACAATCGTACGATGGTCTGTACATTGTGCAGTTGGCGCTTGTGCCTTGTGCCTGGAGCCCCTCCCCGCTCCCGGCTGCATGACAGACCTCCTTCATTTTCTCTGTCCCTGCTTGTGTTGTCCACCAATAGCCGGATGTTAGGCCTGGTTAATCAACACGGTCTTCACCACGGTCTTCCTCCACGGGCAAACGCGACGGTGTTGACATGCACAATCGTACGATGGTCTGTATATTGTGCAGTTGGCGCTTGTGCCTTGTGCCTGGAGCCCCTCCCGCTCCTGGCTATAGATACATTTAGTCGAGCATTGTTGCCTCCAGAGGCGATAAATTGCTTCGAATTGTGTTTCGACATTTGGCGAATTTCATCGCTATGGAAATTATTTTGCGCCTGTATTTTCCTTACTGCCTGCATTATTGCCTCCAGAGGCGATGACTTTCGGCCGAGTGAAATGGCGTGCGTTTTTCGTTGTTTCCACCATCAATCCGCGCTCAAATCGCTGCCCAAATGTTGCAGCGCTCAAGTCCCGAGTGGTAGGAACAGAACGCAACTTGGGCCGCGCGTTTTCATTGCGTTTTCGCAATTTCGCTGGCGATTTACGCGGTGCAAGTTACATGGTCACATGGCCACATCGCCACATAGCCACATCCCCACATCCATGAGTACAATTGTATCGTGGCAACGGGAAATAAGGATTTTATATAAGGTGGACTAGGGGCTCTGCCCCTGCGGCCTCCGGCCGCCAGCCCCCCCGGCGTGCTTTGGGGCTTCGCCCCAAAGCACCATCTGCACGGAGCCCTCTTGCAGGGGGCTTGGCCCCCTGTAGGTATTATTTGTTTCTTGTGTTGATTTGTTTTTCGGTAATTGTTATTTGACCCTTCTGCCACGCTTACCTGACACTTCGTATTTATCTACATATTCACTGCTCAAATGCGACATTATGGGTACTACTAATGCTGGCTATATATATTTGTGACTCGGGTCCACAGACGTCCACCATCAATTGTTGATCCAAGAAAAGAGAGTTTTCATGTGTTGCCGCACGTGCTGCTTCTAAGTGTTCCTTTACTGACCCAACCCAACCTCCAAACCCAACCGTGTTGTATGTTTCCTGATGCCTTTCCTGCCTTTCGTGCGTATTTTTTTGCCGAAGTAAATTCCCCCCCCCCCCCCCTCCCCCCCAAAAAACTAATCCTACCTTTCCTTACCCGACCCAACTTCCCAACCTTCCTCTGCGTAGTACAACAGAGTTGATATGCGCAATCGTACAATGGTCTGTACCTTGTGCACTTGTGCCTTGTGCCTGGAACCCCTTCCCACCTCCTGCCTGCATGACAGACTTCCTTCCCTTTCTCTGTCCCTGCTTGTGTTGTCCACCAATGGCCGGATGTAAGACCTGGTGAATCGACACGGTCTTCTCCACGGTCTTCCTTCAAGTGCAAACGCGACGGTGTTGACATGCACAATCGTACGATGGCACCCAGCACCCAGCACTCAACACCCAGCACCCGGCACCCAGCATCCAGCACCCAGCACCAGGCACCCGGCAACCGGCACCCAGCATCCAGCACTCAACACCCAGCACTCAACACCCACCACCCAGCACCCGGCACCCAGCATCAAGCTCTTAACACCCAGCACCCGGCACCCAGCACCCGGTACCCGGCACCCAGCATCCAGCACCAAGCACCCAGTATCCAGCACCCAGCAACCGGCACCCAGCATCCAACACCCAGGACCCAGCACCCAACACCCAGGACCCAGCATCCTACACCCAACACCCCAGCAACCGTCACCCAGCACCCAGAACCCGGCACCCAGCATCCAGCACCCAACACCCAGCACCCGGCACCCAGCACCCGGCACCCAGCATCCAGCACCCGGCACCAAGCACCCACCACCCACCACCCACCACCCGACCCCCAGGACCCAGCACTCAACACCCAGCACCCGGCACCAGGCACCCAGCACCTGGCACACAGCACCCGGCACCGAGCACCAAGCACCCGGCACCCAGCATCCAACACCCGGCACCCAGTACCCAGCATCGAGCACCCGGCACCCAGCACCCGGCACCCGGCACCCAGCATCCAGCATCAAGCACCCGGCACCCAGCACCCGGCATCCAGCACCCAGCACCCGACCCCCAGCACCCAGCACCCAGGACTCAACACCCAGCACCCGGAAACCGGCACCCAGCACCCAGCATCCAACACCCAACACCCAGCACCCAGCACCCGGCTCCCAGCATCGAGCACCCGGCACCCAGCACCCGACACCGAGCACCCAACACCCAGCACTCAACACCCAGCACCGAGCAACCGGCAACAGGCACCCAACACCCAGCACCCGGCACCCAGTATCCAGCACCCTGGACCCGACACCCAGTACCCGGCACCCAGCACCCAGCATCTAGCATCCAGGGCACCCAGCACCGACCACCTGGCAACCGGCACCCAGCATCCAGCACCCGGCACCGAGCACCCGGCAACCGGCACCCAGCATCCAGCACCCGGCACCCAGTATCCAGCACCCAGGACTCGGCACCCAGCACCCGGCACCCAGCACCCAGCATCCAGCACCCAGGTCCCGGCACCTAGCACCCGGCACCCGGCACCCAGCACCTGGCACCCGGCACCCAGCACCCAGCACCTAGAACCCGGCACCCAGCACCCTGCACCCAGCACGCGACCCCCAGCACCTAGCAACCGGCACCAGTACCCAGCATCCAGCACCCGGCACCAGGCACCCAGACCCAACACCCGGCACCCAAAACCCAGCACTCAGCACCCAGCACTCAAAACCCAGCACACAGCATCCAGCACCCGGCACCCGGCACCCAGCACCCGACCCCTAGGACCCGTGCCCTCAAAACCCAGCATCCACCACCCGGCTCCCGGCACCCAGCACCCGGCACTCAGCATCCGACACCCAGCACCCACTTCCCGACACCTATCATCCAGCACCCAGCATCCAGCACCCGACCCCCAGGACCCGTGCCCTGTCGGCCGCGGCCTTTGTCCTTTCTTCGTTGCTCGTCGGCGTCAGTTTGTCCTGGGTCGGGCGAGCACGTTTTTTTGGTGGCATCTGTAGTTGTATGGTGTGTTTCCAGTATTTCAGTAATAAAGCTATATAGTTTCTGAAGAGCAAAACCCGATTTCAAACATTATATATTCCTAATGGAAAAGTCGCGTAAAAACTCACAGTTAAACTCGTAGGAAATCTCACAGGAGAACAGATACACCGATGTCCACCATCGCTTTGTGTCGCCACAGCGTGAGTTTGTCAGTTGCAAATTATTTTGACACCTGTTATTGGCAATGTTGGACATTTGGCGATTTTCATCGCTATGGAAATTATTTAGCACCTGTATTTTCCTTACTGCCTGCATTATTGCAAATTGTTGCCTCCAGAGGCGATGACTTTTGGCCGAGTGAAATGGCTTGCGTTTTTCGTTTTTTTTTACATCAAGCGCGGCTCAAATCGCTGCCCAAATGTTGCAGCGCTCAAGTCCCGAGTGGTAGGAACAGAACGCAACTTGGGCCGCGCGTTTTCATTGCGTTTTCGCACTTTCGCTGGCGATTTACGCCGTCAATTACATAGTCACATGGCCACATAGCCACATAGCCACATCCCCACATCCATGAGTACAATTGTATCGTGGCAACGGGAAATAAGGATTTTATATAAGGTGGACTAGGGGCTCTGCCCCTGCGGCCTCCGGCCGCCAACCCCCCCGGCGTGCTTTGGGGCTTCGCCCCAAAGCACCATCTGCACGGAGCCTTCTTGCAGGGGGCTTCGCCCCCTGTCGGTTTTATTTTTTTCTTGTGTTGATTTGTTTTTCGGTAATTGTTATTTGACCCATCTGTCACGCTTACCTGACACTTCGTATTTATCTACATATTCACTGCTCAAATGCGACATTATGGGTATTACTAATGCTGGCTATATATATTCGTGACTCGGGTCCACAGACGTCCACCATCAATTGTTGATCCAAGAAAAGAGAGTTTTCATGTGTTGCCGCACGTGCTGCTTCTAAGTGTTCCTTTACTGACCCAACCCAACCTCCAAACCAAACCGTGTTGTATGTTTCCTGATGCCTTTCCTGCCTTTCGTGCGTAGTTTTTTGCCGAAGGATATTCCCCCCCCACCCCCCCAAAACTAATCCTACCTTTCCTTACCCGACCCAACTACCCAACCATCCCCTGCGTAGTACAACAGTGTTGATATGCACAATCGTACGATAGTCTGTACCTTGTGCACTTGTGCCTTGTGCCTGGACCCCCTTCCCAGCTCATGCCTGCATAACAGACTTCCTTCCCTTTCTCTGTCCCTGCTTGTGTTGTCCACCAATGGCCGGATGTAAGACCTGGTAAATCGACACGGTCTTCTCCACGGTCTTCCTTCAAGTGCAAACGCGACGGTGTTGACATGCACGATCGTACGATGGCACCCAGCACTCAACACCCAGCACCCGGCACCCAGCATCCAGCACCCAGCACCCGGCACCAAGCACCCACCACCCGACCTCCAGGAACCGGCACCCAGCACTCAACACCCAGCACCAGGCACCCAGCATCCGGCACCTAGCACCCGGCAACCGGCACCCAGCATCCAGCACTCAACACCCAACACCCAGCACTCAACACCCACCACCCAGCGCCCAGCATCAAGCTCTCAACACCCAGCACCCGGCACCCGGTACCCGGCACCCAGCATCCATCACCCAGCATCCAGCACCCAGCATCCGGCACCCAACACCCAACACCCCAGCACCCGTCACCCAGCACCCAGAACCCGGCACCCAGCATCCAGCACCAAAACACCCAGCACCCGGCACCCAGCACCCAACACCCAGCACTCAGCACCTAGCACCCGGCACCAAGCACCCAACACCCAGCACCCAGCACCCAGCACCCGGCGCAGAGCATCCAGCACCCAGCACCCAACCCCCCGCACCCAGCACCCGGCACAGAGCATCCACCACCTAGCACCCAGCATCCAGCACCCAACACCCAGCACCCAGCACCCGGCACCCGGCACCCAGCATCCGGCACCCGGCACCAAGCATCCAGCACACAACAACCAGCACCCACCACCCGAACTCCAGGACCGGACACCCAGCACCCGGCACCAGGCATCCAACACCCAGCACCCAGCACCCGACCCCCAGCACCCAGCCCCCGGCCCCCAGGACCCAGCACCCGGCACCCGGGAACAGGCATCCAACACCCGGCACCCGGCACCCGGCACCCGGCACCCAGCAACCAGCACCCAGGACCCAGCACCCAGTACCCGGCACCCAGCACCCAGCACCCGGCACCCAGGACCCGGCACCCAGCACCCGGCACCCAGCATCCAGCACCCAGCACTCAACACCCGGCACCCAGCACCCAGCACTCAACACCAGGCACCCGGCACCATGCACCCAGCACCCGACCCCCAGGACCCGGCACCCAGTACCCGGCACCCAGCACCAGGCACCCAGCATCCATCTTCCAGGACCCGGCACCCAGCACCCGGCACCCAGCATCCAGGACCCAGCATCCAGCACCCGGCACCCAGCACCCAGGACCCAGCATCCAGCACCCGACCCCCAGGACCCGTGCCCTGTTGGCCGCTGCCTTTGTCCTTTCTTCGTTGCTCGTCGGCGTTAGTTTTGCCTGGGTCAGGCGAGCACGTTTTTTGGTGGAAAAACGTTCTGGTGGAAAAGTCGCGTAAAAACTCACAGTTAAACTTGTAGGAAATCTCACGGGAGACCGGGTACACCCATGTCCACCATTGCTTGGTGTCACCACTCGCCACAGCATGAATTTGTCATTGGCAAATTATTTTGAAACCTGATACTTGAAGCTAAAATAAATAAAATTTTAAATTTAATTTTTTCGTTACCATGGATACAATTTTTCGTCAAGCCAGAGGCGATAAATGGTTCTAAATTTGTCTCGCCGTTGGACGAATTTCCGCCGAGTGAAATCGCGTGAGTTTTTCGTTATTTTCCCCATCAAGCCCTGCTCAAATCGCTGGCAAAATATTGCAGCGCTCAAGTCCTCAAACGCAACTTTCCCCGCGCGTTTTCATTGCGTTTTCGCAATTTCGCTGGCGATTTACGCCGTCAATTACATAGTCACATAGCCACATCCCCACATAGCCACATCCATGAACCGTCTAGTATCGTGGCAACGGGAAATAAGGATTTTATATAAGGTAAATAGAAAGGTAGATAATAAAGGTAGATAATAATTTTTTCAGTAAATGTTTTATGTCGGATGCATACATTATTGATCCAAGCTTATTGTAGAATACAAAAAAATTCAACTTTTCTACATGGTCTTGGCTGCAGATTGACGGTTGTACCAAAATACTGTGTGGGGATACTTGATACACTAATCATGGGGATACTTGAGACATGCATAGGCTATGTGTTTTCATACTTATTCATGCTTAATCTAATTAATTTGAAGAATAAATTATTTAAATTTGTTCTTAGCATGACTCAATTCTACAAATCAAAGAATCCGAGAGAAAAATGTACCTGAGAAAATAGAATCTGCCGTAAACGCAATTAATGAAGGAAACTCTCTAAGAAAAGCTGCCCTTCAAAAACAACGAGGCAATGGCCCCAATTGATGATGCCAATAGACCACATTCAATTTCATAATGAAAATGCATTGAGTAAATTACTAACCCTTCTCATCTATCCCCTTTGGGTGTCCCAAGTATCCCTTGCTTGGGGATACTTGAGACACTATGCATACATTTTTTAAGTAATAATTATACTTTTAAATATCATGTTAGGCATAGTTTTTACAGTTTACAGATGGAGACCAAGGTCAAATCTAATACACTGAGAAAAATTATTATTTTATATTGAGATGGACATTAATTAGAGAGATTTTAAGAGAAAGTGTCTCAAGTTTCCCCTACTGTGTGTGTGCAGGATGCTTTTGGATGGTTTGGCAGAAAACTGTCCTCAAAAACGTGTTATCGGCTTAAACATTGAGGTCCTACTTTTCGACTCATGAATTGCTCAAAACGCGTAGATTTGCTTCAATTAATGACCTTCACCAAAATTTTCCTGGGGGTTTCCCCCCCTCCCAGTTCCCAAAGTGGGCCGGGCCACCACAGTCAGACCTGCGTGCATTAAGGGCATACATTTTTGGCGAAGATAAATAAATAAATTTTTCTACGATATAACTAAAAAGTAATAGTCATGTGTTAACGCTTACCGAAAAATCGGGTAGTACAGATATTAAAATGTACAAATGGGATTTTTCTATAATTGAAAATCTTTCGAGAGTTCCCATAATAATTGCTCCGTTGCTCCTCCATCTTCAATTCTGCGTATGAATTCCAACAAGCGACCCCTGACGCCAGGGGTTCCAGTCAGAATACAACAAATAATCCAACAGAAAAAAAAGAAGTTTATACCCAGAAGATACCCAGAAGATAATCACAGTACAAAAAGGAACCAACATAAACAGTTAATAAACATGAGAAGAAAATAAATGAGTGAGTGTGCAGAGCCGGAAGACCTTCCCTGATCGACTGCTGCCTCAAGACTGATTGCACACATGTCAGCACCTCGCTTTTATACCCTTGCCGTTTCAACACAAAGACCGCCACAACCCAGCAGGCTGCCCGTTCTCTCTCTCTGTACTAGCCCAGTGGCCTGGCGGCTGGGATTTGAGGGTTTGGAGGGGAGGAGCGGAGCACAAGCAGAGCAGCGAGCTCGAGAGGACAAAGAGAGGTGGTGAGCACTCATTGCGCGGAGGAAAGACGAGGGGTGGGATTTAAAAACAAATAACGGCCAGAGATAACAACTCAGCCTGCACGTGTTACAGCAACATCGTGTCAGTTGACGACGTCTGGTTCATCGTTTCCGCCAATTTGCTGCCGTTGAGAACTTCAGATTGTCTGGCCTTCGAGTCGCCGCAAGAGCAGCTACGAAAATGGCCGATTCGGGCGCTGAGAATGTAAAGTGGCAGAGCGAGGACGTGATCTACGACGCGGAAGCCAAACTATGGCTGGGTCCCACCTGTTGCCAGCCAGAGTGAGCCGAAGTGACGGCGGATACCACCGGCCCGACCTTCCCAGAGTGGAGATGTTGGCGTCACGCAGACCAATGGGGTTAATTGTGAAAGATAAATCAAATTTCAATCAATAACATTTACAGTTTTTATTCAGGGAATGGCAGCTGAGCTGGTCTTATTCGCTATTTATCAGCAAGTGCAGGCTGAAGAGGCTGCCGTCCGACGCAATCGGCTTAAATTGTATAGGCGACAACTGAGGGACACACTTAACCCATTCGAGCTATCAGAAAAATCATTTCGAAGTGCGTTTAGGCTATCGCGTGAGGCAGCTCAGTTCGTTATAGAAAGTCTCGCGAACAACATTGAAGAACCGAAGATTTCGTCAGGAATTACTTCTTCTTTGAAGGTAATTGCTTTGTTTATCTTTATTTGTTTATTGCTAATCCTAGTGCACCTCAACCCATGCAGCTGCATGATCATGCATAGTTTGCTAATTTTATGTTTCCCCCATTGTTTATAGGTTTTAGCCACGCTCAATTTTTATGCTTCGGGCAGCTACCAGCGCCGGGTTGGGGACTCATGAGCCAAACGTCAGTGAGCCGTTGTGTTGTCTCGGTGACGCAAGCTATAAACGACGTTTTGTTTCATCGCTGGGTCTACTTCCCTGTTGGACAGGCAGCCAAGAATGCCATTAAACAAAGGTGATTTGGGAATTTTATTTAGATGTCAAGTTTAAGGAGTACCTAGCCTACGTAGGTACTTAACTATCTATTTCAATGTAGCATATACCTAAGTAGGTCAGTAGAACACCTAATATAGAATTGAATCTACGACTATTCCAAATGCAATGTCTACGGCTTACCAACTAATACAGCGTGGTAGGTACTCTAATTTATTTAGCCCATCTCCAAGTTATTGTTGCATTTCCAAGACCAATTTTAGTATGCATTTTTGTTTGGAAAAGAAATACCTAGCTCAAGGATTAGAATGATGTACATATGTTGCTGATGCATCATCTTACAAATAGTGCCTTTTATGAAAAATTTGTTATTGCCCACTGGGCCCACACATCTCTTTGGATTGGCCCAGAAGAAAAACATTTCAGTACCTAGTACCACTCTACAAAAACATAAATTTTTTAGGTACCTACCAAATTGTGTTGGGCAAAGTAACAATATAACTTGTTAGGCCCCAGCCTAACTAGGCAGTAGGTTAGTTAGAATAGGCTTTAGGTTAGATACATATATTTAGGTTTACCGTTAGGATTAGGGTTGCTCTGCCGCGCTCTCGGATGAGGGCGGCAGAGGCAGTACGAGGGTAGCAGCGAGCTAGAGAGGTTGTTGAGTGAGTGGAATTGTTGTAATTGAGATTTGGGATTAAATAAAGTTATATGTTTTAAAGTGTGATCGGTGTACTTATTGACTAGTCGTACCTGTCAATTGGGGGCTCGTCTAAAGCTATCATTACCTGTGTTGTGTTGTGACGATTTGGTTGTGGTTTGGTGTCTGTAAGTGAACTTTGAATAGTGTGAAGTGTGCGCGTAGTGTTCGGACATGAAAAGAGTAAGAGTAGCAAAAGAGAAAAGGCCGAGAGTGTCGGAGGAGGCAATGGCGATGCCGTTGCCGGAAGAGACACCGGTGACCACTGACATTATTAAGGAATTAATAACGGCCATCAGAGGTATTGTAGTGCAAAAGCCGAGAGAGTCCGCGGGAATGAGGGCAGCGGCCCACTTAAACGTGACTTTAGTGGAGTATTCTGGCCGGGAAGATGCGCTCTCCCCGGAAGAATTCGTACAAAGAATGGTGAGCTACGCGACGAAAACGGGTGATGCGCTGGACGTGATTCTTCGGGAGGTCATCCCGATCGTCCTAGTGGGAGACGCGCAGCTCTGGTGGGCGTCGCGGGACGGGTTCCGCGACTGGAAAGCCTTCGCCGAAGAACTGCAGAGAGCGTTCGGCCATCCGGACCGGAAGCGGAGGCTGCGGCAAGGATCTATCGGAGAGATACCAGCACCCAGAAGAGGACTTCGGGTCGTTCGTCCGTGTGATAGCGGAGTTTTACAACCGTATCGGTGAACCCACGGACGAGGGTGAAATTATAGAGCGCGTCATTGCGCAAGCCACCCCCTTCGCAAGAAGAATTATTCAAGGGCGGAAATTCGATTCTTTGCGCCAGTTAGAGGAAGCCAGTTATTGGATGCATGAGCTGGCGGGATACGATAGAGAGTGGCGAGCGCCCCCGGTACGCGAGGTTGCCTACGAAAAGGATTTGGCGTACGCGCCAAAACAGCAGCAGCAACAGCAAGACGCTCGCCCGATGCGCGGAGCCTGCTTCAAGTGCGGCAACGAGGGGCATTACGCACACCAGTGCCGCGCCCTGCAAAATGTACCCGCAGCGAACAATGGGGGACTGTCGGGAAAAGAGAGGCAGTGAGACGTGCCCCTGCTGGGTCTCACGCCAGTCTCTTCATGCAGGTTGGTTCTCGGAAAAAACTCACCCCTACCATTCGCCTGACAATAGGCAAGCGGCAGCTGCCAGCGTTGCTTGACACGGGATCGTCGGTCAGCTTGCTCGGCTCGGTCGGCCTACAAGCGGCAGTTGAAGCAGGCGCCAAGCCGTGGAATGTGAAACGGGACCTCGGGCTGGCGACAGGATCTGCGATGGCCACGGTTCGAATGCGGGTGCCTGTCTCTTGGTCGGGAGGAAGCCGTCGACAAAGCTTCCTTCACCTCCCAGGGATGGAGCTGCCAGTCATCCTGGGTAGGGACTTCATCGGAGCGACAGGAATCTCGCTACACTTGTCTGAAGGAGGATGGACTCTCGGTACAGCGGCTCAAAAAATAATTCCGTTGGAAACAGCCTACTGTGGTCGTCAGACGGACATCCAAGAGCAAAGAGGTGACGAAACCTTGCACCTGGACCGTCTTTTCGGGCAGCAGAAGTCCGCAGCCGCGCCAGCCGACGTCGTCGCTGAGCCCGACGCCGTCGCTGAGCCCGACGCCGTCGCTGAGCCCGACGCCGTCGCTGCCCCCGACGCCGTCGCTGCCCCCGACGCCGTCGCTGCCCCCGACGCCGTCGCTGAGCCCGACGCCGTCGCTGCCCCCGACGCCGTCGCTGAGCCCGACGCCGTCGCTGCCCCCGACGCCGTCGCTGAGCCCGACGCCGTCGCTGCCCCCGACGCCGTCGCGGCCCCCGACGCCGTCGCTGCCCCCGACGCCGTCGCTGCCCCCGACGCCGTCGCTGCCCCCGACGCCGTCGCTGAGCCCGACGCCGTCGCTGCCCCCGACGCCGTCTCTGAGCCCGACGCCGTCGCTGAGCCCGACGCTGTCGCGGCGCCCGACGCCATCGCTGCCCCCGACGCCGTCGCTGCCCCCGACGCCGTCGCTGAGCCCGACGCCATCGCTGCCCCCGACGCCGTCGCTGCCCCCGACGCCGTCGCTGAGCCCGACGCCGTCGCTGAGCCCGACGCTGTCGCGGCGCCCGACGCCATCGCTGCCCACGACGCCGTCGCTGCGCCCGTGACCAAGCTCGCGAAGCCACGGGTCGGTCCGGGGCTCGACAAGCGGTGCTGCTCGGAGGTGCTACCGCTGATCCGAGACACGGCGCACGAAGCTCGAGTAAGGGTAGGCACGCGTTCGCCAGACACCGTCAATGTGGTCAGCCAACCCGGCGCCCGCACAGCAGCCTCGGCTTGTCAACAGGAGGAGACACTGGGTAACTGCCCAACGGAGGTGAAAGACTCGATGGGAAAGTTACTGATTTAGTTTGCAGCGCTGTTCTCGGCTAAGCCAGGCTCGACAGATCGCATCCTACACCGCATCGAGACCACGGATCACCGGCCGTATCGCTGTAAGCTGCGACAGGTCAATCAAAAGAAGAGAATGATCGTGGACGAGCTGTTGGACAAGCTGCTAGCCGATGATATCGTCGAACCATCGCAGAGTAACTGGGCCTCGTGTCCCGTCATCGTAGCCAAGAAACCTGCGGGCAGCGGCTACCGGATGGCGATTGATTACAAAGCAGTCAATCAGCGGACGGTGGTACCCAACTACCCCATGCCGACGACTAAATGGGTCTTCGCGCAGCTGGGCTCCGCACAATGGTTTTCCTCGTTAGATCTGTCGCAGGGCTTCCATCAGATCCAAGTTGCAGTAGAACACCGGCCCAAGACAGCTTTCATCTGTCATCGAGGCCTATTTCAATACAAAAGGATGCCGTTTGGATTGGCAGGGGCGCCTGCCCGGTTTCAAGAGCTGATGGACGACATTCTAAGGGGAATCAAGTATGTGTGCGCCATGCCTTTCCTTGATGACATAGTCGTGTACTCGGCCACCGCAGAAGACCACGTGCGCGATCTCCGAGAAGTATTGAGACGCCTTCAAGAGGCGGGTCTCACTTTAAATCCGAAAAAAATTCAGCTTTTCCGGAAGTCGCTGAATTTTCTTGGGCATATCATTCGACCAGGAGAGTGTCTGCCTAACCCCGAGAAAATAGACGCAGTTCAAAATTACCCGCGGCCCACTAAGGTGAAGGAACTCCAGCAGTTCCTAGGCCTCGTCGGCTATTACAGAGGTTTCTTGCCGGACATGGCGACGCTGTCGCAGCCGCTGACGAAGCTCACGAGGAAGGGTGTCAGCTGGAGCTGGAGTGAAACCGAAGAGTCTGCGTTTCGACAACTGATCGACGGACTGACGGCAGCGACATCGCTTGCTCTTCCTGATCTTAACCGGCCCTTCTCGGTGGAGACCGACGCCAGTGGACACGGAATAGGGGCTGTGCTGCTGCAGGAACACAACGGAATGCAGCGACCGGTGGAGTTCATTAGTCGACAGCTAACGAAGCACGAGGCAAACTACACGGTGCAAGAGCTCGAGTGTCTCGCTGCCGTTTGGTCCCTGGATAAGTTCGGGAGGGCGATTGTGTAACTTTCAATAATTACCGATCGATAAGGCTACCGATCGATAAGTCTACCGATTCGGTATCTAGATAGCGATCGTCTAACAATGTCGGCAGAGTTATCGATTCGGAAACTTTTATCGACTCGTAAACTCTCAAGTCGATGTTTTTGGAATGAGTATTTGGTTTTTGAACTACGCGCACGCGCACTTTGCTGCTTTGAATAGTTGACAGCAACAAAATTCAAATGTTTTGCACGTTTTAGGTTAAAACTGAACCTTGATTTATCGGAAAAAAATCAGTATCGAAATGAGTTCTTAAAAGAAGGATTCTTCTAGCAGCAAGCAGGCTTAAAAATAATAATTAAACTGGTTGTGCACTACTGTCTTTTAATTCTGCATTGTAAGATAATAATTTAATTGGCAGTAAACTTGAAATGTACAACACACGTTGCTCAATCACTTCATAATTACACATTACCTATGACTATGATTTAGGATATAAGCCCGTTACAAAACTTCTGGTTGACAACCATGCAGTTATGGATTTGTAAGCATCCAAATATTACAGGAAACAGTTATCGGCTGGTGACGTTTATGGAAGGCCAACGACACAGGAAAAAATTATGAGTTGTGGAACAAATTAACAGGTGAATTAAACTCTAGCGGCTTGGGACCCACAAAAGATTGCGCTAAATGGCAAAAGGTAGATTTATCTCATTTCCACTAAGTACTTTCAAAATGAAAGAATCAAAATTACTATCGATTCTCTTGATCAAGGAAAAGATGTTCACGTTCCATGTTTGGCGGGCAAATCGCAATATGCTTGTCAACGATTCCTGTGACACCAGGAAAATGTTTGCTGCCATGAATCTAGAATAAAGTGCATTGATTGTTAATAATGTAGTTATTAGGTAGGTACTAAATAATGTCATTGTGGAACAGTGAAATTGCTAGAGAGTAGGTTGAAGCATTAAATTTGGCAATGGTTGTCTTTCCTATAGACAAGATACCTACCTAGTAGAATGCTAGAAGCATCGAATTTGCTATGATTCCAAATCCAATGCTAGTAGTATAGAGTAGGTACTAGGTAGGTACACTCCTGGACACTGAAAACCGTCCACTAGAAAATTATACAAGTCCCGAGGGAGGTTGGCTTGAAAAATAGTGTAGGTAAGACGGGTACACACCATGCTGTATGCCATGTGCTTTCTGAACCTATACCTCGTTATGATAAACCAGTTTTCCTTAACAGTAATGCCTGCCCAGTGAAATGAGGATCGACCAAACTCACAAATATGATATCTCGTGAGTCTTGCTCACCATTTCAGCACCCCCCAATGGCCTATAACTCGTAATTTTGAAGATGCAGAAATAATTCGAAAACTTACTGCCTCTTCTCTTTACAGCAAACACGTTTATCTCATCACTTCTTCAGTATTCTGGAAAAAGTTTGTTTCCATGGCACGTTTTAATTTTCTCTCCGTTTAATTGCTTATCTTATCTTTGGATCAAGTCAATGGTTGGCTCCGAGACCTGACCTTTTTGATGCTACCTTGTCCTGGCGGGTCGGATATATTATATCAAGTACGGGAGATTAGATAACAAACGACGTCTATTATTTCAATGCAGTGGAGGAAATTCAAACGGTTGTCATTTTTAGTATTTTTACCATTGAATAAAATGTTTTTTAACTATTAATAGGTATCAATAGTAAATGTAGTGTAGTTACAGCAAGGATATTGAATTTCGTCCAAACCGTCTAAATCTTCACCGGCAAATCTGTGACAAATGCTGGAGCTCGATCACGCCAAAAGGGCTACTCTGGTGAACGAATATTCGCAATGCACGGTTCATATGAATTGATAAAAGCCCCACTGATAAGAAAACTGGTTTTCCATCATTAGGCAGCTTCCCAAGCAAGTGGTTTCATATGCCATGTGCTCAGCCTCTACCTGACTACCTATACTATTTTCAAGCAAGACAGAATTGGGACTTGTAAAAATTTCAGGTGGACGGTTTTCAGTGTCCAGAGGTGTACCTATTTTTCACCTAATTCTTATCTCACATCGGTGTAAATTAAATGGAAAAGGTAGGTGCACCATACCTTTGCTTCATGGTTTGAAACTCTAACTCTGTCCTCGGAAACTTTATCCAATCATCTAAAAGATGATTATTTATTGCCATAATAACCTCCTTGATGCAAACAGACACTGATGTTTGGCACATCGTTAGGGTGAGATGGTTTAGGGTTAGTGTCTTATTTATTAGTCATTTATTACCAAAATGTAAAATCTTTTAATGCAGGTATACTAACTGCTTTATCAAATCGTATCGGGGATGTAGCTTTATTATTAGCTATTGCATGAATGCTAAATTTTGGAAGATGGAATTATATTTTTTACTTAGAGTGTAGAATAAATAGCACAGAAATACAAATTATTGGTATTTTAGTGTTATTGGCGGCTATGACTAAAAGAGCTCAGATTCCTTTTAGTTCATGGTTACCGGCAGCTATGGCTGCTCCTACGCCTGTATCAGCTTTAGTTCATTCATCAACATTGGTAACTGCAGGAATTTATTTATTGATTCGTTTCAATGTTTTATTAGTAGGTACTAAGTTAGGTTCTTTTTTATTATTAATTGGTGGTTTAACTATATTTATAGCCGGGTTAGGGGCTAATTTTGAATTTGATTTAAAAAAAATTATTGCTCTATCAACGTTAAGTCAGTTAGGTTTGATAATAAGAATTTTGGCTATAGGTTTTCCTAAATTAGCTTTTTTCCATTTACTCACTCATGCTTTATTTAAGGCTTTATTGTTTATATGTGCTGGAGCTATTATTCATAATATAAAGGATTCTCAAGACATTCGATTTATAGGGGGTCTTGTAGTTCAGATGCCGCTAACTTCTACATGTTTTAATTTATCTAATTTAGCTTTGTGTGGGACTCCATTTTTAGCTGGTTTTTATTCTAAGGATTTAATTTTAGAGATTGCGGCTTTAAGTTATATTAATGCATTCAGATTTTTTTTATACTTTTTTTCTACAGGTTTAACAGTGTGTTATTCTTTACGTTTAGTATACTACACGATAAGTGGTGATTTTAATGTATTTAGTTTACATCCTTTAAATGATGAAGGTTGGGTCATGCTACGGGGTATACTTACATTATCCTTTGGTGCTGTTTTAGGGGGTAGTCTTTTAAGTTGAGGTTTATTTCCTACACCTTCAATAATCTGTTTACCTCTTGTTCTTAAGACGTTGGCATTAAGAGTAAGTGTAGTAGGAGGTTGAGTAGGTTATGAATTAGCTAAGTTTTCATTAAATTATGAACTTCAATCTTTGCGGTTTCATTTTTTTTCTAGCTTTGCCGGGTCTATATGATTTATGCCATTTATTAGAACATACGGAGTGACAAAGCAACCTTTAATTCTGGGGGGTATAGTAAGAAAATCTTTTGATCAGGGTTGATCAGAGTTTTTTGGGGCTCAAGGTCTTTATACAACTTTAACAGGTTGGGCAAAGTTCAATCAAGGTTGACAAAATAATGATCTAAAAACTTATTTGATTAGATTCATTTTATGAATAACTATTTTATTATTTTTTTTAACTTTATACTTAAATAGCTTATATAAGAGCGTGACACTGAAGATGTTAAAGAGACTATTATAGTCTTTAGGTATTTATAAAAGATAAATCTTTATTTTTACAGTGAAAATGTAATGTTTTTATAAACTATATAAATTAGAAATGTAAACGGAGTTTAACCGCTAAAGAAAGAAGTTAGCAGCTTCTCCTTGAAACCTCTCATTTCCTTAATTGGAAATTAAATTTCAATTATATCATTAACAGTGATACGCCTCTTTTTGGCTTCAATTAACTTAAAAAAAGAGTAAGAATAAGGGTAATAATTACCTAAGGACAGGTCGAAACTGGCTGCAATAGATCGCTTCTTACTCTAAGACAGATTGAATTTCAATACTTTTTGGATGCAAACCAAATGTTATACTTAACTACAGTCCTAATTTGCTCAATCAAGGGCTCCCTGGTTTCATTCATGGTATAACCCAATTAACAAAATTGCTAAAAAAAAGAAGGTCACTGTTGTTCAAGCTAAAAGGTTGGAGATAGGTAAAATAATAATTATTGGTAAAAGGAGTGCAATTTCTACATCAAAAATTAAAAAAATTACTGCAATTAAAAAAAATCGTAAAGAGAAGGGTAAGCGTGATGAACTTTTAGGGTCAAATCCACATTCAAAAGGAGAACTTTTTTCTCGGTCGACGATTGTTTTTTTTGCTAAGATTGAAGCTAATATTATTACAATTCTTACAATGGTGATTAGGATTAATGCTATAGTTGAAACGATTATAATTACTTATTCTAAACTATGTTTAGCCCTTCTGATTGGAAGTCAGATATACTTATATACTAAATAAATTAACTACCTCATCAATAAATTGAGATATAAAGGAATAACCACACTACATCAACGAAGTGCCAGTATCAGGCTGCTGCTTCAAACCCAAAATGGTGATTAACAGAAAAGTGAGATAAAGCATGCCGAATTAAACAAATCAATAAAAATGTTGTTCCAATGATTACATGGAGACCATGGAAACCTGTTGCTACATAAAATGTAGCCCCGTAAACGGCGTCAGAAATTGTAAAAGGTGCTTCAATGTACTCATAGGCTTGAAGAATTGAAAAGTAAACCCCTAATGTTACAGTAAAAAACAGGCCTTGTAATGTTTGGGAATGATTAGATTCTATAAGGCCATGGTGTGCTCAAGTCACAGAAACTCCGGAAGCTAGAAGAATAGCTGTATTTAGCAAAGGAATTTGTAAAGGATTGAAAGGTGTAATTCCCGCAGGAGGTCATATGGCTCCTAGCTCTGAAGAAGGGGATAAACTTCTATGGAAAAAGGCTCAGAAAAAAGATAAGAAAAAAAAAATTTCTGAGACAATAAATAAAATTATTCCTCAACGTAATCCTAGAGTTACAGGGTAAGTGTGTAGACCTTGGAATGTACCTTCTCGAGTGACATCTCGTCATCATTGGAATATAGTTAGACTAGTAATAGTTAGCCCTAGTATTAGTAAATTAGTTCTGTATTGATGGAATCATCTCAATAAACCTGATACAGTTACTAAAGCTCCGATAGCCCCTGTTAATGGTCAAGGACTTTGATCAACTAAATGGTATGGGTGATTAGCATGTGTGGACATTAGTTTACTTCTCTAGAATATAAAGTTCTTAGGACAGCAAAAACATAAGATTGAATAATAGCAACAGCTGCTTCTAAAACTAAGAGGGCAATTTGGGCAATAATCAGCAAGGATAAAATAGAGTATGATAAGGAAGGTCCTGTGTTACCTAAAAGAGTTAATATAAGATGGCCAGCAATTATGTTAGCGGCTAGTCGTACTGCTAATGTGCCAGGACGAATAACATTTCTAATTGTTTCAATGCATACTATAAAAGGTATTAAAACAGCAGGTGTTCCTTGAGGGACTAAATGGGCGAATATATGTTGGGTATGGTTAATTCAACCATAAATTATAAAGCTTAGCCATAGGGGTAGGGCTAACGCTAATGTTAAAGTTAAATGACTTGATCTTGTAAATACATAAGGAAATAATCCTAAGAAATTATTAAATAAAATTAATGAAAATAATGAAATAAATATGAAACTGCTACCTGCATGTCCATTTGGGCCTAACAGGGTTTTAAATTCGTTATGTAGCGTCAAAAGAATTTTATTTCAAATAAATGAATACCGTGATGGCATAAATCAGAAAGCTGTAGGGATTAAAGTTAGGCCTAGAATAGTTCTTAGCCAGTTTAAAGATAAATTTATTACACTTGTTGTGGGGTCAAAAACAGAGAATAAATTTGTTATCATTTTCAATTTATAGATGTTTGAGAAATAGTTTTTTGACTAATTTCTGGTGTTTTTGGTAAGAATGAGTAGTAATTTACAAAATTAAAAATTAATAAAATTAAAGAAAAGGCGATAAATAGGGTTAATCATCTAATAGGGGCTATTTGAGGAATTAAGAAATATTAGACTATTACTAATAATTTTAGCATGACATACTAATGTTAATTTAACTAATTTCTTCACCAGAAGTAAGTGCTACTTTACTATAAAATGGTTTAAGAGACCAGTACTTGCTTTCAGTCATCTGATGAAGCTTCTCTTAAAGAAGTAATTCAATTGATGAAGATATTTGTTGGGACACTTTCAATCACAATTGGTATAAAACTATGATTGGCTCCACAAATTTCTGAACATTGCCCGAAAAATAAACCAGGTCGATTTATAAGGAAACTAGTTTGGTTTAAACGGCCGGGGGTGGCATCAATCTTTACTCCTAATGAAGGTACTGTTCATGAGTGGAGAACATCGGCGGCAGTTACTAGTATACGAATTTGTGTATTTATAGGCAACACTGCTCGGTTATCAACATCTAATGAACGGAATCCGTCAGGATTTATTTCATTGTAAGGAATTATATACGAATCAAATTCAACTTGTATAAAATCTGAATACTCATATCTCCCTCCCAAATGGAGGGAGAAAATTGCAAGGTCTACAGAAGACCCAGCATGGGCAATTCCTGCTGAAAGTGGGGGGTAAACAGTTCAACCTGTACCAGCTCCATTTTCTACTAATCTACTTGCTAATAAAAGAGTTAAAGAAGGTGGTAAGAGTCAAAAACTTATATTATTTATTCGTGGGAAAGCTATATCGGGGGCTCCTAGTATTAAAGGGACGAGTCAGTTTCCGAATCCCCCAATTATAATAGGTATAACTATAAAAAAAATTATTACAAAAGCATGAGCTGTAACAATTACGTTGTAAATTTGGTCATCTCCAATTAAGGATCCTGGTTGACCCAATTCAGCTCGAATTAGTAAACTTAGGGATGTTCCTACTATACCAGATCAAGCCCCAAAAATAAAATAGAGAGTTCCAATGTCTTTATGGTTTGTTGAAAATAATCATTGTCGCGGTAGAATGGCTGAGATTTTTAGGTGATAGATTGTAAATTTATTTAGGAGGGTAACCTCTTCTACCATTAGGCTTTATAGTCATTAATGATATTAGACTGCAATTCTAAAGGAGTAGATTTCTACTAAGGCTTAAAGAATAGTCACTTTATTTACAGCTTTGAAGGCTATTAGTTTAATTAACTTAAAGCCTTACTCAATTTTAAAAAATTGAAAATAGTAAGGAACTAGTTACTAAACCTAGGGTTGACAATATAGCTAAAAATAACGCAAAACTATGTTTCGTGGAGTTGAAAGTGGTAGGTCAGTTTCATAATGTTTGTCTGTAAGTTAATATAAATGCACCAAAGGCTGTTCGTAAATAATAAAATAAAGTAATTAATGTTATTACAACTATTAAAGTGATCAAAAAAATATACCCTATTTGTGTTATATTTTGGATTACAATTCATTTTGGTATAAAACCGATAAAAGGGGGGAGCCCTCCTAAAGAGAGTAATGTAATGAAAAAAGCAAATTTAGTGATAGGGTTGATATAATTTAATGAGAAAATTTGGTTAATATGAAAAATTTTAAAAGAATTTGCCATAAAAATAATAGCAAAAGTTAAAAAACTATAGATTGTAAAATATATTAATCAAATTCTTTGTCCGGCTGCTATTGCTGCCAGGAGCCATCCTAAGTGGTTGATGGAAGAATAAGCTAAAACTTTTCGTAAAGAAGTTTGATTTAGACCCCCTAGAGAACCAATTAAAACAGAAAGTATAATGATTAAAGAGAAAAATGTGTTTAATTGGAAAGTATATGAAATTAAAACCAGGGAGGCAATTTTTTGCCCAGTTAAAAGCAAAAGTCCGTTTATTCAGTTTAAGCCTTCTATAACTCCGGGTACCCAGAAGTGAAAAGGAGCTGCTCCTATTTTTAGCAGTAGAGAGCTTCTAATTAGGGTGTTTATAACTGTTAGCGAAGAAGCATTAAATAAAATAGGGTTAAATAAAAGGGGCCCTAAAATTACAGAAAGTAAAAGGGTTGCTGAAGCTAATGCTTGAACTAAAAAGTATTTTAATGATGCCTCTGTAGAAAATAAATTTTTTGAATTAGTTATTAAGGGGATAAAAGATAAAAGATTAATTTCTAAACCTATTCATGCGCCAAATCATGAATTAGCAGATGTAGAAATTAAAGTTCCCCCTAGCAACGTTAGAAAAAATAAAAGTTTAGTGGGATTGTTAATCATTAGAGAGAAGAGGGTTAAACCTCTATAAATGGGGTATGAACCCAGTAGCTTTATTAGCTTATCTTTCTGTTTATATAATTTAGTGTAAGGAGCACAAAAGTTTTTGAAATTTTTAGAGATAGTTCAATTCTATTAATTATAATGAAGGTAACCAAAGTTACTTAATTTACCCTATCAAGGTAACCCTTTAATCAGGCACTTCATTATCTGTATTTAATGTAAATGTAGATCAGAATGGTTCTTAAAATTGAAGGTTAGTTAAAAATGAATGGTTTTAAAAAAAGCTTGCATCGATTTTCAAAAACATCAATAATTGGGCTCAAAAACTCAAAATTTTTGATTTTTTTTACCATTTTTCAAAAAATCAAAAAATTTTAAAAAAACCTTTAATTGAAATTTATCGTATTTTAAAAATTTCTAAAAAAATTGTCAGTGTATTATAAGCATTTAATTTAAATATAGTATATCTATACAAATATTATGTTTATTGAAAAAAATAAGAAAATATAAATTAATTAAAATTTAATTGGAATATATTATATCTTATATAATAAATTATTTATATATTAATAAGAATATTTATATATATATATGTATACGTATAAATAAATATATATATATTAATATATTAAATATTTATATATAAATATATATTTATTAATATTAATAAATAAATTATTTAATATATAAAATTGTCTTCATTAGTATTTTAAAATAATGAAGACAATTTTATATCTAATATAATTCTTTTAATAAATTAAATTAAAAAAATAAATTATAACTCTATCATTATTTTATTTTATTAAATAATAATAATTATTATTATTTTAAGGGTTAAATACTTAATTTATAGTTTAATAAATAGATAACTAGCCAAAGAGTTATTTATTATTCTAATATAAATCGAGTAATTAATTATATTGACTATTCAAGATATTAAGTTGTTTAATATTTAGCCAAATAAATATTAACTAATTTAATTGTGGAGTCAGATCCAGTAAAAAAAATATTTATGAATGATTTTCGTTAAAATTTTTACTGCACTGGTAGGAACTACGGAAAAAATGCATTTTTTTGTGCAAATTAGTATATATATAAAAATTATACTTAAAATATTACTTTTATAAATTTAAATTTTTGTGTAAGTCAAACTAAAGGTTTGATTAATTAAGATATTAAAGTTTTATTCTTGCTTATAAATTTACTTAAGTTTTGTTTCACATGTAAGTTCTTGCGTGATTAAAATTAAATCTTAAAGATTTAATTGTTCAATTTTAACATTCGCAGTGTTTAATATTATTGATTAAAGAAATTTAGAATTAGCAATATTTTATAGTTCCGGCCAAAGTCGTGCCAGCCGCCGCGGTTACACGGAGGGTGCAAGTAAATATTATTAGTTTATGGTTATATATTAAGTTAAATAAAGTTAATTATAAATTTATTAAGTGAAATTTTAAATTTAAATAAACTTTTTATGCGTTATATAGAGGCTATGAAATTTAAATTATAAACTAGGATTAGATACCCTATTATTTTAAATGTAAATTTATTAAACTTGAGTAGTAATAGTTATGTTCTTGAAACTCAAAGAATTTGGCGGTGTTTTAGTCTTTTCAGAGGAACCTGTCCCGTAATCGATAATCCACGTTAAACCTTACTTATCTTTGTTATCAACTTGTATACCGCCGTCGTCAGAATGTCCTAAGAAGGATTTAATTTTCTTAAATTTTTATTAAAAATGATGTCAGGTCAAGGTGTAGTTTATGGATAAGTGGAGATGGGTTACAATAAAAGTATTTATAACGTATAAATTTTTGCAATAAAATTTTGAAGGTGGATTTGATAGTAATTAAATTAATTAAAGTAATTTGATTTTGGCTCTAAAACATGCACACATCGCCCGTCGCTCTCGTTAATTAAGGCGAGATAAGTCGTAACATAGTAGGTGTACCGGAAGGTGCACCTGGAAAGTCAGAATAGAGCTTGATTAGTTAAGCATTTCATTTACACTGAAAATACACTGTGCAATTCAGTTTTTTCTGATAAGTTTTATCTTACTTTGTTTTTTTGAATAAAAGATTTAATAATAAAATTATTTTTAAAATTAAGAGTTTTTGTATAGAATATAGAAAAAATTGTTTAAGTGGTAGGTTAATTGTATCGTGAGAGGTTGATTGAAATAATTTGAAAATATATTTTTATAAAAGTAGACTTTTTGTTGTACCTTGTGTATCAGGGTTTATTAAAAAAATTATATAAATTTATATGTTCCCGATTTGAAGAGAGCTAAATAATTATGTTAGTTAATGTGGAATAATTATTAAAAATAGTTATTTAGTAATGAAACGTTATCCGTTCTTTAAGATATCTGGTTTTCTAAGAAATGAATTTAATTCAGGTAATTAATTTTAATAATTTAATTTATTAAATGAGTTATTATTAATTACTAATATTCTGGGGGATAAGCTTCAGAATAGGTTTTATAATTTTGTTTTTTTAAAAAAGTTTTGTAGGCTTAGAATTAGCCATCTATTAAAGGATGTTATAATTTAATTTTTGAAAAATTCAATTTTAAGAAAATTTAATTTTTATATTAGAACTATTTTTTTAATTTTTAATTAAATTGTGATAATGATAAAATTAGTATATTAGTAGTTTAAATAATTTAGGAGTGTTAGGTCACATTAAGGAATTAGGCAAATTAATACTCGCCTGTTTAACAAAAACATGTCTTCTTGAATATAATTTGAAGTCTGACCTGCCCACTGAATTTAACATTTAAAGGGCCGCGGTATTTTGACCGTGCAAAGGTAGCATAATCATTAGTCTTTTAATTGAAGGCTAGAATGAATGGTTGGACGAGGTATTGACTGTCTCAGTGTGATTGGGAATAGAATTTAACTTTTAAGTCAAAAGGCTTAAATACGTTTAAAGGACGAGAAGACCCTATAGAGCTTTATATTTGAATTTTATTATTTATTTAGGTTAATTTTTATAATAATTGTAAAAATATTTTGTTGGGGTGACAAGAAGATATAAAAAACTCTTTTTAGTTTATTTACATTGATATATGAATTGTTGATCCTTTATTATCGATTATAAGACTAAGTTACCTTAGGGATAACAGCGTAATCTTTTTTGAGAGTTCATATCGACAAAAAGGGTTGCGACCTCGATGTTGGATTAAGGGTAATTTTGGGTGTAGATGTTCAAAGTTTAGGTCTGTTCGACCTTTAAATCCTTACATGATCTGAGTTCAGACCGGTGTAAGCCAGGTCGGTTTCTATCCTTAATTTAAAAATGATGTTTTAGTACGAAAGGACCAAGCATTGGGAAAATTTTTTCTTTATTGTTGATTAATATTAACTATATTCTATTTTGGCAGATAAGTGTAATGAATTTAGAATTCATTTATGTAAATAAATTTTACAGATAGAACTTGTTTATATATGATTTATTAATTCCTTTAATTAGAAGTTTAATTTTAGTGGTTTGTGTTTTAGTGGGGGTTGCTTTTTTAACTTTACTTGAACGGAAAGTTTTAGGTTATATTCAGATTCGAAAGGGCCCCAATAAGGTGGGGTTTGCAGGTATTCCTGGTATTCCTGACTTGTAAAAATTTCAGGTGGACGGTTTTCAGTGTCCAGAGGTGTACCTATTTTTCACCTAATTCTTATCTCACATCGGTGTAAATTAAATGGAAAAGGTAGGTGCACCATACCTTTGCTTCATGGTTTGAAACTCTAACTCTGTCCTCGGAAACTTTATCCAATCATCTAAAAGATGATTATTTATTGCCATAATAACCTCCTTGATGCAAACAGACACTGATGTTTGGCACATCGCACTGAGATAATCTTGTCCATTTCGTCGTCGATAGCTCCCCGAAGCAAAAATAAACCAAAGCGGTGATTTTACCTGGAAAAGAACATTCAAACAGTTAAGTTTTTTCTTGTTGAAGATATGTTTTGTAGATAAAGCAACGGGCAAATGTGCGACTATTGACTAAACAAGATTCAATCCGATGATCTGCGAACTTGCTGGATGACAGCCGGCGACTTACAGCAAGGCCAAGGCCGACAGCTGGCTGGGCGTCAAAGTATTTGCGCGTAAATTCAAAATATTAGATTGTATTTAGAAAAAGGTTAGCTTACACTCATCCACTCTCATCGAAGGCGGAATTGAAGATCTTCGCCGGCATGGCTGTCACAAGGTCGTACACGGCTAGTTTTTCTTCCCGGTAAAGATGTATGAAATTATTGTCCGACATTTGAAATGGATCAAATCGATCTCTCAAAAATTCCCTTTCGACTCTCATTTTCCTAACATTGTTTTCTTAGTTTATTAAATCGTATTCAATCGCTCATTATTCGACATGTAGAAGATCTGAAAGGTTAGTGTGAATTTAATCCTAAATGCAAATACTCGTTGCATGGACGGTAGATGATGATTATTAGAAACGAAATATCAATTCCAAAATTTGCATCCGTACCGGGACTCGAACCCGGATCTTTGTCTATCCGGGACACTGCACTAACCAATTGTGCTATACGGACGAAAGGTTATCCGCCATCTTTAAGCCGATCTACCGATCGGTAAATATATAACGACACCTATTTTGATGTCGTTAATTTTAACGATCGCTAGGCAGGCTATCGATCGATAAAATTTTACACAATCGCATATTTTTTACCGAATCGTTATCTCCTTAGTTACCGATTGTTATCTCTAGATACCGATCTGTAAAAAGTTACACAATCGCCCTCCAGGTCTTACATCGAGTACACGCATGTAGACCTGTACTGCGACCACGCTTCTCTGGCATGGATGTTCTCCACAGACGTGACATCAAGCAGAGTGCGCCGGTGGGTGCTGCGCATGCAAGGGTTCCAGTGCACGGTGCACTACAGGAAGGGCGCGGCGAACCTGACGGCAGACGCTCTCAGCCGCGCGCCGGTCGGCCCGGCGTCGGACCAACCGCTACCGTCGTTGGCCGAGACGCTGCTACCCATCACGCTGGACGAGCCGGCACACATGGTGCGCTTCGAGCCGGCCGATGTCTGCTTCGCGGTCGCCCAGCTCGACGTGTCCGTGCTGGCCGACGTTCCCTCCATCATCCGGCAACAGCGCGCCGACGAGGAGCTGGCGGCGCTTGCACGCTACCTGGACGACGGACGACTCCCGGACGACGACCGGCGCACAGCAGCGTGGGTTAAAGCAGTCGTGGGAAATAGCGCCGTTACTGAAGACGGCATGCTCGTGCGCAGAGTGGCCGGTCCCCCGGGGGTTCAGGAACATTCATTCCGCAAGATCTGGCTGCCCAAGACGCTGCGCACTCATGTGCTTTCGGCGGTACACTGCCATCCTCTGGGAGGCCACGGAGGCTACCGACGAACGCTTCAAAAGATTCAAAGGAACTACACCTGGACTGGGATGAAGACAGACGTCGAGTCGTTCGTGCGTTCGTGCGTCTCCTGTCAAACGCTGAAGCCAAACCGACAGAAACCAGCAGGCAAGATGGACACCAGGCGCCCGGGGCTGCCCTTCACCGAGCTGAGCGTCGATTTGATTGGCCCGCTGCCTTTGTCAAAAAATCGGTGCACCAATTTGTTGGTGGTGGTCGATAAGTATACAAAATACTTGGAAGTATTTCCGCTAAGAAAAGCCACCACAGCAGCCATAGTCCCCTGCATGCTCGAAGTGTTCGGAAGCCACGGGTTTCCGCGCAGCATTTCAAGCGACAACGGCAAGCCGTTTGTCAGCGACATTTGGAAGGGCGTCATGAAAGCGCTGGGCATCATCGAGCGGCACACCGTTCCCTACCGGCCGTGCGGGCAAACCGTCGAGAGGCACAACGCGACGCTCAAGCAGACGCTGATGGCGTACTGCGAGACGCACCGCGACTGGGACGCAAGGCTACCCGAAGTAAAGTTCGCCCTCAGGACGGCTCCCAGCGTCGTGACCGGCTTCTCCCCGGCTTTCCTAGCTTTTGGCCGAGAGCTACGCGCACCGTGGGACGCCAACGAGGACGACGAGAGGACGGCCGACGGAGACGACGTCGAGGCTGTCCATGAATACGCCGCAGATCTCAAGAAAAGGCTTGAGATGTCCCGTCAGTTCGTGGCCCAGCGAACGGAAATGGCACATCGAGCAGAAAAGGACCAGTATGACAAGAAAAGAAAAGATGTCATATTCGACGTCGGCGATTTAGTTTGGAAGACGCAGCACGTGCTGAGTGACGCCAGCAAGGGCATCGCTGCCAGCCTGGCGCCAAAGAGAAACGGACCTTACCGGGTCGTGCGCCGCATCGGTCGTAACGTGTACGACCTGGTTGGAGCCGACACCAACCAGCCGGCGGGGAGGGCCAACGTCGACCAACTGCTCAAGTTCGTGCCGGTGCCAGCCTGGGCGAGAGACGCCCAACTGGCACCTCCACCGCAAGTGCAAGCCGCTCAGCCGCCGCCCGGGGGACAACACGACTACAACCTCCGCAGTCGCAGAACAAGGGTGTTCACGGCTACACCAGCAAACGCCCGGGGCCGTAGTTAATTTTAAGGGGGGGGGGGGGGGGATTGTTAGGCCCCAGCCTAACTAGGCAGTAGGTTAGTTAGAATGGGCTTTAGGTTAGATACATATATTTAGGTTTACCGTTAGGATTAGGGTTTCTCTGCCGCGCTCTCGGATGAGGGCGGCAGAGGCAGTACGAGGGTAGCAGCGAGCTAGAGAGGTTGTTGTTTGCGAGTGAGTGGAATTGTTGTAATTGAGATTTGGGATTAAATAAAGTTATATGTTTTAAAGCGTGATCGGTGTACTTATTGACTAGTCGTACCTGTCAATCTCTTAATTTGCTTAGATTCATGGAAGCCAACAACTTTCCGGGTGTGGTTGGTTGTTTGGACGGCACGCAGATAGCGCTGGTGGCCCCCATATTTGCCCAACATCCAGAACTGTATGTTAATCGGAAGGGGTACCACAGTATAAACACACAACTTGTATGTATCCTTTTATGGAACCATATTTGTTATCTGCCTTCATGATGTCTTATACAGTGCACAATATTATGTTCATATATTATTCTTATTTTCAGCTTTGTGATTATGATCTTCGGGTTTTGGCAGTAAATGCTAGACACCCAGGCGGCCATCACGACCAGTTCATTTGGCGGAGCAGCTGGATCCGCACTGTATTTGTATTGGCAGGCCGATGGGCTGCCACCAATCGCACCGGGGGCGCCAGCCATGGCAGCTGGGCCACAAGCGAATCTTTACCAACAAGGACTCGCTGTTCGGAATTACTTGATTGCAGCTCGCTTTACCTAGATGCAAGAGTGAATGGAAATCCACCATCTCAGCTCTTGGAGCCAGAGCAATTACTTTGCATTAAATATCATATGCATTAAGAAATATTGAACATTCAACTGTAGTTGATTTCCTCATGTTGTGTGGGTAGAATAGTAGGAACTCTTCTGTCAAATTGTATCACACTTTCTTATTATTAATTGTTTAATTGATTTCATGAATGATCAAAGTTCAGATATGCTAAACTACAGTTGGGTATTGTATGTATTGTACAGTTGTGTATTCTACACAACTTATTCTACACAACGTATTAGGTACCTATATATAATCCATAATGGTTCATCGTCCCAAGAATTCTTTCAATGATTGGGCAATGCTAGCCAACGCATCTGCTTTTCTTTCCTCTTGAGCAGCAATGCGTGTGAGAGCTGCCGCTACCTCCTGATTGCCACTGGCATTAAGGGGTTTCACACCCACCTAAAAACGGGGTTTTTGTATGTTCTATGGTTTTATTATGCTAAACATAACTAACTAAAAATATTTAAAAAAATCTTGTGCAGGAAAATTGGTGGGGGGCTCGGAAAATGCGATGGAATCTTTTGTACTGTCCAAAAGTCGCAAAATTAGAGATAGCGTGGTCAGGATTTTTTTCCTAGTGCATAATTGTGGTACTTTTGTGACCTATTGTTTTTATCACTACAAGTATAATACAAACGGAAATAGAAAATTTTGAAAACTTGGAAAAATAGGTTCAAATTTTACATGATTTTAAACAGACTGCCAGTGGGAAACAATGAGATATTCGCGATTTTAAAATGAGGGGGCAGGAGGCCTGAACCATGCAGATTCCAAATATGTAAGTTTCATCCAGATCGGTCAAGAAATGTAGATTCCTGACAGTACACAAGCAACGGTTGCGCGAAGCAAATTTTCCCCGGGATTCCAAGCCGCGATCTTTATGAACTGCCTACATACAGGCGTCAATTCTTCATCGCTAGCAGCCAGCTTCAGCGACCTTCGAACGTTTCGTGCACCAAAAGTATCTCGCGCGAGAGTTTATCTCATAAGCCTCTAGTTTATATTTTTGTTCTAAGCTCAAATGAAATGATTTACGAGCACTGCGGTAAAAAGCCTCGCCTTCCAAGCTCCCGACGTATTTTAGAATGTGACAAGACTTTGACCATGTGTGACGAACTCATTTTTGTTTTTGGAGTATTCGAGCGCTGCGCTTCCCAATAGTGGTATATAGCTCACCTCCTGCCGTAGTTATCATTAATAATTATCAATAAATTATTGGTAAATACACCGATTGGCCGATTGGGCGCCTTCGCCTCTGTGGGTTGTCGCTATTGTAGCCTTATTGAAACAGTGGGTTTGATCACACGGAAGCACACGGAAGCACTAATAAGCACGGGTTATAAATCACTGGTTTCGAATATTAGCTCATTACTGATTGATATGGAGGCTGGACCTTACAGGCACTCGCTGATATCTGCATCGATTCGATCTTTAGGTTTGTGATGTTCGAAATCCCTGTCGCCTTCCCAGGACTGTGGCCCAGGGCCTACCCACTGACTACCTGCATCTCCAGGATCGCTTCGACGGGGCACATCAGGCACTTGGCATATCTTTCTACCCCACTGAAAGCCCAACCCCTAGCCCGACCACATGGCACATGACACAAAGCCAAGCATGCAAGTCACTGTACTCTTCGCAGCTCGAAGTTCGGTCAGTCGCTGCTCTTGTCGTTCAGCAAACACGTTGTGTTGTGGCTTTGTGTCCTTCTGGCAGTATGTAGCATTTCGTGTCAGCTTTATTTTTTCAATTTGCGAAAGTGAATCAAGTACCTACAGTGGTACATCATTTACAAAATGGGTCCTAAACGAACATTAGCAAGGGCCAGAAGACCTAGGATGACAACGAAGCGCGCCAAACTCACCACTAAATTACGTGCGCGTGAGAAGGCATTGCGTCCGTCAAACTTCACTTGAAAAGTTCGTTCAAAAAGGAAGTCTCACTTACACATCCACACCCTTGCAATGATACTCTCTAATTAATCGTTATCAATAAATCAATCGATTTTCGGATTGGCCACTATTTATCATTGACCAATTATTTCTGGGAATATTTTATTGCCTTGGCTTAGATTTGTGAAAGAACAACATTCCGCAGTGCGATAATAGGCAATTATAACGACACGACATAAAACTCGTAAAAGTAAAGAAATAGATCAATGTAATATCCGCAATTATCATCCGATCACTGCGATTCAAAATGATCTACACTCTGTATGCTGCCACGAATCCAATGGTATCAATAGAATAATAGAATTCCCAATTTTGTGTGCCATTTTATGTCACTGGGACATGTTTTGAAATGAAGTGATAAGAAAAATTCCTTCTCGAGCGTTAATCCTTCTACTTGTGGTTGTGTGTATAATGTAAGAGTATTAGCTCGTGACTAGACGTTGTAGCTTAGATGTCTGCATGTGCATTGGGGGTGGGGGGCATGGTGCAGGTGGCCAGAGCAGTTCGACTTCGATGTTTCGCCTTGTTTCGCGTAGGAATAAGACGGGAGCGTGAGAAAACAAATCCTACTGGCTTCAGAGCGCTTGAGCGACTGATTTTAACTTTTTAAGAGAGTACGCATTAAGAACATAGTGGAGGTGCCACGGGTGTGAATCCCGTTAACCCGAAATTTTTATTTCACGCCACCCATGCAGACGACTAGCTGAACTGACAGTTGACCGCTACATGAGAACATGGGTTCTATATAACATGGGTTATATATGTTATATATGTTATATATGTTATATATATGTTATATATATGTTATATATGTTATATATATGTTATATATATGTTATATATATGTTATATATGTTATATATGTTATATATGTTATATGTTAACATAACATCTATATAACATGGGTTCTATAACTAGAGATGACATAGAGATGGGATTTTTCGATTTTCCTTCGGCCCGGCCCGAACTCGACTCAACTTGTCCAGGGTCCGGCTCGGCACAAAGCCCGACAGACCTTAATTTTTTCGGCCCGATCTGGCCAGAAATATTTTCCCAAAATTGACATCGGCCCGAAACCGTCCGAAGGCCCGAAACCCTCCGAAAGTCCGAAAATGTTTTTGTTTTAAGCCGCTCTTATCTAATACATTAAGAAGCTATTGAATATTAGCGAAAAATCGGTAATTTTTATTCGATTTTTTATATGAACATTGCATTAGATCTTTGAACAGAGACGAATCCAGTCGATATTGATAAAACTGTATGAAACACGGAATAATTTTGATTTCCTTTTATTACCTTTTTATTTCATAATGTGTCAGGTTGTGCAAGCATAATCTACAGGAGTGCTATGAATTCTCATGCTGAATGCTGATAATGAGCCAGTAAGATTGTGATATTATTTTCATCAGATCTAATCCGTAAAAGCTTAGCTTTCGTCACAAGGAAAATTTTGCTGGTGCAGCGTTCCACGTAAAAGTAGTTAATTGCCCCTAAAATGATCACTACATTTCTCAGCAAAGCAAAGATATTGGCAGGGAAAGGCCTGATGGGATGTATAATAGTCATTTCGAAAAAATTTTGGTTCGTGTAAGTGGCAGCTTGGCTATGGTAATTTTTAGCCATGGCACCGGTTCCAAATGGTGGGTGGGTGCCTGGCTGGCTGGCCGTCTGGCCTTGGGGTGGGTGTCGAGGGTTTTTTAAAATTATTATTGTGTCCCATCTTATGTCTGGGCGACTAGCTTTTCCTGGAAGTTTTATATGCTGAGCTCTTTGCTAAGCGACCTACGCTTGCATAAGAAATCCAAGAAATCTTTCTACTTCTTTTAAGACTTGGAAGCAACGAATTACTATCGAAACTTGCGATACCGCGTTCCAGCATATTCCTTTGATACCGACTTTACGCCGCTCGATACTGCCTAACAGCCTAACAGCAGTGAGCTTGCATGCTAGGTTGTATTTTCCACCTAATCACAGCCCTAAATTGAATTTGATTCGCTTCTAAAATTGAAAAGCACATCATTTTCTATAGATATAAATGAAAATGCTGAAATATATTTAGGAAATATAAAAAACCTGAGGGCAGTTGAAACCTTAAATACGGCCTGTGCCGTATCTGCCGCACCGCTGCGCACGCCTATATGTCCTGTGGGCCTCGCTTCCTTCCCTGTCACTCAAGCCTAATATTCGAGCAATTTCGTGGAAGCCTCCCTCACACGTCATTTGCACAGTTTTAGCTGGCTACTCCAGCGCAGTGGTGAGAGAGTTTAGTGAATTTCGCATATTTCCCCTCCCTGGTTGCCGTGAAGGTCGAAGAGGCTGCTGGCATCCCAGCCTGCTGCCCGAGCACGTGCTGAAGGTGTGCTGCGGGTCGTATAATGTAGTACATGGAAGTCACTGCAACTTGAATTTGTACCTAGATATTCAAAGATTCAAGCATTTATACAATTACTTCTTCGCCAGAGGTAATTGTATCAAACCCAGAGGCAATGAATTTCGGCCAAGCGAAATCAGTAGCTATCAAACATTGTCCAGCCCAGCCGACAAATGGGGTTCTGTCATAATTTTCATATAAAACCCTTTCAAATCGCAGGTAAACTGGTGTAACGGTCTAATCCTATATGTGGAGAACAGATACAGACCATTTCCCGACGTTTTCATTTGGTTTTCGCAATTTCTATAAAGGGTTTCGCTGTCGGTGAAACATATGTCACAGTCACATAGCCACATAGCCGGATACAAAAAAAGTTAAAGGCCACAAATTTAAGGATATCATACTCGGTAGATAATAATAATAAATATAATAATAATAATAAATAAATATAATTTGTCTTGAATTTCAATGAATTTCAATTTCAATTTCAATGAACAGCGCTGGCCCGCCACACCAATGCTCTTATATTTATTAATCTTCTTCTTCTTCGTCTTCTTCTTCTTCTCGAAAACCAAGAGGGCGCCTGAGAATTTGAAAGTGTAAGGATGTTAAGTGACCGACTGGGTTCTTTTTGCATTATATTTAAGCAGCGGATATATGAAGGTTTTTGAGTTAAGGGGCTAGCACTGTAAATTTTTTTGGACAAAATTGGTACAAAGTTATTTCTATTTTTCTCGAAAACTAAGAGGGCGCCTAGGGTTTTGAGTATATGGGGGCACTAAGTGAACATGTAGGATTCCCCTCGCTTGAATTTGGGCAGCGGATATATGATAGTTTTTGAGAAAAACGGTTTTAAAAAAGTTGAAAAAATCCCTCTGTTTTCAAAATTTCTCGAAAACTAAGAGGGCGCCTAGGGTTTTGAGTTCAAGGGAAACTATTTCGACCTAATAGGCACAATCTGGCATTGAATTGAGCAGCGGATATATTACCGTTTTTTAAAATAATTTTTTTGACCATTTTTTTTTGTTTTCAAAATATCTCGAAAACTAAGAGGGCGCCTGAGAATTTGAAAGTATGAGGATGTTAAGTGACCGACTGGGTTCCTTTTGCATTATATTTAAGCAGCGGATATATGAAGGTTTTTGAGTTAAGGGGCTAGCACTGTAAATTTTTTTGGACAAAATTGGTACAAAGTTATTTCTATTTTTCTCGAAAACTAAGAGGGCGCCTAGGGTTTTGAGTATATGGGGGCCCTAAGTGAACATGTAGGATTCCCCTCGCGTGAATTTGGGCAGCGGATATATGATAGTTTTTGAGAAAAACGGTTTTAAAAAAGTTGAAAAAATCCCTCTGTTTTCAAAATTTCTCGAAAACTAAGAGGGCGCCTAGGGTTTTGAGTTCAAGGGAAACTATTTCGACCTAATAGGCACAATCTGGCATTGAATTGAGCAGCGGATATATTACCGTTTTTGAGATAATTTTTTTGACCATTTTTTTTTGTTTTCAAAATATCTCGAAAACTAAGAGGGCGCCTGAGAATTTGAAAGTATGAGGATGTTAAGTGACCGACTGGGTTCCTTTTGCATTATATTTAAGCAGCGGATATATGAAGGTTTTTGAGTTAAGGGGCTAGCACTGTAAATTTTTTTGGACAAAATTGGTACAAAGTTATTTCTATTTTTCTCGATAACTAAGAGGGCGCCTAGGGTTTTGAGTATATGGGGGCACTAAGTGAACATGTAGGATTCCCCTCGCTTGAATTTGGGCAGCGGATATATGATGGTTTTTGAGAAGAACGGTTTTAAAAAAGTTGAAGAAATCTCTCTGTTTTCAAAATTTCTCGAAAACTAAGAGGGCGCCTAGGGTTTTGAGTTCAAGGGAAACTATTTCGACCTAATAGGCACCATCTGGCATTGAATTGAGCAGCGGATATATTACCGTTTTTGAGATAATTTTTTTGACCATTTTTTTTTGTTTTCAAAATATCTCGAAAACCAAGAGGGCGCCTGAGAATTTAAAAGTGTAAGGATGTTAAGTGACCGACTGGGTTCCTTTTGCATTATATTTAAGCAGCGGATATATGAAGGTTTTTGAGTTAAGGGGCTAGCACTGTAAATTTTTTTGGACAAAATTGGTACAAAGTTATTTCTATTTTTCTCGAAAACTAAAAGGGCGCCTAGGGTTTTGAGTATATAGGGGCACTAAGTGAACATGTAGGATTCCCCTCGCGTGAATTTGGGCAGCGGATATATGATAGTTTTTGGGAAAAACGGTTTTAAAAAAGTTGAAAAAATCTCTCTGTTTTCAAAATTTCTCGAAAACTAAGAGGGCGCCTAGGGTTTTGAGTTCAAGGGAAACTATTTCGACCTAATAGGCACCATCTGGCATTGAATTGAGCAGCGGATATATTACCGTTTTTGAGATAATTTTTTTGACTATTTTTTTTTGTTTTCAAAATATCTCGAAAACCAAGAGGGCACCTGAGAATTTGAAAGTGTAAGGATGTTAAGTGACCGACTGGGTTCCTTTTGCATTATATTAAAGCAGCGAATATATGAATGTTTTTGAGTTAAGGGGCTAGCACTGTAAATTTTTTTGGACAAAATTGGTACAAAGTTATTTCTATTTTTCTCGATAACTAAGAGGGCGCCTAGGGTTTTGAGTATATGGGGGCACTAAGTGAACATGTAGGATTCCCCTCGCGTGAATTTGGGCAGCGGATATATGATAGTTTTTAAGAAAAACGGTTTTAAAAAAGTTGAAAAAATCTCTCTGTTTCCAAAATTTCTCGAAAACTAAGAGGGCGCCTAGGGTTTTGAGTTCAAGGGAAACTATTTCGACCTAATAGGCACCATCTGGCATTGAATTGAGCAGCGGATATATTACCGTTTTTGAGATAATTTTTTTGACTATTTTTTTTTGTTTTCAAAATATCTCGAAAACCAAGAGGGCACCTGAGAATTTGAAAGTGTAAGGATGTTAAGTGACCGACTGGGTTCCTTTTGCATTATATTTAAGCAGCGGATATATGAAGGTTTTTGAGTTAAGGGGCTAGCACTGTAAATTTTTTTGGACAAAATTGGTACAAAATTAATTCTATTTTTCTCGAAAACTAAAAGGGCGCCTAGGGTTTTGAGTATATGGGGGCACTAAGTGAACATGTAGGATTCCCCTCGCGTGAATTTGGGCAGCGGATATATGATGGTTTTTGAGAAAAACGGTTTTAAAAAAGTTGAAAAAATCCCTCTGTTTTCAAAATTTCTCGAAAACTAAGAGGGCGCCTAGGGTTTTGAGTTCAAGGGAAACTATTATGACCTTATGAGCACCATCTGGCATTGAATTGAGCAGCGGATATATTACCGTTTTTGAGATAATTTTTTTGACCTTTTCTTTTTGTTTTCAAATATCTCGAAAACCAAGAGGGCGCCTGAGAATTTGAAAGTGCAGGGATGTTAATTGACCGACTGGGTTCCTTTTGCATTATATTTAAGCAGCGGATATATGAAGGTTTTTGAGTTAAGGGGCTAGCACTGTAAATTTTTTTGGACAAAATTGGTACAAAATTAATTCTATTTTTCTCGAAAACTAAGAGGGCGCCTAGGGTTTTGAGTATATAGGGGCACTAAGTGAACATGTAGCATTCCCCTCGCGTGAATTTGGGCAGCGGATATATGATGGTTTTTGAGAAAAACGGTTTTAAAAAATTTGAAGAAATCTCTCTGTTTTCAAAATTTCTCGAAATCTAAGAGGGCGCCTAGAGTTTTGAGTTCAAGGGAAACTATTTCGACCTAATAGGCACCATCTGGCATTGAATTGAGCAGCGGATATATTACCGTTTTTGAGATAATTTTTTTGACCATTTTTTTTTGTTTTCAAAATATCTCGAAAACCAAGAGGGCGCCTGAGAATTTGAAAGTGTAAGGATGTTAAGTGACCGACTGGGTTCCTTTTGCATTATATTTAAGCAGCGGATATATGAAGGTTTTTGAGTTAAGGGGCTAGCACTGTAAATTTTTTTGGACAAAATTGGTACAAAGTTATTTCTATTTTTCTCGAAAACTAAGAGGGCGCCTAGGGTTTTGAGTATATGGGGGCACTAAGTGAACATGTAGGATTCCCCTCGCTTGAATTTGGGCAGCGGATATATGATAGTTTTTGAGAAAAACGGTTTTAAAAAAGTTGAAAAAATCCCTCTGTTTTCAAAATTTCTCGAAAACTAAGAGGGCGCCTAGGGTTTTGAGTTCAAGGGAAACTATTTCGACCTAATAGGCACAATCTGGCATTGAATTGAGCAGCGGATATATTACCGTTTTTTAAAATAATTTTTTTGACCATTTTTTTTTGTTTTCAAAATATCTCGAAAACTAAGAGGGCGCCTGAGAATTTGAAAGTATGAGGATGTTAAGTGACCGACTGGGTTCCTTTTGCATTATATTTAAGCAGCGGATATATGAAGGTTTTTGAGTTAAGGGGCTAGCACTGTAAATTTTTTTGGACAAAATTGGTACAAAGTTATTTCTATTTTTCTCGAAAACTAAGAGGGCGCCTAGGGTTTTGAGTATATGGGGGCCCTAAGTGAACATGTAGGATTCCCCTCGCTTGAATTTGGGCAGCGGATATATGATAGTTTTTGAGAAAAACGGTTTTAAAAAAGTTGAAAAAATCCCTCTGTTTTCAAAATTTCTCGAAAACTAAGAGGGCGCCTAGGGTTTTGAGTTCAAGGGAAACTATTTCGACCTAATAGGCACAATCTGGCATTGAATTGAGCAGCGGATATATTACCGTTTTTGAGATAATTTTTTTGACCATTTTTTTTTGTTTTCAAAATATCTCGAAAACTAAGAGGGCGCCTGAGAATTTGAAAGTATGAGGATGTTAAGTGACCGACTGGGTTCCTTTTGCATTATATTTAAGCAGCGGATATATGAAGGTTTTTGAGTTAAGGGGCTAGCACTGTAAATTTTTTTGGACAAAATTGGTACAAAGTTATTTCTATTTTTCTCGATAACTAAGAGGGCGCCTAGGGTTTTGAGTATATGGGGGCACTAAGTGAACATGTAGGATTCCCCTCGCTTGAATTTGGGCAGCGGATATATGATGGTTTTTGAGAAGAACGGTTTTAAAAAAGTTGAAGAAATCTCTCTGTTTTCAAAATTTCTCGAAAACTAAGAGGGCGCCTAGGGTTTTGAGTTCAAGGGAAACTATTTCGACCTAATAGGCACCATCTGGCATTGAATTGAGCAGCGGATATATTACCGTTTTTGAGATAATTTTTTTGACCATTTTTTTTTGTTTTCAAAATATCTCGAAAACCAAGAGGGCGCCTGAGAATTTAAAAGTGTAAGGATGTTAAGTGACCGACTGGGTTCCTTTTGCATTATATTTAAGCAGCGGATATATGAAGGTTTTTGAGTTAAGGGGCTAGCACTGTAAATTTTTTTGGACAAAATTGGTACAAAGTTATTTCTATTTTTCTCGAAAACTAAAAGGGCGCCTAGGGTTTTGAGTATATAGGGGCACTAAGTGAACATGTAGGATTCCCCTCGCGTGAATTTGGGCAGCGGATATATGATAGTTTTTGGGAAAAACGGTTTTAAAAAAGTTGAAAAAATCTCTCTGTTTTCAAAATTTCTCGAAAACTAAGAGGGCGCCTAGGGTTTTGAGTTCAAGGGAAACTATTTCGACCTAATAGGCACCATCTGGCATTGAATTGAGCAGCGGATATATTACCGTTTTTGAGATAATTTTTTTGACTATTTTTTTTTGTTTTCAAAATATCTCGAAAACCAAGAGGGCACCTGAGAATTTGAAAGTGTAAGGATGTTAAGTGACCGACTGGGTTCCTTTTGCATTATATTAAAGCAGCGAATATATGAATGTTTTTGAGTTAAGGGGCTAGCACTGTAAATTTTTTTGGACAAAATTGGTACAAAGTTATTTCTATTTTTCTCGATAACTAAGAGGGCGCCTAGGGTTTTGAGTATATGGGGGCACTAAGTGAACATGTAGGATTCCCCTCGCGTGAATTTGGGCAGCGGATATATGATAGTTTTTAAGAAAAACGGTTTTAAAAAAGTTGAAAAAATCTCTCTGTTTCCAAAATTTCTCGAAAACTAAGAGGGCGCCTAGGGTTTTGAGTTCAAGGGAAACTATTTCGACCTAATAGGCACCATCTGGCATTGAATTGAGCAGCGGATATATTACCGTTTTTGAGATAATTTTTTTGACTATTTTTTTTTGTTTTCAAAATATCTCGAAAACCAAGAGGGCACCTGAGAATTTGAAAGTGTAAGGATGTTAAGTGACCGACTGGGTTCCTTTTGCATTATATTTAAGCAGCGGATATATGAAGGTTTTTGAGTTAAGGGGCTAGCACTGTAAATTTTTTTGGACAAAATTGGTACAAAATTAATTCTATTTTTCTCGAAAACTAAAAGGGCGCCTAGGGTTTTGAGTATATGGGGGCACTAAGTGAACATGTAGGATTCCCCTCGCGTGAATTTGGGCAGCGGATATATGATGGTTTTTGAGAAAAACGGTTTTAAAAAAGTTGAAAAAATCCCTCTGTTTTCAAAATTTCTCGAAAACTAAGAGGGCGCCTAGGGTTTTGAGTTCAAGGGAAACTATTATGACCTTATGAGCACCATCTGGCATTGAATTGAGCAGCGGATATATTACCGTTTTTGAGATAATTTTTTTGACCTTTTCTTTTTGTTTTCAAATATCTCGAAAACCAAGAGGGCGCCTGAGAATTTGAAAGTGCAGGGATGTTAATTGACCGACTGGGTTCCTTTTGCATTATATTTAAGCAGCGGATATATGAAGGTTTTTGAGTTAAGGGGCTAGCACTGTAAATTTTTTTGGACAAAATTGGTACAAAATTAATTCTATTTTTCTCGAAAACTAAGAGGGCGCCTAGGGTTTTGAGTATATAGGGGCACTAAGTGAACATGTAGCATTCCCCTCGCGTGAATTTGGGCAGCGGATATATGATGGTTTTTGAGAAAAACGGTTTTAAAAAAGTTGAAGAAATCTCTCTGTTTTCAAAATTTCTCGAAATCTAAGAGGGCGCCTAGAGTTTTGAGTTCAAGGGAAACTATTTCGACCTAATAGGCACCATCTGGCATTGAATTGAGCAGCGGATATATTACCGTTTTTGAGATAATTTTTTTGACCATTTTTTTTTGTTTTCAAAATATCTCGAAAACCAAGAGGGCGCCTGAGAATTTGAAAGTGTAAGGATGTTAAGTGACCGACTGGGTTCCTTTTGCATTATATTTAAGCAGCGGATATATGAAGGTTTTTGAGTTAAGGGGCTAGCACTGTAAATTTTTTTGGACAAAATTGGTACAAAGTTATTTCTATTTTTCTCGAAAACTAAAAGGGCGCCTAGGGTTTTGAGTATATGGGGGCACTAAGTGAACATGTAGGATTCCCCTCGCGTGAATTTGGGCAGCGGATATATGATAGTTTTTGGGAAAGACGGTTTTAAAAAAGTTGAAAAAATCTCTCTGTTTTCAAAATTTCTCGAAAACTAAGAGGGCGCCTAGTGTTTTGAGTTCAAGGGAAACTATTTCGACCTAATAGGCACAATCTGGCATTGAATTGAGCAGCGGATATATTACCGTTTTTGAGATATTTCTTTTGACCATTTTTTTTGTTTTCAAAATATCTCGAAAACCAAGAGGGCGCCTGAGAATTTGAAAGTGTAGGGATGTTAAGTGACCGATTGGGTTCCTTTTGCATTATATTTAAGCAGCGGATATATGAAGGTTTTTGAGTTAAGGGGCTAGCACTGTAAATTTTTTTGGACAAAATTGGTACAAAATTAATTCTATTTTTCTCGAAAACTAAAAGGGCGCCTAGGGTTTTGAGTATATGGGGGCACTAAGTGAACATGTTGGATTCCCCTCGCGTGAATTTGGGCAGCGGATATATGATGGTTTTTGAGAAGAACGGTTTTAAAAAAGTTGAAGAAATCTCTCTGTTTTCAAAATTTCTCGAAATCTAAGAGGGCGCCTAGAGTTTTGAGTTCAAGGGAAACTATTTCGACCTAATAGGCACCATCTGGCATTGAATTGAGCAGCGGATATATTACCGTTTTTGAGATAATTTTTTTGACCATTTTTTTTTGTTTTCAAAATATCTCGAAAACCAAGAGGGCGCCTGAGAATTTGAAAGTGTAAGGATGTTAAGTGACCGACTGGGTTCTTTTTGCATTATATTTAAGCAGCGGATATATGAAGGTTTTTGAGTTAAGGGGCTAGCACTGTAAATTTTTTTGGACAAAATTGGTACAAAATTAATTCTATTTTTCTCGAAAACTAAAAGGGCGCCTAGGGTTTTGAGTATATGGGGGCACTAAGTGAACATGTTGGATTCCCCTCGCGTGAATTTGGGCAGCGGATATATGATGGTTTTTGAGAAAAACGGTTTTTAAAAAGTTGAAGAAATCTCTCTGTTTTCAAAATTTCTCGAAATCTAAGAGGGCGCCTAGAGTTTTGAGTTCAAGGGAAACTATTTCGACCTAATAGGCACCATCTGGCATTGAATTGAGCAGCGGATATATTACCGTTTTTGAGATAATTTTTTTGACCATTTTTTTTTGTTTTCAAAATATTGTCATGAGTCTTGTCAACTCATCGATACTACAATTCTGCCGATTGGACATTTTAGCTTATGATTGCATTTTAATTAAAACTCGAGGCAGACCTTCTCGGACCGGCGACGGATCAACGCGCCAACGTGCTCTCGCTGTGGCCTTACTACATCTCACACGGGTATCGTTCCAAATTTTAGTCTTCTTTTGTCTCGCCTCTATCTCAGATTTCACTTTCCTTCTATTGATTCTCGGCGCCATTTCATTATTGTACTTGTTTTTATTCTTAATTACCATTATACGTTTTGATCATTTAATTTCCAAATTGTGTTTTCATTTAAATTGATCCCGTATTTTGTCAGGTCCTCTCACTCCCAAGCAAGTGCCCCCACACTTCAACTAACATCCAAAGAGTCCTGACAAAATGGTGGAGGCGCCGAGTCTGTTGTAGTTCTATCTATAACTAACATTATTTTTTTATCTGTATCTTTGCGCTTTCTTTGTGTCCTTCTCTTCGTTTTCATGACTGATGAGGTTCGCATTGCACTTTTCTTAGAAGACACTGAGGATAGTTCAGGGAGTGATAGTTCGGATGCTTCAGACTCTGTTTTCGTTGAACCAGACGTAGAATTTCTTCGGAGCCAGATTTCGGCGCAAAAGGAAGTACTAGTCACACATTTCGACAAACTTGTACAAATTGTACGTTCACACAGTACTGGTGAAGTTACCGGTAACAGGTTCAGTCGGCGTTTGCGTAAATTATCACCACTCGAATACCCCGAAATTAAGTTCAGGAGACGGTGCCATAGTCTCGAAAAATCGGATCTTGATACGACTGAGGTTGTTCGCGAAATTAGGGAAGCCAAAGAGAGATCATCCGCAGCACTTGTTATGTCCGCGATGGTTAAGCTAGAACATTTCAACCCAAATCGTGGTTCGATCGAGGATTGGTTAGGAAATTTTGATAGGGCGGCCACCGCAAATAAATGGGTCTCAGATGCGGACAAATTAGGACAGATGGCTTGCTATCTCACCGGACAACCGCTGAAATGGTTCCTTCTTATGGAAGCTGAGCACAAGCGACAACATGCGGAGGCCGATCCACCAGTGGCACTCACGTATAACGCGGTGCGGAACAATATGCTTAGGGCGCTTATGGGTTGTGGCGATCGAGGCGAGTGGATGTCACGATTAGAGAGTAGGGTGCAGCGTGAGGACGAGACTCTCGAAGAATTCCTGTACGACATTTACATCCTGTGCACTAGAGTAGACGCGGAGATGCCAGAGTCGATGCGTGTGAGTCATATGCTACGTGGACTCCAGCCATCTGTTTTACAACGAGTGACGATTTACGAGAATCACACGATTGATCAACTGCGGGAAAACGTTCGCAAAGTTCTGGCTTCGGAGGCCATGCTTCAACAACGGAAAATGAAAAGCGGGTTTCCTCTGGAAAGACCATCCGTCCAAGGCTTCCATCCTCCAACTTCCGCCGAGTCACGCGAGATCACTGACCTACGGGCGAAAATATCAGCGCTAGAGTTAGGAATGTCGCAGTGGACCACGCGATCAGAGCAAGGGCTGGAGCGCATTTCAACGATGATCCAGTCCATCAACTTACAAGGAGCCGCAGCGAACGATAGTCAGGACTATAGAAAACACCAAGGACAACACCGCCAAGAGTATCGCAGACGTGGATACCAATATCGCCCACCGAATAACAACTACCAGCCCGTTCGATCAGCGCCGGACCAACAACAACAGCAACAGCAGTATGAACCAGGCCCCAGCAACATTCAATTCCCCAGATATGCCGAACAGCCACGATACTCTTCCAACTATGTGCAATGCTACGTGTGTCGAGGAAAAGGTCATACGATGCGCAATTGCCCTGTGTTACAAAAAAATAAAGCGGAAATAAGTGATTTTCGTAACGACGCAAACCCGGGAAACGAGGAACCACAGGAATAACATCGAGGGGTTCACCTGTGGTACCACACGCTCCATCAAATCCCTCCGCTAATGCTAAGTCCGGAAACTACATCCAAGATCCCCAGAAGAAAGAAGAATGCACGGTGAACGCTGAAGACAAGTCCGTGAAGAAGGAAGATAATTTGGAAAAACCAGAAGAAGCCATCAAAGAGAACAATATTAGTAGCAACTCCGGCGAGATTTTAGGTGATCATATAATATTCCAAAATAAAGTAATCGAAATCGGCTTTATCAATCAATTAACTTCCATGAAAATTCTCGCCATGATTAACAACAAACCAGTCCCTTCTTTACTTGACTCGGGTGCTTCCGTATCCTGTGTTTCTGAAGATTTAGTTCGCAATTTCCACCATGAACAAGTCCCAGGATTAATTTTGACAACAGCAAATAATTCACCAATGAACATTGCGGGACTAGTGACAGTACCGATATCGATATGTGGTTCAGCGTTCTCATTGCCTATGATGTCAGTCCGTGGTCTGTCAACTTTATGTATATTAGGATATGATTTTATGTGTAAATATGATGTTAAGATATTCCCTAGGAAAGCAGTCGCAATTATTGAAAGTGATGGGGGAAGCATAACTGTTCCATTCTTAGCAAAGCATTGCGAATCGGCGATTAACAGTACTCTTCCACATATATTCAATATAAATCTTGACGACGACACAGAAAGCACGTGTCGTATTCTAGCAGACGAAGATGTCATTTTCCTTGGCAAACAACAGAAGTCGTGTAGGGTCAAGATAGACAATGCAATTAGTGACGAAATAGGACTTTTTGAACCATTACCAGAACTATTTATAAATAAGAACATTTTTATGCCGAATATGTTAGTGTATGTAAACGCGTGTGATCAGATGACGTTAGAAAATGTGACGAATCAGCCGCGTACTGTTTTAAAAGGCTATCAGCTAGGTGTTCTCTCGTGTGTCGCGAGTACTTGTCATGATCCAGCCAGAGCTATTGCTGATGCGGAGATAATTACTGCACACAGACCGGACGTACCAGGAGAAACAATTACGTTCGATATAAATCCTGAATTAGACAAAGGAAAAGTCGAGAAGCTTACGAAAATTTTGAACGAATTTCGACCACAATTTGCAGCAAAAGTTAAAGACTTGAGTGGAACAACAGCCGGGGCATGTGAACTAGTCGTTGAACCAGGCCCTCCTGTACATCGTCATCCATACCGAACAAGCCACGTTGAACGAGAAGAGATCAAGAAGCAAGTTCAAGAAATGCTAGAGGTGGCATAATTTCACCCTCCACAAGCGACTGGGCCTCACCTGTAGTAATGGTCAAGAAACCAAATGGCGATTATCGTTTTTGTATTGATTTTCGTTTATTTAATGGTCGATTGAAGAATGATGCGTACCCCATGCCGGTCATCAATGACATTCTCTCTTATCTGGAAAACAGCGCATATTTTTCGAAGTTTGATCTCACTGCAGGATTTTGGCAGCTACCACTCACAGAGTCCTCGAAGAAATATACTGCGTTCACTACCGGCGACGGTTTATTCGAGTTCAATTTTCTACCTTTCGGAATAAAGACCGCAAGTAGCTGTTTCCAGCGCACCCTTGACAAAGTGCTAGCAGGGTTAAAATGGTCGGAATGTGTTCTCTATCTCGATGATGTGCTGGTCATGAGCCCTGATTTTGACTCCCACTTAGATCGGTTGAGACACGTGTTAGAGCGTTTTCGTCAGTATAATCTATATCTCAATCCAAAAAAATGTGCGTTTGGCTACAACAGAGTCGAAATTCTCGGACATGAGGTTAGTTCTCTCGGTGTTACTCCCAACAAGACAAAGATTAAGGCAGTAGTGGATTTTCCAACACCCACGTGCGTGAAAGACGTCCGATCGTTTCTTGGTTTAGCCAGTTTCTACAGAAAATTCGTGAGAAATTTTTCAATGATTGCACAGCCTCTAACACTACTAACAAAGGACAACGTTAAGTTTACTTGGGGGGAAAAACAAGAAAACGCATTTACAATTTTAAAGGAAAATCTGGTGTCAGCCCCTGTATTACGTCATTTCCAACAAGGGAATGAGATTGAGGTCCACACGGACGCATCGGACTATGGCGTAGGCGGAGTGATTATGCAGAGATTTGACGATGGCCTCCACCCAATTTCATATTGCTCACGACGTCTCAGTGCCGCAGAAGAGAGGTATCACACACAAGAGAAGGAATGCTTAGCCATTGTTTATTCCTTGATAACATTCAGACCCTTTTTGCATAGAAGTCGATTCAAAATTATCACAGATCATTGTTCTTTATGCCAACTCCAGAGTAATAAGAACAGCACAGGGCGGCTAGCTAGATGGAGCATTCTATTACAAGATCATGATTTCCAAATTTTTCACAAATCCGGTAAATTACATCAAGCCCCTGATTGTCTATCGCGGTATCCAGTCGAGTCAGCAGCACCCAACACCAACATCGACGACGACTTGACGGAAGGCAAAGTGCTGACGCTGCAGCTAGCCGACATCATGCAGTTGCAAAGAGCCGATGCCGATATCAATGAACTAATTGAGGCAATGACCGACCCAGATATGGCCACATCCAAAATTAGGCGAAAAACTCGGAGTTACGTGATGAAAAATAACATTCTTTACCGTCGAAACGTAGCTCATATGGGAGACACCCACCTACTCGTGATTCCACAAAGCTTACGTCACGAAATCTTATTCTCTTTCCATGATGATCGATTAGGAGGCGGACATTTCGGATATGCGAAAACGTACGGAAAATTAAAAGAAAGATATTACTGGGACAACATGGCCAAAGACACCGAAATTTATTGTAAAACCTGTAGAAAATGCCAAAATCGAAAAAATAAAACTCAAAAACAATCTGGACTCCTGCAACCTATTCCGGTCAATAGATTCATGGAGCGGATTTCAATTGATTTGCTTGGCCCGATAGTTAAATCGGAATTGGGAAAGACCTTTATCGTGTGTTGCACAGAATACGCAACCAAATGGGCATTCACAGGAGCATTAGCCAGGGGCACAGCGAAGGAAGTAGCCGACTTTTTGTTAGAGAAGGTAATCTGCATATTTGGAGTCCCGACCTATTTACACAGTGACCGAGGACAATGTTTTCGAGCCAGTCTTGTCACCGATCTAATGTCAGCACTTGGTACAAAAAACACTTATACAACTAGCTTCCATCCGCAGGCCAATGGTTTAGTCGAACGCTTTAACGCGACTTTGATAAATTCACTCTCCATGTACGTCTCAGAGAATCAAAAAGACTGGGACGAACACTTATCATTCGTTACATTTTCCTACAATACTTCCAAACAGAAAACAACCGGCTTTTCCCCGTATCAACTATGTTTCAATGCAACAGCACCTTTGCCTATCGACGTTGCACTGCGGCAAGGCCTAGACATCTGTCCTGATGCGAATAAAATCCTAACTCGTATAGATAACGCTCGTCGCATTGCTCTCCAACGAATCTCTGACGCACAAAAGAAACAGAAAGAACGGTATGATCTGTCTCACCTTCATGTCGAGTACACACCGGGTCAGTTAGTAAAAATTTATTCACCCCTTCGCAAAGTAAAGAGGTCAGCGAAACTATTACATAGATGGGGAGGACCATACAAAGTGCTTAAACGACTAACTGATGTTAATTACTTAATTCGTATTAGTAAAGGAAAGGGTGGTAAATTAGTAGATGACGTTATACATGTTTCTAGAATGAAACCCTTTTACCCCGCAGAGTTAAGCAATATTCGTTCGAACGCCAACCATCATGGTAACACGCTGATTGAATAGATTGTATCCTAATAGTTTTAGATATTAATAGAATGTTATTATGTTAATTTTATTTTTTAATTTTATTCGATGGCATGGCAGGTTGTTACAATCATTTTATAAAGTAAATCGAATTGTACGAGACATAAAACAGGATGCTAATAAGCGAATAAGGAATCTCACGTCTCCACGACTTCCTGTCGCATCTTGTGATTGCACTTCAAATTTAACAGGTCATTGAGACGATAATAGTTTTAAGCTGCGTTTTTTCCAATCGTATGGTACAACGCGCGTGCGCGTGCCGATGCAAACAGATATTTAGCTGACACACATCCCGAGCACCTGAATTGTAATGGTCTAGATTGATGGGTCACTATGTGTCAAATTTTAGCTGATTTTTTCATTATTGCCAGTGGTAGGAGTTTGATCCCGCTGAGCTGAAATTAGTGTTCGAAGATTTCCACTAATTTTCTTTATTCCCCTCATTATTGCCAGTGGTAGGAGTTTGATCCCGCTGAGCTGAAATTAGTGTTCGAAGGTTTCCACTATTTTCCTTTATTCCCCTCATTATTGCCAGTGGTAGGAGTTTGATCCCGCTGAGCTGAATTTAGTGTTCGCAGATTTCCACTAATTTTCTTTTGACAGTGCTTTTGCTTATTGCCAGTGGTAGGAGTTTGATCCCGCTGTGCCGAACCAGAATGCTGACAGTTACATTCTTTTTAAAGTTGACAGTTAATCAAAGTGCAATTCACAATAATCATTCATTCTAAATCGATCAGTCATCTCGTCTTGTCTTGGATCACTTGTACACCTGATACGCTTGTGCAATCACACAGTCTCTCGTTTCGTTTTATTTCACTTGGATGAAAATTTAAAAGTGAACATTCACGCAATTTCTAAAAGGTAAAATGAATAGTGAATTCGTTTTGTGTTATACCAATCTCATACACCTTTTACACCTTCTGCAGTTGTAAAATTCACATAGCTATACAAAAAATAAGCTAATTATTTGTATTTTTTCAGAAACAAAATGTGGTACCTGATTTTCTTCTGGATTGTAACCGTGAGTACTAGTGCAGTGCCCCTTGAAACGATCGTGGAAGAAGGAGTGACTGTCGTTTCGGGTGCTTTCTGGACCCCCATACCAGACGCAATAGCATACGAATCTACAGTACCACTCAGTTTCTTAGGTGTGTGGCCACAAACTGACAAGACTGAAATTCCTGACACGACTTTTTGCAAAGAACCAGAATGTATAATTTTCCAGCAACTCAATTTTCAAGTTAAAAAGGTACTATCCTGGTTTGATACCTGTCTTGGGAACGACCGAGTAAGCACCCTTCCAATAAATAGCAAGCGCAGAAGTTATCGATCCCTTTCATTTATAGGAGACGCGTTTAAATGGTGCTGTGCTGTGGCCACCAACAAGGACATCTCAAATCTATTTCATAATGAAGAGAGCCTACATAATTATTTGCTAGAAACCCAAAACACTCTCCATCAGGATCATTCCGAGTTGACCAACTTGACGACAGCTCTTACAAATTACGACATTGAATTACATAAGGTGCTGAACTCGTCAGATTTTAATGTCCGAATATTAGAACAAGGATTGAAACAATTTCAAGACTCTACTAACGATAGATTCAGCGAGGAACGAAACTCACGACGATACACGATCAACATGGTCTCAACCGTATTGATTCGTCTGCTACAAATGTTCAATTCAAACGTGCGCACCCAAATTCTGAGAGACTGTAGGGACGGACGGATACCAGCCATGGTTGTCTCGCCTGATGTGTTGAACGCCAATCTTCAGAAATTAGACACCGCCCTACTAGCAGATGGACGCACGTTAGCAATTTCCCCAGATAATTTGTCAGCCTACTATAAATTAAACATAGCGGAGTGCAAAATTTCTTCTCAAGAAGTTCTCGTCACAGTCAAAATTCCAATTGTTCGTGTAAAAACATTCTGGAAACTTTTCGAATACAGCACCATTCCATTTGCATGGAAAAATTCGACTTGCGAACTAAATTCGAACCCAACATTAATTGCCACAAATGGCAAGGAGTTGCTAGAAATAACTGGCCGCAATCTTCTGGCGTGCCAACCACATCTAAATTCCATCTGTTTACTACCCCGTATTGTCTCATCTACTTTAACTTCCGTAAATAGTTGTGTAAAAAAGCTGTTTACCGGCTGTCCGGCAACAGACTTACCGAAATTCTGCGTTATGAACTGCGTCCCGCGCAACAACATTCAGATCACACAACTATCACAGGAAAAATACGCTCTAACTCACGCGGTGACCGATCTTTCTTTGTCTTGCCGATTCCATTCTAACAAAACGGTTACCCTACCTTTCGGACACGCTCCTGGAGCACTAGAAATTGATGTTCCCTGCGATTGCGAAGTATTCATGAATTCGCAAATCATCATCCCCGAACTGTATCCGTGTGACAAACGCTCCCCTGGCAAAGTCGTCGTACACCACATAATTCCCCAAGTATGGGCCACGACAAAATTCCTGCGGCCAGCCATGGTGACGACAACCTACTCCACCAAATATGACAACTTCTCCAATTGCTTAGACCACGACTGGGTACAGCGTTTCCCGCACTTGAACATCAGTATACCTACCCCACTTGCACCACCATCAGACGCTTTCGACTTATACGACGCAGCCACCCACCTAAGTTACCACGCTTCGTGGGGGAACATTGTCGATGCCGTAATCATTCTCCTGCTCCTGATTATCATCGCTCGCAACCCATACCTAATATTTGGTACCATGGTGCGCCCAGCGAATGCAGAAAATGGTTTCGTGATTTCCACAATGCTACCGAAAGTCACACTAGCACTAGTGCTCATAGTATTGGCAGGAGGCGTATTCTATTGTATCATACGAGGCATCCTGTACTATCTGAGAACGCAAAGAGCAACGCAAGCCCCCCAACCTGGAGGACCGGATGTAACAACGCCGACGCCGATGCCCACGCCAATCCCGACACCTAGAGGCTCGGGAGAACAAGTTTGGACCGCGAAGATTGGAAAGGGCAAGAGCATGTCGCTGCGCATCCTAACAGAGACGCATGAATCGACCGATGACTCCTGAGTACTATTCTGTACTATTCGTGTACTATTCTGCATAGCAATGTTTAAAACCTCGCCACAACCAATTTAGATGCCTATCATGAATCTTATTTTTAAGAACCCTTATTATTTTTTTCTTTTATTATTGTTATGATTTATGATATAATTTGATCATCATTATGATTTTTATTCTAATGGACAAATCTACAGACGAAACTCAATAGAAAATCGAGGTCGATTTCTTTTATGGAGGTGGGGGTGTGTCATGAGTCTTGTCAACTCATCGATACTACAATTCTGCCGATTGGACATTTTAGCTTATGATTGCATTTTAATTAAAACTCGAGGCAGACCTTCTCGGACCGGCGACGGATCAACGCGCCAACGTGCTCTCGCTGTGGCCTTACTACATCTCACACGGGTATCGTTCCAAATTTTAGTCTTCTTTTGTCTCGCCTCTATCTCAGATTTCACTTTCCTTCTATTGATTCTCGGCGCCATTTCATTATTGTACTTGTTTTTATTCTTAATTACCATTATACGTTTTGATCATTTAATTTCCAAATTGTGTTTTCATTTAAATTGATCCCGTATTTTGTCAGGTCCTCTCACTCCCAAGCAAGTGCCCCCACACTTCAACTAACATCCAAAGAGTCCTGACAATATCTCGAAAACCAAGAGGGCGCCTGAGAATTTGAAAGTGTAAGGATGTTAAGTGACCGACTGGGTTCCTTTTGCATTATATTTAAGCAGCGGATATATGAAGGTTTTTGAGTTAAGGGGCTAGCACTGTAAATTTTTTTGGACAAAATTGGTACAAAGTTATTTCTATTTTTCTCGAAAACTAAAAGGGCGCCTAGGGTTATGAGTATATGGGGGCACTAAGTGAACATGTAGGATTCCCCTCGCGTGAATTTGGGCAGCGGATATATGATAGTTTTTGGGAAAGACGGTTTTAAAAAAGTTGAAAAAATCTCTCTGTTTTCAAAATTTCTCGAAAACTAAGAGGGCGCCTAGGGTTTTGAGTTCAAGGGAAACTATTTCGACCTAATAGGCACCATCTGGCATTGAATTGAGCAGCGGATATATTACCGTTTTTGAGATAATTCTTTTGACCATTTTTTTTTGTTTTCAAAATATCTCGAAAACCAAGAGGGCGCTTGAGAATTTGAAAGTGTAGGGATGTTAAGTGACCGATTGGGTTCTTTTTGCATTATATTTAAGCAGCGGATATATGAAGGTTTTTGAGTTAAGGGGCTAGCACTGTAAATTTTTTTGGACAAAATTGGTACAAAATTATTTCTATTTTTCTCGAAAACTAAAAGGGCGCCTAGGGTTTTGAGTATATGGGGGCACTAAGTGAACATGTTGGATTCCCCTCGCGTGAATTTGGGCAGCGGATATATGATGGTTTTTGAGAAAAACGGTTTTAAAAAAGTTGAAAAAATCCCTCTGTTTTCAAAATTTCTCGAAAACTAAGAGGGCGCCTAGGGTTTTGAGTTCAAGGGAAACTATTATGACCTTTTGGGCACCATCTGGCATTGAATTGAGCAGCGGATATATTACCGTTTTTGAGATAATTTTTTTGACCATTTTTTTTTGTTTTCAAATTATCTCGAAAACTAAGAGGGCGCCTGAGAATCTGAAAGTGTAAGGATGTTAAGTGACTGATTGGGTTCCTTTTGCATTATATTTAAGCAGCGGATATATGAAGGTTTTTGAGTTAAGGGGCTAGCACTGTAAATTTTTTGGGACAAGAATATTTCTAATTTCCTCGAAATCTAAGAGGGCGCCTGGCGTTTTGAGTTGATGGGGGCACTAAGTGATCACATAGGATTCCCCTAGCGTGTGTTTGAGCAGCGGATATATGATGGTTTTTGAGAAAAATGGTTTTTTGATTTTTTATTTGTATTCGTCATTTTGCTGCGTCCATTGAATTTCATCGCCGGAGATTTACAGTGCTACACAGTGCTACTTTGCAGTGCGAACTTCACGCCGGTGACAAGTGGGAGGACTTTAGCTAGAAATTCTTAATCTTTATCTTACGTCTGTAGTTTCTTGCCGCTAAACCCGTTCTCTAAACTCAGAACTCGAACTCAATGCGTCAATCGTTCAATCTACAGTAAAACCATGATTGAAATTAATTGAAATAGGTACAGAGAGGGCCGATCTCGTGCTGAAGCAACGTGCTGAAGTCAACACAAGCAAGCCGCTCACGGATAAGAACTAAGCAGTAGCACACGCACTAGCATGGAATGGCACTGAGGAACCAAGGCGAAAGATAGAGACAGTAATGTCCTATACAAAAAGTCCAAATAGACAAAAGATAATAATTCTAGTCAGATTTATGTTTAATCAGATTCACTCAGGTGAAGTCAGGTTTGACAACAAGCTTTACTTCTGAAAATGAAGGTGTACACCGTTTATCCAGCCTTATTGGCAGGAAAAATGCATTTGCACAATGCGTGCAGTTGCGATCACCCATTTCACTGATGTAGCCAGCACAGAGTTTGCTAACTCCAAGATGTTTTATTTATCACGGATAACGAGAGATGGGTTAATTGATAAAACTTTCAGGATCAATGGGCCTCAGGATCTTCTAAATGATGTAGTATTCATTCAACCACCTTAGCCCCAACTCCAGAAGCCAGCCTTTTTCACTGGATTGAATTGCCACCTTTAGCATTTATATAGCATTGAACCCAATCAATTTAATTACAAACAACAAGAGGTACATAGATGAAACTTTCAAGATAAATAGTCCTCAGGACCACCTAAATAATTATGTTGTTTTCTACTTCTGCCCCAACTCTAGAAGCCACTACCAGCCTATTTTTATTTGATTGATAAGCCTGTACTTGGTAGCATGGACATACAGGCATGATCAATCCAATGAAAAAGGCTGGCTTCTGGAGTTGGGAAAAAAGTATAAAAATACTGCACCTTTGAGAGGTCCTAAGGACGATATATCCTGAGAGTTTCATCGATGTACCCATCGCAGTTTTTCTGCAATTAAATAAAACATCTCGAGTTAAGAAGCAATTTCCGTGCAGCTAGCTTAAAAAGTGAAATGGGTGACAGCAGCAACTGCAAGTGTATTACAAATGCATTTTCCCTGGAAATAGGGCCGAGGCAAAAGTAGAAAAATACTACATCTCTTAATAGTTCCTAAGGACCATAGATCATAAAAGTTTCACGAATTTACCAATCTTAGTTTTTCTGTAATTAAATCGATTAAGTCCAATGCTGTAAGTATAGGCTAATCAATCAAATGAAAAGGGCTAGCTTCCGGGCTGGGGAAAAAGAAGTATCTACTATATCTTATAGAAGGTCCTAGTGACCATTTTATCCTAAGCCTTAGAGTTTCATCGCTGTACCTATAATAGTTAAAGTTATCATTAGTAAATTCTGGATAAATATTAGGGGTGTGCGAATTATTCGAAACGTCGAATTATTCGACTCGAATCGAATAATTCGATTCGACTTCGATTTTCGAATAGTCGATTTTAATTCGATTCGAAAATATTCGTTTCACGATTAAATTATTCGGTTTTTTCGAATATTCGTAGGAGTATTCGAAGTTCATGTTAGCTCCTAGAGTGCAGCACAGTCGCAAAAAAAGGCATGTTTTGTTGCTTGAAATTCAAAATGGCGTCAGCCGTCAAGCGTGGTCTGACACGCCGTTTTCGCAAATAAAATTCACCAACAAAAAAACGAGCTTTTATAATGGAAAGTTTTCATTATTAGATTTTATTTTTTGGAATGATGCTGTTTTCAAACCTTTTTTCTATGATGTTGGTTATATGTATGCAAGATTTGAATGTTTCAATAAAGAAAATAAAAAAATGTAAGGGTATTCGAAGATACTTCGCTTATAAACAGATACTTCGATATTCGCTTCGATATTCGAAGATTTTGTGAACAATTATTCGATATTCGATTCGAAATTAAATTCAAACATTAATTCGATTCGACATTCGATTCGAACTGAAAATCCACTATTCGCACACCCCTAATAAATATACTATTTGTATAATTTTGTATGGTGCATTATTATATCTACCTTTTTCCTTGGTTCCTCCGTTCATTCCGTGCTACGTTCCGTGTCAATTCAGAACAGCTGTTGCAATGCATTTCTATTCGATTGCTGGTTGATGAAATTCCGACAGAATCTAAACAGCAACATGTAGTTAATACGACTATTGCCGTCAAACCAATAGAGATTAGAGACATCTAGCTGACAACTTCGGTGCCCCTGAGCAGCCGGCACAAGTTGTGAGATCTCGCGAAATGTTGGACCTCCTTGTCAACAGAACCACGGACTTCCAGCAAAAAGACAAGATTTTCAACCTCCGTCTGGCGGCTTCGTCGAGCGCAGAAACAGCGACGGCAAGACTGCCCTCCATCTCGCCGCTCCACACGGCCAGGCGGATGTCGCTTGCTCGGCCCGGACGCCGACGCTCTGCACATGGCGGACTTCATCAAAGACCCGCGCGTCTCCACTCCGTCGCTCGGCCAGCAACGGCCCCACTTGTTTGCACAACGCAGCGGACCAAGAAGATCCATCCGTCGACGCCTTCGACCCAACGGCGCAAAGAAAGCAAGTTTGTCGATGGATGTGGCGAAATGTGACGACGGTTATTGCCTTCATGTAGCTTGGTCATGTGTCGGTTTGGTTTTCAAATAAAACGTACTAAGGCGCTAGAGTCTGAAATTACAAGCTCACTGCTTTGTGCGTCATCTACCTTACAATTACGGCTGATTCCACTTCCCAATCGGCCAAACCATTCCCAACAAAAGTGGATTTTAAAATGAATCGACCCTCGCAACTAATCTTAGCTATTTGTAATAGGTACAGCTGTTTTTAGTTGAAATCTGAGTATTTCCTAACATCCTTTTCAACTTTGTATGTTACTTCATAGACCCTAGATATTCCTCTACTCCTTGCTCAAATGGAACACGTTACCTTCCTGCATACGAGTTAAGAAATTGGACTACCTATATCACAAAACAAGTGGATTTGGTGCACAATAACAACAACCCAATGTCACTGCGTAACTATTTAAAAGTTTCAAAGCTAAACTAAGAATTGTCTGCACACACTTCATTACTGGATGCTAGATAGGATTATTTCAATCTGAATGACTCTGGAAAACCAAAATACTACCACCAAACTTTTTGTAACTAAAGAATTAGTAGTGAAAATATTCTGTAATGTCCTAATTCAGAGCGTTCAACATGTAGTTATTGAACCCATGCATGTCTCCCCAGCCTACGTTCTTGTGCAAGTCAGATATAAATGAGAATTAACTAGCAAGGACTATTGTTGAGGGAAGCTGCAATTAAATCCAGTATTTTGAATGGCATGCGCTAACGTTGCGAGAGGAAGCTGATGAGACATGCGACGAATCAACGTACCTGGTAAGCTTCTGTGTGTCCGTTGCGTCGATTGCAAACACGCTGCACGTCGCGCGGGAGAAAGTCAAGGAGCAGGGAGACTCTGGGAGGAAGCGACCTTGTCAGGAATCACGGATACCAGAGCTGGCACACTTTCAACGCTCCCTCTGTACATCCAACGTGCAGCACGAGATCCGTCGGGATTACCAGGAGCATTACCGGCTTCATCACCAAGTTCTCTGGAATGCGTCAAAGGGATTGTTAGACATTAGCAGCAAATTATGATTCCAGGTTTACTGTAATAACCATCAAAATCAAATGAGAAAAGTTTGCCAGGGATGCAGTTTGAAATTTAATTAGCGTTAAGGCCCGTTTTCATGGCTCGCGGTTGGGCGGTTGGCGGTAGCGTTTTTTCAACCGCTACCGCTCGTTTTCGGTCCTGGCTGTTCACAAGCTTGTGGTTCGTCGGAAGGCGGTGAATTTGGGAAGGCGGTGAATTTGAGCGTCATTTTTAATTTCAAATCTGTCAAATCTGTCAGTGCCAAGCTAGATTTGACAAGATTAGGTCTAGTAATGAAAAGGCTAGGGCTTAGGTTTTTTCAACTGAGAATAATTGTGTATTCTGGTGGTCTTGGTATGTTGTGTTGGCGTAGTGTGCCAAAGTAAATTCTTATAAACTTACCAGTCAAACCTAGTGCTAGGCCAATCTCCGTAAACAGACGGTTCTTGTCAGTTAATAGCTTATACTTTGGATGATGAACATCCCAAAGTACCCGATTTGCCTCCACCATATCTATCAGCAGTTCAATTTTCCCCTCTTCTTCCTTTTCTACCCCATCGTTCTCATTTAAATTTATGTTCTCGCTCATATTTAATACAATCGCAAAAAAATGTGTGGTGTTGTGAGCTGTCAAATATCATTTGAATAGAATCCGTGGTTAGTTAACACTTTTGTGGGTAGGCAGCGCTGACGATGCACGTTTTTGATTGGCTTACAAATGTGTGACGTATTTTAACCGCGCGGTTATTTTATAAAAGTTAACTTTATTTTATGTCAAGCGGTTGAGAGCGGCAAGAATGGCGGTAGAAATCTTAAGCACTCTGATTGGTTACCGCCTACCGCCTACCGCTAACCGCGAGCCATGAAATCGGGCCTTTACAATCCAATCTTCCTGGCTTACAGCTCATTAAACAAGCTCACCTACAAAATCTTGCTGGCAACAGCAAAATTAAACTACACAAGCAAGAAAGATAACATTCAACCCTGTAGGTCTACATATAACTTATTTATTCTTCTCGTTATGATATTTGCCAACTATTATTCCTAATTATTCAATAAAAAAGTTTCTCTATCAGGCTCATCTCCCGGGAATCAAGCCTAATATTGAATCTGATGATGATGAAATTATTACACAAGAAATACAGGCCCTTACTTCAATGATAATCATTTCAATATATTTAAAAGAATTTTTTTTGCAACCATGACCTGTTGTGTAAAATTCAACAGCAAAACAAAAAAGACAAAATACCTACTAATTCCAAGCAGCAGTGACTGTGTTGTGGTGAGCCTGAAGCAACCAATGAACGCCTGCGTAATCTCCGAGAAGTCTGTTTGTTTCATGGTGTTTAACGACATGCACTGTTTTGACAGCTGGCACCGTGGCGCTGGTCTATAATGAAAGGGTGATGTTAGAGATAGGATAGTAATGCAGTATCAAAGCCAGAATATGCGCTATCAAATGCTTCAATAAGCGGCAAAAATGGCCAAATATGCAGTATCGCAGGATAGAATGAGGGTGAAAGAATGTATGAAAACGCTGTTTTTTTTAAACAACTTTTTTTCAAACATTGCCCTTAAGTTGGCAGACGAGAATAATTTTTTCCATTACTTGCTAGACTCGCTTGCATGCTTGGCATAGCAGTGACTAACAATACTTTTTTCTATATTGCTGATGTCAGTCTATGCCGCTTGTCAGTTAGTATATTCTTATAAACGGAGAACGATCTCTCCACGTCAACAGATGTAAAGGCGCATATTTGAATTTACAAACATCGGTTGGGACCAAACCGTGAACCTCGGCTTCTTCCCCGGAATGAATTTTCCCGACACTTTGAAGAAGTGCTAGCGATGGATTTTTTGCCAACACAAGATCCAGTTTGTAGCAAGCAACTCGTTCAACTCTTCCTGGTTCTGTTTGGAGCTTTATCTGGAAGTCGTTCACAATTTGCAGTGATTCGGTCAACTGCTAAATACTTGTGTTCTTTCACCCATTGTTTCAACTTCACACTTAAAGATGCTTTTATAGGTGCCATGATAAAAAGAACCTAGATAATGCTTACTCACTGGCTACTCACTGCACAATTTCAGTGCAACTGGGCTAGATGACAACACACCTGTGTCGATCAACAGCTCCCTTTTGTTGTAGAGCTCTAGGAAAAATCCAACAGGAACGGTCGGATTCTCAGAAGTGAATTATTTTTATTGTGAATTTGAAAATAATAAATTTAACTGTGAAGTATGCAAAAACCCTGAAATATGCGCTTTAAACCGGCAAAAAAAAGCTGAAATATGCAACTTTATGCAGTTCAGCCCAAATATTCGCTAAAAGCTGAAATATGCAAAATATGCGATATCAACATGATGTTATTGCAATCCAAATGTCATGAAACGGATATATCCACAATTTTGCATGGGATACTAGCATAATTGAAGAATATGCATTTGCATTACTATCCTATCTCTAGTGATGATGAACCTAACCTATGGCTAGAAGGGAGGAGGGGAAACCCGGTGATTCATTGATTGATTGCCGGTGTTTAACGACGCACTGTTTTGACAGCTGGCACCGTGGCGCTGGTCTATAATGAAAGGGTGACGATGAACCTAACCTATGGCTAGAAGGGAGGAGGGGAAACCCGGTGATTCATTGATTGATTGCCGGTGTTTAACGACGCACTGTTTTGACAGCTGGCCCGGTGGCGCTGGTCTATAATGAAAGGGTGATGATGAACCTAACCTATGGCTAGAAGGGAGGAGGGGAAACCCGGTGATTCATTGATTGATTGCCGGTGTTTAACGACGCACTGTTTTGACACCTGGCACCGTGGCGCTGGTCTATAATGAAAGGGTGATGATGAACCTAACCTATGGCTAGAAGGGAGGAGGGGAAACCCGGTGCCGGCACGTAGCCTACTCCTGTCGAAAAGCACCGAGGGGACCACCGGCTTTACGTCCCTTCCGAAGGACGGTACAACTCGAACGACAGGATTCCTCCGCTAATCCGTGCTGTCGAGAGGTTGACAAGCAAGGCGAGTGAAGTTGTCGTACTAACTTCAAACCCTCCGACCTCTCTCCCGAACAGAACTGACCATGTGCATGATGGTCACCCATCAAACACCTGACTCGGTGCGATGTTGCTTAACTTCGATGATCTCACGAGAACCTGTGTTTCCACAAAAAGTACCGGTCTCGACCAACAAAGAGCACTTTGACCTCCTCGTTTGCAATCACAAATCCGGCCAGACTGAACCAGACGTCCGGGTCCGTGAACACCGAAGAGCCGTCGCCACCAAGCTGAGCACGTCGTCGCTCCGCCAGCACGTGGAACAAACCCACCGCACCATCGACTTCGACGGCATCCAGTCTCTGGCCACCGTCGATGACCACGCCTCGCGCGGCATCCGTGAGGCTGTGGAAACCCAACGACGCCCGTTCAACGCCGGCATCGGCGTCCCCCGAGCGCGGAAGCCCGTCGCGGAGGTGCTCTCCGCGGCCCCGGCAGTTCCCACCCGGGCGGCGGATGCTACAGTTGCCGGCGACCCACCGACGCAGACCGCCCAGCACGCAACGCCAGGCCGGCGACCGACAAAGCCAATGGGACGGCAGCTCGTCCACCGTTGGCTCGGTGACCGAACTGCTCCCACGACTTCAACAGCCGTCGCGGGGGCGGACACATCCGAAGATGCCAACGCGCTCGTTGGAGAAACGTCGGTCGATGGTCCTTTTCAGGAGCACCGACCAGGTCGTACAGAGCAGCCACCGTGAAACCACTTCAACCATCGACATGGGCTCTGAAAGCCTCCGTTTAGCCGAGAAACTTACTTTAAAACGTTCATTTTATATTCCTTTGATGTTCTTGTCCCCTGTTTCCTGGCTGTTGTTGAATGTCCGGGCGGCGGTGAGATGTGGCGTGAAGGTGGTTGCGTCGGGGAACGGGAACTGTGTCACGTACACAAGTGGCCACAGCTGCACACCAGGCTGGAACAAGGGCCAAGTAAATTAGTCCATCGCACGGCACAGAACAAACAATACTTGTCTTTCGGTTATTAATTTCAGCTCAACAAGCCAGTTAGCACTTGGCGTTCTTGCAAACTCTTGCAACAGCTAGTCAATTCTGATTTCAACTCTTTGTTCTAGTCAAACCTATGAGAAACTAACTCAGTCGGACTTAATTTTCCAAGCTAGTACTAGTGATTGAGTATTTTTCCAGTCAATTCTCACAATGTCTAGCTAAAATTGGACTAGAATTAACTGGTTTATGCAAGACAACCAACTTCCTTATTCCAATTATTTGAATAAATGCTGTTGGCATGCTAATTAAAAATATGTTTTTCTTTACTCCATAAACAAGTTAAATGTGTTTGTTTCACGTGGTTTACTCCTCGTAAGATAGAAGCCATCTATTTTGACGGAAAGTAGGGGCTCAGCTCAGCACTAACGGCAGGCAGCTGCTTGTAGCTTGAGAAGTCCGTCCGGAGCACTTTAGAAGTAATGTGGATTGAGTCGATTTTGAATTGAGAAAACACAGCAAAAAGAAGCCGCAGTTCTGCTCGGTCCACATCACTTACTTCTAGTTCTACTAGAGTGCTCCTGAACTTCCTGCAAAAAGCACACAGCCTATAATCTTTCAAACAGATAACTTGCCCCCATCATACCATTGAATAATATGATTGAATTATGAGCATACACATACCTGTTCATGGAGTGTGAAACTGCAGACATCCATGGTTTTGGAAAGGCGGAGTGCTTCAGAGCCGTGACTTGAAGAAATGCAAATGTTCGGTTTTGCTCTGTTAAAACGTTGTGGCGGTTCTAGAAAGGACCTTGTCGAGTGTCGACGTTTTGTCCACGATGTCGTGGACATGGCTTTGATCTAGATCTAAATGGCCAGTGACCGGCTCCAGAAATTTGCCTGCAACAAAGACAAAACGTGCTGTTAGTCTAAAAGGAAGTCTCAAACAAGGTTGTTGGCACACTGGAAACAAAAAAGGAAAGGATTAACTGCAGTGAATTGGTTCTCACTCGGAGATGAGAAGCAGGTAAAACTTGTAAAACGTACCAGGTTAGCTAGTTTCTATACATTTGTACATTGTCTACATTTGTAGAGACACTTGTAGAAAGAATTTCGTTTTTATTTCATTTTAGCTATGCAGATCAAACTTCTGTTTCGCTTCTCTAGATGTAACCTAAAAAATTACATGCACATTCCAATGACATATGCAATGACCTTGTCAAGCCATAGTCTGGTACAAAGACGAGATAGAGACCCTCCCCTCAAAATAAAATCGCCTCCCACTCAGAATCGCGCGTGAGTTCAGTTATCGCGCGCCGTTTGAAAGCTTGAATCTTATGTCCGATTAATACAGAATAATCTATTTACAATATTAGTCTACATAAACGGCACAAAATTAATTAAAAAAACAAAAACACGACCAAAAGACTCACAAATTAAATAATTATCATCAAGGCCTATCATAAAATTAAACTTCATAAACACTTGCCTTGGCTGACCTGAGATTGGTGACCCGACCCTAAAATAGCCCAAAAAATGGTGAAATATACAAGGAGACCACATGGGGATACCCTATTTAACTAAAATAAAAAAAAGAAATATTTGCACCTTTATAAAATTTCAAAATTCCTTGAAATGGCCAACCTGAGAATGGTGACCCGACCCAAAATTTGCCTTAGAAGGGTGAAATAAACAAGTTGACCACCTAGGGGTTACTTTATTCTACTAATATTCATAAAAGCATTATTCCCAACGTCTTAAAGTTTCAAAATTCCTTGAAATGGCCAACCTGAGAATGGTGACCCGACCCAAAATTTGCCCAAAAAGGGTGAAATAAACAAGTTGACCACCTAGGGGTTACTTTATTCTACTAATATTCATAAAAGCATTTTTCCCAACGTCTTAAAATTTCAAAATTCCTTGAAATGGCCAACCTGAGAATGGTGACCCGACCCAAAATTTGCCTTAGAAGGGTGAAATAAACAAGTTGACCACCTAGGGGTTACTTTATTCTACTAATATGCATAAAAGCATTGTTCCCAACGTTTGAAAATTTGAAAATTCCTTGAAATGGCCAACCTGAGATTGGTGACCCGACCCAAAATTTGCCCAAAAAGGGTGAAACAAACAAGTTGACCACCTAGGGGTTACTTTATTCTACTAATATGCATAAAAGTATTATTTCCAACGTCTTAAAATTTCAAAATTCCTTGAAATGGCCAACCTGAGAATGATGACCCGACCCAAAATTTTCCCAAAAAGGGTGAAATGAACAAGTTGACCACCTAGGGGTTACTTTATTCTACTAATATGCATAAAAGCATTATTCCCAACGTTTTAAAATTTCAAAATCCCTTGAAATGGCCAACCTGAGAATGATGACCCGACCCAAAATTTGCCCAAAAAGGGTGAAATGAACAAGTTGACCACCTAGGGGTTACTTTATTCTACTAATATGCATAAAAGCATTATTTCCAACGTTTTAAAATTTCAAAATCCCTTGAAATGGCCAACCTGAGAATGGTGACCCGACCCAAAATTTGCCCAAAAAGGGTGAAATAAACAATTTGACCACCTAGGGGTTACTGTATTCTACTAATATGCATAAAAGCATTATTCCCAACGTTTTAAAATTTCAAAATCCCTTGAAATGGCCAACCTGAGAATGGTGACCCGACCCAAAATTTGCCCAAAAAGGGTGAAATAAACAAGTTGACCACCTAGGGGTTACTTTATTCTACTAATATTCATAAAAGCATTATTCTTAATGTTTTAAAATTTCAAAATCCCTTGAAATGGCCAACCTGAGAATGGTGACCCGACCCAAAATTTGCCCAAAAAGGGTGAAACAAACAAGTTGACCACCTAGGGGTTACTTTATTCTACTAATATGCATAAAAGCATTATTCCCAACGTTTTAAAATTTCAAAATTCCTTGAAATGGCCAACCTGAGAATGGTGACCCGACCCAAAATTTGCCCAAAAAGGGTGAAATAAACATGTTGACCACCTAGGGGTTACTTTATTCTACTAATATTCATAAAAGCATTATTCCCAACGTTTTAAAATTTCAAAATCCCTTGAAATGGCCAACCTGAGAATGATGACCCAACCTAAAATTTGCCCAAAAAGGGTGAAATAAACAAGTTGACCACCTAGGGGTTACTTTATTCTACTAATATTCATAAAAGCATTATTCCCAACGTTTTAAAATTTCAAAATTCCTTGAAATGGCCAACCTGAGAATGGTGACCCGACCCAAAATTTGCCGAAAAAGGGTGAAATAAACAAGTTGACCACCTAGGGGTTACTTTATTCTACTAATATGCATAAAAGCATTATTCCCAACGTTTTAAAATTTCAAAATTCCTTGAAATGGCCAACCTGAGAATGATGACCTGACCCAAAATTTGCCCAAAACATCAATTCATCTCAAATCTCCATTGAAATAATAGGCATAAAAGCAATATAAAATGTTTTAAAATTACAAAAGCCCTTAAAAAGATGAACCTGAGAATGATGACCTGACCCCAAATGTCCCCAAAAAGTGTGTTGTTAACCATCTGAGGAATACTCAATTGAACAAGTAACGTGTAACGTTTTAAAATTCCAAATGCACTTGAACTTTGGTCGCACCTAGGACTTGGTCAAGCATCAAGTTGAAGGAATAGGGAATTGGACATCAATAATGTAAGGAATGACTTTAATAGTTTTTTTTTTAAAATATTTATTTAAAACCTTCAAACTATGATACATGGTGGGCACATTCTTCGATGAATACCTGAAACTTTCTATCCTAAATCTTCCTTTTTCTCTAACCCAGCCGTTCCTGCCTGCTGCCCTACCCGCTGTCCTACATGATGCTCTACGCATTGCACTGCATGTTGCTATATGCACTGCATTTTGCTATACGCACTGCACTGCATGCTGCTCTACGCACTGCATGCTGCTCTACGCACTGCATGTTGCTCTACGCACTGCACTGCATGCTGTTCTACGCACTGCACTGCATGCTGTTCTACGCACTGCATGCTGCTCTACGCACTGCACTGCATGCTGTTCTACGAACTGCATGCTGCTCTACGCACTGCATGCTGCTCTACAGACTGCACTGCCTACTGCTCTACACCCTGCTGTACCTACAACCCTGCCTATTCTCCTTGCACTCATGACCTTATCCTTCAATCTACCCCCTGCCCACTTATGTACCTGGCTTCCACCTACCGTAAAAACAGAAAAATACGAAGGAGCAGTGCTTCTTTAGTATCAACAGTATCTGCAACAACCGGAGCAACTAGAGGTACATCAGAAGCTTTGGTTACTACAGATCTGGGCAAACCAGTATCTTATTACCTGCCAATCCCAGCCTACCATGAACTACACTCCCCAGTCCCGGCACACCACCTGCAGGTCCTTGTTGAACGTTCGCACACTTCTCGTTGAGCAGCCATGGAACGCCTTTCCCAGTGAAATTGTACGGATGCCAAGGAAGCTTGCATGTAACAAAAATCCTGGCATCAACCTAGCCCCCGCTTACAACATGAAGAAGAATTGCAAAATGACCAAAAATATCATCCGCACACTGCATACGTTGTGTATATGTAGTTGGTGCCAACACGCAGTACAATTTGTTCGTAAACATTGGCACAGTGGAACCCATTCGGTTTCCTAGAGGGTACGAAACAAGGAAAAGCAACTGCCAAATCATGGTTGAACTGGACCAAATAGAAACTATAGTGTCACCACGCACAATCTAAACCATTATTTAGTGAACGAAGAGCCATGAAAGAGATTGTAACAATACTACGATAACTTTACCTGCAGAGGAGGACCTCGTGGCAAGCCGTATGTGGCAAAATTGCCACTGCCACCTGCAGATCCGAGATCGACCAGCTTCTATCTGGAAGATTAAGTAACATGTTATTATTCCCATGCCTTGTAGGTATGAAGAATTGATAAAATTAACTTGCTTAGGTGTTAAATCAAAGCGTAGCAATTTTACTCACCTAACCTAGCAATGCTAGCACCTAAAAACGCCGGAACAATCAGCTTCCACCTGCAAGATAAAGTTTAATAGTATTATCCGTTGCATGTAGGCAGTAAGTTAAAGCTAAATTCGGTTATTGTCATTTACATTCTTAATAATTAACCGATTAACTCACCCGTCCTAGCACGGAAGAACGCCGGCCGAATACAAACCGTTGGGATTTGAAATTATTTGTAGGGGTAGACGTCAGACGGAACAGGAATGGAGTGGGAGAGGGTCTCAGAGTTGATCATGCGCAGATCGGGGTCTCAATCTCGTATTGGGGTCGACCTCGTCAAGCCATGGTGTTCAAATTCAAATTTTCCCATTATAATATGAAATTTTCACTATTTCTTATCTAAATTTTAATATGTTCTCAATTTACTACATACCCATGTAAATATTTTTACTAAGCTTTTAATCAGCAACTAAACTAAACTACCGACTCGTCTATTGTCTGTGACAATTCATAAAAACATAGTCATAGGTAGGTAGGTACTTAGCTAGAATAAATGCAAATTTTACTATTAAAACACCAAAAAATAAGTTGAGGGCAGATGGTTAGTCTTAAAATATGTGATTTAAGTTCATATATGCGTTTTAGGTCTAGTCATTCATCCAGTCACAAAAATTAACAGTAAAAACTGTGAATTCCGATATTTATTTTTCGATTCAATGGGCTACAATAAAAAATGTAAATTTGAATATTAAAATACAAAAAAAGGGTAAAAACACAAGTGATTTGTCTCATAAGATTTCATTTTAGCTCATTGATACGATTTATGTCTAGTTAGAGGTCCAGTTACGAAATTTACTTGAAAATATGACGATTTCCGTTTACTTCCTCAGCTGATATGGCTGCTGGAAAAAAAATTAGTTATTAATATTGAGATACAAATAAATAGTTCCAGCACGAGTGGTTTGTCTTATATTATGTCATTTTAGCTAATTTATACGATTTAAGTCTAGATAGAGGTCCAGTAACAAAATTTTATAGTAAAAAATGATTATTTCTTTTATTTATTTTCAACCCAATGGCAATGGCCTTGCTATAAAAAGATTTGAATTTGAATATTAAAATACAACAAAAGAGTTTAAGCACAAGCTGTTTGTCGTAAAATATGGGCTTTCAGCTAAAATATGCGATTCGGGCATAGTTTTGAGTCCAGTCACAAAATATACCAGTTTAAAATGACGATTCCGTTTATGTCCTGCCGACAGATTGCTGCGATAAAACAATTGTGTTTCTTAGTATTAGAATTCAACAGAATGGTTTTAGCATAAGTGGTTTGTCTGATCATATGTGGTTTAAGCTAAAGATACGATTTTGGTCTAGTTATTAGTTCTATCCACAAAATTTACCAGCAAAAAATTTGAAATCTGTTTTTTATTTAAACATATTCACTATTTATTGCTTTAAAAAATTGGGATTCCCAGTCTAGTTTTCTCTTTTAGTATACAAATTTCAGCCCCTTAATTTATGAATGTATGTTTAGATAATATTATATTAATGATCATACCCCTGTAGTCTTTTATAAACACAATGCACAAATTTATATTTGAAATCTGGATTTTCACACTCAGCCCAAGTGTAAGTGAATATGGCTTCGTTTCTGAGCTGCTGTGTTTCAGCAGCATGAGTCTTGAAGCCTACTTCAGCCAGTATTTCCAACAGCTGGCATTCCAACAATCCCTAACAAAGAATTTCAGGTAATTTAGCACACTTCACAGTTATCACCTTTGATAGGCACGACACCCATAGGGGTCTAGTTGATATTATTAGCTAATCAAACGTTGGTGTTTATGTAATTATGATAATATCCATGTACCTACCACTAATAAATCAAATCAATGCAGCTTGATAAATTCGCGAGTCCAACCATTGTATGCAGGCAGAAGATTTTTTAATAAATTACCAAATATGATCAAAAGCTTGAGATACAAAAGTGATTTTAAAGAAAAACTAAAGACGTTCCTTATAGAAAAGTGCTTTTACTCGACGAATGAGTTTTTATTGTGAATTGAAGAGTATAGGTACATGTACAAATTGACAATTGTCGATATCATCCTTGATCACATGACAAATAAACAAATTATTATTATTATTATTATTGAAATGAGGAACACCCAACGGCAATTGCACTTTTATTGAATGTTATTGAAAGGTTCAATCTGTGTAATATCTCATTTGAATGATGCTTTTTGTTTTAGATACTAAACTTACTTACATTGTGTTCCTTCAAAACTGAGAATTGAAAAAACTAGGTGTGGATTTTAAACGTAATGATTACTTCAGTTTAAGATGTCGCAATAAAATGTATCTGTGATTTCCACTCTGAAGTACAAGCCTCCTGGTTTATATTTCCTCGACAAGGTTCCCTACACCTGATGGTTCCGATTGCAGTGTGTGTTCCTGGAACAAAACAATACGTAAATGTTTTTAATCAAACACGTCTTTCATCCTAAAGTTACCTGCATCGTGTGAGCTGCCAAATCCAAATGCACGAAAGCTACGTTGAAATCAATTGCCGAGTTTGCCAGCCGGAACTAAGATATTCATCGTACTTCATCACGTCGACAGATTCACAAACTGCTTGGCCGATGTCCGACATCTCAATTCATCAATCGGGTATTTATTTTTTTCTCTCACAGTTGCTTTTGGTGCCGTGGTAACTGGTAAGGTCTTAAAGTCAAGGTGTCGTTCATTCAAATCTGCTTGTAATTAATAATTTGAAGCCCAGCACCCTTTACCCCAGCACCATTTAAATTCAATAACTCAATCGAAGCAATTGTCAACTTCATTATTATAAAGAATTGGGGGCTTCGAGGCAGCACTGCAATTGATTTCAATTATCTTTTAAGTAGAGGTTTTGAATTTTGATGGTTGTTTAATGTCTTAGGTAGGTAAGTAATGTTGTGTGGGTTGTTTTTGCTGGGTCATATTTAATTTGTTTTGTAAACGTGGTTGTGTTTTTCGTTTTAATTTTAATTTCACACGTTAGCTTGGGAACTAGCTTGAAATAAAATAGGATGATTGCACAGTGCAGCTAGGGTTGTGAGCCACTATTTGGAGGGATGATAAGTCGGGCCTCCGATGTAGTTGAGATTCTCATGGCTATGTATTTCACGTAATCAATTGTGCTCTGGATTCTAGACCTGTCCCAGCTGTTTTAATCCAGCAGTGATTGAGAACAGTATCCCTATTCTTGAACATTTTTTTACTCTGCTACGAAACGGCGTCACGACACAACACGGAAAATTGGTATTCTAATTGAAGAAGGTTTGATGCTGTTTCAACTCGGGCTGGCTGCCGACATGGGATGTGACGCAGGAAGCACACCGGTGTTTTAACAAGATTTCTTTCGATCACAAGCCATTATCGCAATGAACATTCAGTAAACTTCACTCATAGACGGGTGTGTAATTAACAATGTTATAATAATTAACATGAATAAATAATGAAACTTAATAAACAATGCAGTTTAATATTCAACTCTCAGTCAGATTGACCCCTTCGAAGTGTTGTGAACATTTTTTAGACTTTTAAGTCCAACTAGATACAAGAAAAAGATCAGAAACAATATAATTCTCTTTTCAAAGGACAAATGAAACTCCTTCTGAGTTGAACAAGCCCCACATGCAACTGACAAGTTAGCAAGATCCCAACTCAACCAATTACATAGACTAGCACAAATCTATGCATTGCTTGAAACTTGTTTTCTAATCTTGGTGTGGACAAGGCGGCGATACCATGTGAATTTTGCGGTGTTGTTTGTGTGCGACTGTGTAGGCCTAGAGGGTAATAGTCTATGGCCAGTGGTCAAACATCGCTTGTTGCTCGATAGACATGACTACAACATGCCACCTATTTGAAGGTGCAGAGCACTAAAAGTTTTAGTGCCTGTCTCGCACCCCTGGCAGGGGGTGGGGGTGCAGAGGTTTAGCAGAATAATTCCTGTCGGGTGCGTTTCAAAGATAGAAATCTGAAACTTTTTTTTATAGACTAACAAAAATATTCTCTTGCTAAATAAATTTTTTTGCTAGCGATTTTGGGCCCTCGTCTTGCCCAAAAAAATATAGAAAGATATATTTACACTTTACAAGAAATTTTTCGTCAATAAAATTGTCAATTAATTTTTTCCATTGTTGCATCAATCTGTTGTGAACAAGTTTGTAGTTTGAAGTGTGAGCGTAAGTTTTTTAGTTTGGCCGTGGGGGCTGTTTTTGTGTCGCGCCGTGCGGCGGGATGGGCGATGGAGCGTGCAGGGGTCGCTCTCGACGCTCGATCGCTCCGAGTCCGAGCTCTACGATTAAATTCACACCAACTTTGATGGATACTTTTCTATCATTTCATTGGCATTCCAAGATCTGATTTTTACCGAAGGACTTTCCTGTAAGTGCCTAGCAGCGATGGCGGAGGATTTGGGCGAGTGCGAGTTCGTTTTGTCGGTGGCGTGCATCAAAGGCAAGCCGACAAAGGGTCCGAGGAGATGGATGACACAGGGGCTGCTAAAAGCCTCCCCCCCTCCCCCAGCACTCCATCAAACACATGGGACACTCGGCTTATTTTCAATCGTGCTGTAACTAGAGCTTTGGAGATGCAGGTTTCGATGTGCAATCTTAGAACTGCATAATATTCTCTGAGCACGGCTATAAATTCCAGGAACTACGCAATGCTCAACGATTCAACGATGACTCTATTGCCCCATGGTGCTTCGGGTTGGACCAAGCAGCATGCGTGTGTCTGGTTACGTCCACGTAAGCTCACTTAGACGTAAATGATGAAGATGATTTCAAACTGATTGAGATGTGCCCCAAATGCCAAGATGTGTTAAAAATCGCCACAACATCAATCTCAAGTGATGAGAGATTTAATTTGGCTGCCACCTGCCTACCTACCTTACATAAGCACAAGCGACTGAACTTGCCTGTTTTAATCGCATGTCATCAATGAAAGCATTCCTCTCCTCTCAAGTCTATAGATGTTAAATTAGAAGGAAATAGCGCGCACGTGTCTACCTAAAGCGACAAGTAGCTGAGAAACGTGGGAGCGAAGCAGGACTTGCTGTATACAACGCGTAATCTTCGCGAAGCATCCACCTCGGGTGTAGCCTGGCCCAGGATGGCCAAACATTGCCAGATGTTTTCGCCCTCCCTCCCCGCGGTCACCGTGACCAACAAACAACAACAATACGTGTGCTGTGCTGCCTGCAGTGCACGAATGCAACCATTTCTTGTATCAAAGTATTCCTCGTTTTGCAGGCAAATGCCATGTGTTTGAAGACCGATGACATTGTTGCCGATATGTGTGTAGACCTACCGTCGCTTGCGAGCCTTTGGTAATCCCGAGTTCGAGGAATCGCCTGTTGCCAGACAGACTTGGGAATGCGAATAGAATTTTTCACGAGCTAATTCTATAAGATTGATGATTGATTATTGGTGCTTAAAGGCCTGCTCCCATCTTTGAAACTGACTTTTTAATGTGTACATAATTATAATAGGATAGCACAAAACAAATATGAATCGAATCGGACCGATAGTTATTAATTAAATAATTATTTAGTGGAAAGTTATACTGGCCGGCCGGGCACCCTGCGTGACGTCATCTGGGGCTCATTGCTCGCGCTACGGACGCTGTACGTTATTGCATTTCGACGCACACGATCTCAGTCCGACTTGAAACCTTATTTATTCGAACCCGAACTGACAATTCACCAACGGCGTATAAAGGAAGCAACTGAAGTGTCTGTCAAGATAAGTGTTGAAAGATTGAGAGGAAGATCGGGAAACACCGAGTGGTGCTCGTCCTCGTTTTTGCTTGCGTTTGACTTGCGATGTCCACACATGCGTGTGGTTGCTAACACACGTGGTGGTGACAGTTAGCATGCATCCTTACATTCGCTTTGCAACTTCCATCACTGGTCCCCCGCAGAAACAACAAAAATAAAACAGGGTCATCAGGCACTCCCAAAACACGAAAAATACACTTGATTCACCGGCCAGCTAATTTTGACTTGGATATTCGTCAAACTCGTCATCACTGGAGCAATCTTCATCGGAGTTCGGCACATACGTTTCATCCGAATTGCAGTCGTCGTCGACATCATCGTCGTCTTCCATATTCTCGAACAAACTGGTGTTGTTTCGTGTGATACAATCACGGTACACTTCGGACCCCATTTCGCACTGTATTCCCATCTCACAAGATGATTCTGAGCATAATATCATCCCGATAACTGGATGAGATGGAATGGGTGGATTGTCGCAGTCAGTGGGCTTCGCAAGATCGGCAGTGATTGTTGACGTTCTCTTTCGAGACAGGGTCGATTGTTGTCTTACATTCTTGCAAGTGCTTGGTAACAACAATTGGTCGGGTATTGCATCAAGAAGATTCGTTCGGGACTTATTCTCCAAATGCTTCGTATTGCGCCTTTGAGGTGAATTTACTTTCACGCCAGTCATATTCACCGACGGCACGGCATCTTCTTTGAGTAATCGCAGAGGTTTCCAGTCGTGAAAGAATTCGGCTTTCACATCGGAGACATCGAAGTCTGTAAACACGAAATGTTCGGAGCAAACGCGTGTGTTGGCGCTTGGCACAAATTTGTCCCGTCTCACTTTCTGAATCCACTGCTTATAAACATGCGGCTTGGCTTGCTTGTCCGGAAAACTATGAAACGATAACTCCTTATTTTTTAAGAATCATTTGAAGACTTATAAACACAGCATCGGCGGACCATCGTAACGACTGACTGGCGAATTTTGCAAATGCGAACCGATCAACTTGTTTCGGGCAAGTGAATCAGCGCCGCGCGGCGCTGCCGCCAATAGCCCCAGATGACGTCACTCATAGCGCGCGCGAGTTTTAAAATTCAAACACTAAAAAATTATTTCCGGGAATAATATTGTTTTCCTTCCGGTTTCTTGGTCAAAAGTAGTTGTTAGAGCTTATGACCAGTAATTTTAATGTATGTTATGGCAAGATGAGAGCATCCCTTTAACGACGCACTGTTTTGACAACTGGCCCTTTGGCACTGGTCTAATGGCGTCGGTGAATGAAATGGTGATGATGAGGGTGATGATGAACCTAACCTATGGCTAGAAGAGAGGATGGGAAACCCGGTGCCGGCACGTAGCCTACTCCTGTCGAAAAGCACCGAGGGGACCACCGGCTTTACGTCCCTTCCGAAGGACGGTGCAACTCGAACGACAGGATTCCTCTGCTAATCCGTGCTGTCGAGAGGTTGACAAGCAAGGCGAGTGAAGTTGTCGTACTAACTTCAAACCCTCCAACCTCTCTCCCGAACAGAACTGACCATGTGCATGATGGTCACCCATCAAATTCTATAAGAAATACTTGCTCTGCTGCAGAATGGCTTCCACTCGACGACTAAATATAATTCGATGTCGACCGCGGTGCAGTGTTTGTGTTCACTGCTAGTGTTGTTTGCAATGTGAACAATGTGATTGTCATTTGATGACGGCTAGATTATGCCAGGACCCGGGTTTGAAAACCTTGTCTCGGTCCTGCCAAACCGCAATGGATATGATCGCAAAACCGGGTCGCAGCGAGCGCATCATTTCGTTGAAACTAATGAAACCTCGCCACCTGAGCATATGGTGTTAATCCAGTGGATTTATCCCATATTTAAGTATGGCTTTATGCCGGTACATATCAGATGTAAGAGATGCGCAGCCACCGGGGCTGTCCATGATACGAGCGCGGACATTGGTTCGATATAATGCAACGGCACCTCGTTCTTCAAGCAACTTGCCAGCCAGCGATGCCATGCTGCTACGTGAGTGCGAGAGAGAAAGAGAATCTCCATCCCCGCTCGTCGGGCCAGCCACAAAGACATTCTTCCGAGAATTTGCCGTGTTCTCCAGCCATGGGTTTCCTGGAGCTTCAGCATGACTCGGAATGGATACAGTTTCGCTCGGTGAATACACATCTTACGTATTTTGTAGCGCAGCGCTGGATTAACGAATTGTGCAACTGCAAGTAACGCTGCTGTGTTGTTTTTTCGAGATACCAGCAATTAAAGAAATAGGGTGGTATCATGACAAGTGTTTATGCGACCGCCCTGCGTCTTGTTCGGCTCTCTTGCTGTCCTCTCACCTTGCCAAGCGCAGCCTCGGCGAGCTAATATCGCCAGCAATGTGTTAAAATGATAATTTTATATGTCCTGCTGCTGCAGTCTGCACTGCATCAACTACATGGTCCTAGTTTATGAAGACCCAGGGAACAATTATCACGGTTTGCTCGATATAAATGATAAGAAACATGACATTTACTTAGATAAGTCGGGTAAACGAACACCATGCTGCATGCCATGTGCTTTGTGGGCCTTTACCTCGTTAGTTACACCTCGTAGTTACAGCAAGGGTGTTGAAATTCGTCCAAACCGTCTAAATCTTCACCGGCAACTCTGTGACAAATGCTGGAGCACGATCATAGCCACAACGCGGCTACTCTGGTGAACGAATATTCGCAATGCACGGTTGATATGAATTGTTAAAAGTCCCACTGATAAGAAAACTGGTTTCCATCATTAGGCAGCCTCCCAAGCAAGTGGTTTCATATGCCATGTGCTCAGCCTCCACCTGGCTGCCTGTACTATTTTCAAGCAAGTCTTCGTGGCGACTTGTAAACGTTTCAGGCGGACGGTTGTCAGTGTAATTCACGTACATTATTTAAAACTCCTTATTCCCGTGGTAAACTAAACCCGCGATAAACCCAAGATCTAACTCTATACCTCTGTCAATTCTGGAAGCAGAATTAGTGAGAATTATCGAGGTTTTAAACTTACACCGCATCCTAGTCCCGCCCACCGTGGTAAATACGATGGGCCAATCAGAAGCGCTGTTTCAAGCATATCACGCGGCTACCATTCAAAATGCACTGCCACCTTGAACTGAATTTACATGAAATAAATTTGAGCGCCTTTTCTTCAAACACTAAACAAAATATTAACCATACACTCGATAAGTAATTAAACGGAATCATCATGTCTGAAAACGTAAGTAAGAAGCCGGAGAAGAAGAGAAACATAAATTTTACAGAAGCAGAGAAAAGAGTGCTAGCTAATGAATATATTAGACATGAAAAAATTATAAATGGAGAGTTTTCCCCGACGCTCACAAATGAGCACAAAAATCATGCGTGGGGCCAGGTAGCGGAGGCTGTCAACGCTGTTGCACCTACCTACCGATCCATGGAAAGTGTAAGTACAACCCTGTTTTACAAGGTATGCTGGGTAGAATAGTAGCATAGCAATCTTTGTATGCAATTGAAGGTTGGATGGGAAGTTTAATCGACATTAACTTCATGTCAAGGAGTCTCGACTGACAAACCAATCTAGCCAGTTGGTAATAATGTATTTTCCTCAACAGCTGAAATCAAAATGGAAAGAGATGAAAAGAATCACAAAACAGAAGGTTTCCAACAATAAAAGAGAGATGGCTAAAACTGGTGGCGGTGTCGCCAAAATACTGGAGCTGTCAACAGTCGACAGGCTGGTCGAGACGACCATTGGCAAGGCCTCTCTGCACGGAGTAGGTGGCATGGACACCCTCAAAGGTTTGTTTGGGCAACCGAATCACAAATCCTCATTCCGATTACAAATTTATTTTTAATTTTAGCAAGTCTATAATATCTGTCCACTTTCAAATACAAGTCCACAAGCCTATGACATATCCAAAATCTTGTACATTCAATATTATTTGTTAGTGATCGGTATTAAGACAGTTTGTAACAGTTTTAAATATGAAATATATTTACTGCCATATGCTAGCTATACAATAAGCAAAATGTATATCTAGGTGTAACTTAAAACCTTTGCAAGTTTACAAAGAGTAGTTATGTAATGAAATCTCACTCTGAACAAAATGTATGGAATGTGGACTAAAAATTAATCTCAATTGAAATTATTTCAGCCACTCTTCAGCAGCCCCGAATGGAGAGAAATAATAATAAGATGTGTCCTGCCACAATCACCCGCCCGGTGGGTGAGCTACTCGTGAAGGACAGACCATGCAGTCCCACGAGTCAGCCACTAGCAAATCCTGCCACACAGAAGAGACCGCTTTCCATCAATGAAAGCTCGACCGTGAAAATCATCCACATTGAGCCACTCGATCTTGAGCAGGAGGTCTGCAGGACTGTTATGGCACACTACAGCCTCAACTCTCCTCCTCCAAGCCCCGAACCATGGCCTGTCAGCCAGCCAGCCGCAGAACAATATCCACTGGGTGCCGAAGAGGATAACCCAGACGATCCAGACACGAACCCTGACGCCACTCCGAACGAGCCCCAGAAGAAGCGACCGCGGGTGAGGCGCACTGCGGAAGAGATAAAATTAGCCGTAGTGTCCAACCAGGCAACACTCAACGACAATGTTTTGGAGCTGAAAAAGGAGCTAAAGCGGCGAAATGACATTTCGGAAAAAATGTTAGATTTAAAGAGGGAAAAAATTAGGCAGAACGAAACGCAGCATCACGAGGCAATGGTTACACAAACCAGCATCGCAAGTTCGCTTGCTCAAATTCTATCCATCCTTAAGAAGGAGTAAACACAAGGTGCCATCTACTTGTTAGTTTTCAAATGTGTTTATTATATTAACAATTTCCTTTGATTTTTTTTTTCAAATTTTAACTACCTATACCCTACTTCTAAGTGACTAGCTATTAATGCCAAAGGGCTAACTGACCTGGTGGGGATGAACTATGAAGTGACTTGTTTCAACTTCTTTTTGGGCAATGCTAAATAGCAACCTAGGACAAATTTAACTATTTTTTTTTCTTTTTCTTTTCCCCACCTGGTTGTAGTTACCATGTGATGTAAACCTGGGTGAACCTCATTTATAAAGTGCCAAATACAAAATGTTTCATAATCATTATAAGAAATAAAAAAATTGTCACATTCATACCGTTCATGCTTGCTATTTCAATCCAGGCCAAGCTGTTTCTTTGATCAGCCGTCGTTGCCTGACAGCTGCCGCGCCTGCACGTGGTGCAGCCTGTAGGTTCGCTGCCATCTCTGTGATGCGCTCTACGACTGCAGGATCCATCTCGTGATCAAGGCCAGCAACCAGGCAGAGGTTGTGTAGGACACAGCAGGCGACGGTGATGCGGCAAACCTTTGCCGGGCAACAGCCGGCTGAGAAATTTGGCCACACATTCCTGTAAAAATTATGTATTGGCATAATTAATTAACATTATAATCATTAAATCATGTAACATTAAATCATTACCTATGTTGATAAACGCATAACCTTCACATCAATAAAGTGACATCTGTTATTCAATATCAATTGAACGGTTTGAAGCATGAAATTATGAGATTGGTGTGAGTTCCAACCTAGGTAGGTATACTAGATTGAGGGTGCCTACCTAGTTAGTTTAGTTAGGTTTTAACTTACCAGATAGCCACTGAAATCCCCCGCTGGCATAAAAACCCAAGGCATGACAAGGAGTTGAGTATTGGCAGCCAAAGCATTTGCCCTCAACGTCAGTCTGGTCAGTTTAGGTTCGATTCTGTCCAAGATATGGGTGAAAAGCCCTCGCGACAGTCTTGTTGTTTGCATGAGGTAGCGATCTGCCATGTGTTCCAAGTGAACTCGTTCGAGATTCATTTGAACTTCATCAAATATCCCCACAGCCAACGCTGCCTCCGCCATCTAGCATAGGATAGTTTCGATCAATAATGACATAGTATGCAGAAATACTGAATTAAATATGCGAAGTGTAACAAAGCAAAAGTTAGGTTAAAGCATGACAACAAAGTTGACTTACCTCGTATTTGACAATCCAGCACTCGCCCGCGCGAGGTGAAACGTAAATAATATATGAAAACACTAATAAAATATATCCTGACACTTAAAAACAACTAAATGATACTAAACAAAGTCAGGAGAACGAAACTAACAACTCAAACGCAATGACAAAGAAACGGCGACCTTCTGATTTACCACGCACTAAAACTGCTTAGACCCGCTCCCTAGCAGGGGGCCAATTCACGTACATATCGCTAAAACTCGTTACACCCGTGGTAAACTAGAACCACGATAAACCCAAGGTCGAATGTTACGATGGTGTCAATTCTGGAAGCAGACTTAGCCAGAATTAGAGCGGGTGTAAAAGTTAAAACGCATATTTGCCACGCCTACCGTGGTAACGCAATCAACCAATCATAAGCGCCGTTTCAAATTTATCAAGCGCCAACTATTCATAATTCACAGCCGCCTTAGGTCATGTGACATGATACAAATTCGAGCGCCTTTTCTTGAAACACTAAACATTTTTGTAACCAAAAAGGACAGCAAATTTTATCGAGGCAATCATGTCTCAGCAAAAGCCAGATAAAAAGCGAAGTCACAACTTTACAGAAGCAGAGAAGAGAGTGTTGGCAAGTGAATACGTGAAGTATGAAAGAGTAATTAGCGGGGAGTTGTCACCCAGTCTGACAAATAAGCACAAAGACCACGCATGGGCCCAAATAACCGATGCTGTCAATGCCGTGGCACCGACATACCGGTCAACGGGAAGTGTAAGTACAGCCCCATGTTATACGTTCAACTAGGTAACAATGTTATTTGCTCAATTGTAGGCAATTGCAAGAATACATAGTTTAATGAACGTAAATTTACACATGCGCCTTGATAAATCTCAAGATTGCCCAGCGGAACTTGCCATCTGATAAAGATTTGTTATCCATGCAACAGTTGAAGTCCAAATGGAAAGAAATGAAGCGACTGACAAAACAGAAGGTCAGCCACAACAAGCGGGAGGTTTTTAAGACGGGCGGAGGAGTTGCTGACCTGCTGCACATCACCGAGGTTGAAAGGCTTGTTGAAACCACAATTGGAAAAGCCTCCCTCCACGGAGTAGGAGGAATGGACACCCTTCGAGGTGCGGTTTGGCAATTGAATTATAAAAAGTCGGTTACAGTCTGTTTAATTATCGACAATATTAAAATAAATGTGCCCTTTCATATTAAAGATGACAACATCAAAGTATAACAGTCCACAGATCCAAATTATCCAAAAATTTAAACTGACAAAATCATAGTTTGAAACAGTTTTATTTTCACAAATGGCATGTGAGCTCAAAATTAATCTGGAATGTAACAATTGCAGCCATACAGCCTCGGATGGAAGTACACAAGAAAAAGCTGTGCCCAGCAACAATTACCAGGCCTCTGCCAGAGGTAGATCCAATTGTGTTTGATTATGATGACCATTTCGATGTGGTTGATGGACCAGAGCCTGAGGAGGTTCTGCACTTGGAGACGCCAGCTACCTGGCAGCATTTGACTGGCATCGACGCTAGCACTGCGAATGTGTTCCGTGTGGAGCCGCAGCAAAAGATTCTGGCAGGCCCACAGAAGCGTCTGCTGGCTGCCAACGACGCCAACGCAGTGCGGGTCATCCACGTGGAGCCTCGTCGCGAGATCGTTGCGACGCCATGGACGGGCTCGTTGCTTGGCGACGCCTTGAGAACTGCGCCAGGTATTCACCAGCCGTCACGCTATGCTCTGCCAGCCGTTCGAGAGGCCCAACGAGTCCGAGAGGAGAGTCCGTTGACTGACAACAATGCCATTTCTCCGCGGGGCCCGGAGCCACTGCGGCAGGTTCTGCCTGCCGTAGACCTGGATGATGACTTCGACAACCCAGACGATCCAGCCAGCCTCAACACCTCGGGAGAGCCCCAGAAGAAGCGAACACGTGTCAGACGCTCTGCAGAAGACATTAAAAACACTGTTGTAACCAATCAGGCAATACTGAACAGCAAAATAACTGAGCTGACAAAGGAACTGAGACAGCGCAATGGGATTGCTGCAAATATGTTGCAGTTGAAAAGAGATGAAATTAAGCAGAATGCAACACAACATGGAGAGATTTTGGCCACTCAAACCATGATTGCTAATTCACTAGCTCAAATTCTTTCCGCCCTACAGAAATAGGTGTAAATATACTGGCAGGAGCTACATTTTAGTAGGTATTATCCTATTTTATTACTTTACTACTAACTTCCAACTTATTAGAAAGGAATTGTATTGTATTATAATTTATAATTGTACTGCAAGATACTAAGTAGGAAATTGAGTATTACTTTAAGTACACTATTTAATTTATATGCGTTTGTCGAACCAGTATGTCGTGCAGACATTTCTTTCCTTGTTCGCCCCCAGATTGAACATAACGAGTGACTTACACTTGCGAGAATCTCCTTTATAAAGTGCCAAACTTATCATTTTACATAATCATCATGAATAATAAAAATATATGCTCACATATACCAACCGATTGTGTTCGTTGTCGCTATGCCGGCCAAGCCGTTTCTTCTATCAGCCTTCGCTGCCGGGCAGCTGCCGCACCTGCCCGAGGAGCCGCCTGTGGGTTGTTTGCAGCAGGTAGCGGTCTGTCAGGTCATCTAATCGTAGTCGATCAAACACCATTGGGTGTTCATCAAGAGCACCAACAGCTAAAGCTGCCTCCGCCATCTAAGGAAGTATTTAACTTCGTTATGGCATAGAATTCACTGCTTTTCAGGAGGAAGTAAAGCCAAGTAACAAAGGAAATTTAGGTTAGAATTGACATATTATAATCGTTTGCTTACCGTGTAATCAATCCAACACTCGCCCACAATAGATTAAACTAGAGCAAAAGTAAAGCAGATAATAAAAGTAATGGTAAAAATAGAGTAAATATTGTAATAGAGCACAGGTAACAGCGAAAAACCAAGACGCAATGCGAAAAAGATGCACAATTTGATTACTAAAATTGTGACCTTCAGAGATACCACCCACTAAAACCTCTTAGAGCTGCCCTCGACCAGGTCTAAGCAGAACTAACCTTGGCGCCGAGATTTAACCTTGGAGAGCGTTCCAGAATTGTCCATTTGCTTAATCTTGCTTACATCTCGCTAATTCTTCTTAAAACCTGTACGAGAATCGGCCCCCAGGTCTAGACAGAGTTAAATTTGCACCCAAGGTTTAGTGAGAATTAGCGTACGAGAATTGACATTTGGTTTAGATCTCCTTAGATCTTCCTAATTCTGCTTAAAACCTGTTCGTGAATTGGCCCCTCAGTGTACGTATTATGAAGGCAATGAGCATGGAAGTTTGGCTGCCGGCCTCGCTCCTTGCCAAGATGAAGATTTTGAAACAATTGTTCGTATCGACCAATGTCAATCAGTTGCAAGTGTTTCAGTGTTTTTGGCCCCAACAGCCCTGCATTATGAATGCACTTTAGAGTGCATTTTTTGTCCGCGTGAAGCCAGGCGGGCAACAAGTCGTAACTTGCGATGGGTTGCGAATACGATGGGTCAAGAATACGATGGGTTAGGAAAGTGATGAGATAGGGTCAAGCCATGGGTTGCGAATACGATGGGTCAAGAATACGATGGGTTGCGAATACGATGGGTTAGGAATCTAGGATACGATGGGCTGCAAATGCGATTAGTTAGGAATACGATGATTTGAGAGGCTCCCGGAAGGTTTAGCCGCAAGTGCATTTCTTATTGAAGTCTGTTTTTAAATTCCGTAGTTTCCTTGAATCGAAGGGAATAAAACAATTAAAGTAGAATTCATATCATAGATCATAATATCATGCATAGAAATCATATCATTATTTTTTATGAGGGATCAAACCTGATACTTCTAAAAGTGCTTTATGAAAATAGCTCGTGAATACTTTCATGTTTTCGACAGTAAATAAGTGGGTGCCTGCAGGCAGTGTCTTGTGTTCGTTGTATAACAGCTGGGATGATACCACATGATACGTTTCTTACAGGACTTGTTACCTGGTGAAATTAACTTCCCTCGTCGATTTCTGATACCTTATAATGAATTTAGGGCCTTACAAAAAAGATCCCATGTTTACGGGAGGAAGATTAAAAATTGTCGAAAACCGTAATTTTCAGCCTAGGTGCTTAGAGAAACTTCTCCCATAAGGAATAACACGGGGAACTTTTTAGCCCTTAGCGCCTACGAGTACCTTCGGTCGGAAAAAATAAACAAAAATAGTGTCACACTCGTCCATCTTTCACCTGTGTAGATATTATTTTGGTTTTGTGATCGGAGATTTCGTTTAGCCGCAGGACGCTGCTAGCTGAACGCGTGTAATCAACTTGCTGCATTGTCTCGCAGCGGCAGCCTCCGCCGCGGAGGGAGAATGTCGGCCGGCAGGGGGGGGGGGGGGGGTATCGCGGTGGTTCCAGTCACACATGCTGCAGCTTGTTTATCGACGTTCACGATCCCAGCTCCGTCCATTCATCGTTCATCGCATTGCATTCGGAGCTGCAGGTGTTAATGTCTAATGATTTTATTGTTATTACGGCCCAGGCTAACGCCGGGTCGATGTTTCAACCTGAATATTCGGAGCAAGAATTGACTGCGATGGAAAAATTAAGCGCTGTGTCAAACGAAGGCGCACTCGATGCAAGTGATGTGCTTGCTCGGTGTAAATGCGATGAATGTGAGGTGATGCCCACTGAAGTCGAGAGTGTTGGCTTCGCAGGCAGACACAGTCAGGCTGCGGGTTGCAGCCGACACGCCAGACATGTTAACCAGTGGTTAATTTGTAAAAAAAAGGAGAGTAAGCCCTCGTAAATTTAAAAAGCCAACTAATTTTCCAAGAACTAGGATTTAGGCTTTGGTGTAAAAAATGAAGTAATTTTTGATTTATTTAGTGGCGGACCTGACCCTGGGTCGCTACCCCCACTTGCACGCTTTCCTAGCGGCATGGTTATCAAAAATATTGACAGTGCGATTATGAACCTGTGCTGTAGGTGTGTACTAACTGAATGGCCGAGCTGGACTGCGCGTTTTTATTTATGATACCTGACTTTGTCTATGCCAGTGCAAAATTATAAATTCCCTGTAAATATCTCATTCAATAACAAGAAACAATCCACTCAATACCTGGTATTTATTTACTTCATTCTGTCGCATTGCTTTGTCGGCGCTGCACCGCTAAGGGTGGCGGCGCGATAAGAGAGTCGTCGATATGAGCACGCCACGCACTAGATGTTGAAGAGAATCTACGAATACGCTGAAAGTCAAGCTAACGTTACAGCTCAAGCAGACAGAGGTTACTGCTTACTGAAGAAAATTTTAAAGATTTAAAAGATTTGTTTGACACAATAAAGATACAAAAATCGGTTATTTTTATTATTTTTTAACCTGATTGCCTGAAATCAATGATAGCCGTCTGGAAAATACAAGAAGAGGTGCGTAAGCCGGCTTACCCTCGAAAAAGAGGTGGGTAAGCCGGGCTTACGTGGGCTTACGCCCAAATTAACCACTGCCCGCCACCCCCGCAGCCACGTGAGCTAGAAGGTGGCACAAGAGCCGTGTCTTGTATGACATCATGGCCAAGCTATCTTTCAACCTGTGTACCAAGAGCCAGCAGTTGAGGCCGGCTTGTCCGCTCCGGCCATATCGCTAGGCGAGAGCGATGTTTTGCAATCAGCGCGATGTCGTTGGGAATGGGCAGCGAAGAAAATCACACGCTGACATGGACGTAAACATTGATAATTCGCCCAGTTTTTCTGTCGCAACACGGGTTTAGTAGCCGTGTGGCTTGCACGATGTCGGGGAGGGAGCCGCGTTCCTTCCGTCTTTACTGTGATTCGTGCTGTTGTCATGAAGCTGCCTTCATTCCATATTTTATGCATTGATTAATACACGTCTTGCTTTTTTGTCAACAGAGCAAAATTTCCTTTCCCGAGTTTCTACGCGATATTAAATTCACTGTTCGTAGTAAGATAAGAAAAATAAGAGAAAAATGTATGCTAATTTTCCTAAGTTGTTAGTTCTATTATATCAATGGTAATGCATTGAGTTTGAGATTAATTGGAAGAATGAAGATAATACATGAAACATGACAAGATAATACATGGGCGGGGAGGGAGGACGGAAAGATCTCGCAATTTTCTTTGCTATCCTGGACTAGCCGACCCCCGAAGTGGATGCTTCGCGTTCTGAAAGGAGGCCGCCAACGACGAAGATGACGCGCTGTACAGCAAGTCCTGCCACGGGCTCCACGTTTCTCAGCTACTTGTCGCTTTAGGTAGACACGTGCGCGATACTTCCCGCACCGCAAATCCCCACAAAGCGCAAATCAGCGCAAATAATGGAATCAGGAGCCAGGTGGTCGCTAGACGTGATTGGGCCACTGCCAGTTTCATGAAGCTGCCTTCATTCCTTATTTTATGCATTGATTAATACACGTATTGCTTTCAAACAGTGCATTCAGGACAACTACAGGCCTTCTCTACGCGTTGCTGCACCTTGATAAACTTTCACCACTGTTACATTCCCATGACGCAAGGTTGACACTAAGACCATCTTCTCTTGTTCGTCCCATCTTATTGTCAACGCTTGTAGAAGGACACGATTTATGGGAAGACTGTCAACGTGATCCTCAATCTCACCCTTAAATATCTATCAATTGCTCGGACGCAACACTTGCAATCCGAACTAACAGTCGCTCGAACGCAATTCTCAAACTTTTACCGAATTCCTCCAATTGGTCGCGCTTTCTGACACTTCCAAGATGTCACTCAATATTGACAACCCATTCAGCATTGTATAACAGGACGAAGGCTGTCGGCCTCCGTGCTCGACGCCACCTAGTGACGCTACCCGAGGGCAGACGCTGACCACCTGAGTGACAGCCACATAAATAGTCTTCGCACCCCCGACTCGCCTCATTCCTGGACTTCTCGTCGACCGAGCAGCCGCTTGTAAATAGTCTCTTTCTAAATTATCGAATTCTCGACGCAACACGTTTACTTGACCAAGTGCTTGAAACAATAAATTACATATCTGTGCTTTAATATTTCGTGCATTCGTATTCGCTTATTCGCCCACGAGCTACACCGGATCAATGGTAAGCGGAACCGGAAAGACCGCGACCTGGGACCACCGAGCGACTCAAGCTCGAGTACTCATCTTCCGAGAGAGACGCGCACCCTAAATTATACTTGAATATTTTCTATGTTTTCAACAAACATAGTGGTGGCAGCGAACTATAAACTTCCCCACGCTGTCAACACAGCGGGTGAGAATAGTGATGCGAATACTGCTACTACTCGATGGGGAAGACCTAATTCACTTTTAACCATCAACAGCTTCCTACCTGATTGACACGATTCAGAGCATAAGCGTCGTTATTTGGAAAACAAGATTTACAAGCAATGGATTCTAGTGGCGCGTTTCAGGAGAGAGTTATTGTCATTTTAGCCACATCAAAAGAACACAGGAGGGTTATAGTTGATCGACAAGAAACTTAACAGGTAATACCGCTTAACAATGTCACAGAGTGTCGGGACGTGCTGCATGGTGGTACCCTGAATGATGCATTTCAAAACCCGATTTGAAAATTATTTTCTGTCTCCCTGATGAGAAGACCCACGCTTCGCCACTGCGTACAAGGCGCGTGGAGCAGGGAAAATCAGCGTAATTCGACGTTTAACGACGCATTCCACGCGGCCGCGCGGCGATCACAGTCACAATGGCCGGACGGGGAGTATCACGACGTATCACGTTCACGGCGGAGCCCCGTCGGACTCGCGCTCGCCGAGATAGAAAACCTCGCAGCCAATTCCCGCCGTGCATCAATACAGAAAACGGCTTTAAAATCTACAATTTAATTCCGATTGAACTTTCCTTAGCACGGTGGTGTTAAGAGGGTGTCCTTCACCCCCGTGCCGAGTTTCAGCCCCGTCGGACCGACAGGAAGCGCTGAAAGCGCGAGTAAGCCAGGTTAAGGTGGGGGGAGCCCCACGAGCCTCGAGTGTAAAAATCTTCCTACCATTTTATTTTTTACAATCAAGTCACCAGTGATAGAAAGAAACAAAATAGCTTAGGTCCTAGATAATTTATCTGGCTTTGAGAAGAAGTAAGATATATTTTTATGTTGTGAGATGGCTTTCTGAAAATGTGTTTGAAGTAATGAAATGTGTGTTGGTCAATTCAGTTATCACATAATTACTTGAAAAGTTACCGGCCGGGAGCTCTGTATTTTTTCTATGACATCAACATTGACATTTTCTAGGACCTAAGCTTTTTATTTCATAAAATAATGATTAGATAAAGAGAAAATAAATATAAACTATAATATATAACCAGGACGTGGGCATCTGGATGCGGCCAAGTCCATTCATATTTTTACGCGAATGGGTCGAAACCAACCAAACTAAAACCCAGAGCGGAGCCGGACACGACATCCTTCGACAACATTTCCGACTCGTCTGAGGAAAAAAACTGAAAATTTACCGTAACAGCCTAACCCCCCACCCTTAAGCGAGTTTCGTGTCTGGATGGGTGACCGGCACCCAACCAACAAGGAGCTGAACGAGTTCAAGCCACGACCGCCTCCAGATGTCACCAACTTTTCACCCAAGCACGCTGGCACGTTGAAATTCACTCTGCACGTCCAACTTTTCATCCCCTACACGCCTGTCTTGTCGGATTTTAATTCTGACTCGCTGACAAGGTTTTGTTGATCTCATGCAATTCATCAGAAGCCGCTGTATTTAATGGAAAAAGTCTGGGAAAATATTCCCGATTGCGTAACGTATTTCACCGATGGTGCGATGTGAATTCCACTTCATAGAATTGCAGACGTATTCCCCTGTTTTCTGCTCGGAAAGATTCCCACGAGCCACTTGTTCAGTTACAATTTCAATTGAAAACCAAGAATAATAAAAATATCAATAATATTCAACTCCGACCCGTGAACCTTGCTAATCTTATCAAAAAGCTAAGATATTAACCTGCGATATTTAATGCAATGCGCATGACAAAAACTCCACCCCGACCACGTGCAATCCCAGCAGGGAAATATTATTAGTTTTGTTACGTTGGTAACTTGTCTGTCAGCGTACCAATAAAACTGAAGGAATCTTCTGCTCCGTGTCCGTCGGAGCTCGTCACAGTCGTCACTTGTTCACACTCGGCAAGTCAGCGCCTCCCCGATTCCCACGACGTTCCCGAGGAAATCAAGCAAGACATTCGATGAAAACAATCGCCGAGCAAACTTGTCAACGCTGTCGATTGGACAAAGGTTGTTTCGTTTGCTCGGCTCAGTACATCCTAGCAAAAAGCAAGTGTTTTAAGGAGACTTCGACTGCCGCTGACTCTAAAACCCCGGGGCAAAATAGCGCGCCGGTCTCCGATGGAGCACTGCCCTCGTGGCCAGAAGTTCTCGAAGTTCCCGGGGTTGGCGCACGTTTGGCACGTCTAGAAGCCCTCGCCTTCCGGGGGGGGGGGGGGGGGGACCTGTTGCGATGACCCCGTGTTACGTTACTGACTCTACGCTAAGAAACCCCAAATGCCCCTTCCTAATCCTAGATCCTATTCCTCGCCCCTACAGAGATTCCCAGCCTCTGTGCATTCCTAGCTCCGACTCTTTTTGCAGGTCACGTCTTTCTTCCGTTATTCCAGCCCAAGTTTCCCTGATTTCAATTCCTATCGCCTTCCCCCAAGTGGCTGTTCCTAGTCCTCGATCCTAGTCCATGCAAAGAATCCTATGCGCTGTTAATTCCTAGATCTCGTGAGATTCACCAGGTTAAGCAACATGGCGCCGCGCCAAACGTTGCATGGGTGACCGTTGCTCGAAGCTACTTCTGTGTCTGTTACGTCTAGTAAGAGAGCAACAAGTCTGTCCAGTCCTAGTTATCTGTCTCAACGCAGGGGTGTGGAGTCGAACCCAAGACCTCGGGGTTTTCAATCCCGGCAACAACTTGATAAGATAACAAAGTCAAGGTGAAGGTAGGCCCAGATTCGTATCCCCGCTGGATCCTAGCCCTGTGTCTAACTTGCGTTTCAGGGTTTCGAACCCGGAAACACATCTCATTTTATCCGGAAAACTAACCTCACAAAATTACTAACACGTTGAAATTTATGCGGGGAAACCTGATGCTCATCGATCGTGATTCGACAATGATTCGATGATTCGACATCGAACTATCAAGTGTCTTGGCTGGTTCCTAGAACTTTCAAGTGTCTTGGCTGGTTCCTAGAACTTTCAAGTGTCTTGGCTGGTTCCTAGAACTTTCAAGTGTCTTGGCTGGTTCCTAGAACTTTCAAGTGTCTTGGCTGGTTCCTAGAACTTTCAAGTGTCTTGGCTGGTTCCTAGAACTTTCAAGTGTCTTGGCTGGTTCCTAGAACTTTCAAGTGTCTTGGCTGGTTCCTAGAACTTTCAAGTGTCTTGGCTGGTTCCTAGAACTTTCAAGTGTCTTGGCTGGTTCCTAGAACTTTCAAGTGTCTTGGCTGGTTCCTAGAACTTTCAAGTGTCTTGGCTGGTTCCTAGAACTTTCAAGTGTCTTGGCTGGTTCCTAGAACTTTCAAGTGTCTTGGCTGGTTCCTAGAACTTTCAAGTGTCTTGGCTGGTTCCTAGAACTTTCAAGTGTCTTGGCTGGTTCTTAGAGCTTTCAAGTGTCTTGGCTGGTTTCTAGAACTTTCAAGTGTCTTGGCTGGTTCCTAGAACTTTCAAGTGTCTTGGCTGGTTCCTAGAACTTTCAAGTGTCTTGGCTGGTTCTTAGAGCTTTCAAGTGTCTTGGCTGGTTCCTAGAACTTTCAAGTGTCTTGGCTGGTTCCTAGAACTTTCAAGTGTCTTGGCTGGTTTCTAGAACTTTCAAGTGTCTTGGCTGGTTCCTAGGACTTTCAAGTGTCTTGGCTGGTTCCTAGAACTTTCAAGTGTCTTGGCTGGTTCCTAGAACTTTCAAGTGTCTTGGCTGGTTCCTAGAACTTTCAAGTGTCTTGGCTGGTTCCTAGAACTTTCAAGTGTCTTGGCTGGTTCCTAGAACTTTCAAGTGTCTTGGCTGGTTCCTAGAACTTTCAAGTGTCTTGGCTGGTTCCTAGAACTTTCAAGTGTCTTGGCTGGTTCCTAGAACTATCAAGTGTCTTGGCTGGTTCCTAGAACTTTCAAGTGTCTTGGCTGGTTCCTAGAACTTTCAAGTGTCTTTGCTGGTTCCTAGGACTTTCAAGTGTCTTGGCTGGTTCCTAGAACTTTCAAGTGTCTTGGCTGGTTCCTAGAACTTTCAAGTGTCTTGGCTGGTTCCTAGTGCAACCCCTTGTGTCTAGCTGCTAAAAACGAGGGAAGTTCTAGCAAAAGCAAGGGCCGGGCGTTGGCGATGAGATGAGATGGACTCCTCCTCGTCGGAAACCTGGAGCCGGAGGAAACTAGAAGGCAAGAGACGCCCCGGAGGGTGAATTTATCAGTGATTAGTGCATCCTAAATTTACCCGGGTAAATGTTGCAGACGCTGCTCTGTTCGTTGGCTAAGAAATGGGAACCTGATTCGACACGCAATTTCGCGAAGCTGACTGTAACGGGCCAAACAGTGATTAGGGTTAGCAATACAGACAGAGTATGAAATGCCCTTCTGGAAATAGTGCACAGTGAAGGACCCCAGTCAGCGGCAAGTCTCGATCCATCCTTCACCTACCGTTTCTCCGGCCAGCGTCTCAGCGGCAGCGTCTGAAGATTGATGCGCGCGCATAAGAAAGGGGAACTGGCCAAGTGGCCAGTGGCCATATCGGGGCCCTAATACAGGTCGTCCACTGAGCTCTTGGCTAATCCAATTATCGTGGCACGCCTGACGTTCCTCCTCTCTGACTGGTCAAGCTTTGCAAGACACATTTACAGACTTAATTGATCGATTCGCGGTCGTTCGACAGCGACAGTCGTGCCGTTGGTGTCTCCCCTGCAACCTCCGTCTCCGCGATGGCTTCTTTCTTGCGCACTTTGTCAATAACACTGCACCACTTTCTTGATCACTCCATCACTGTCTTGATAACTGCATCAAGCAAGCAAGCAAGCAAGCAGCAAGCAGCAAGCAGCAAGCAGCAAGCAGCAAGCCAGCAAGCAAGCAAGCAGCAAGCAGCAAGCAAGCAGCAAGCAGCAAGCAAGCAAGCAAGCAAGCAAGCAAGCAGCAAGCAAGCAAGCAAGCAAGCAGCAAGCAGCAAGCAAGCAAGCAGCAAGCAGCAAGCTAGCAAGCGAGCAGCAAGCAGCAAGCAGCAAGCAGCTAGCAGCAAGCAGCAAGCAGCAAGCAGCAAGCAGCAAGCAGCAAGCAGCAAGCAGCAAGCAGCAAGCAGCAAGCAAGCAAGCAAGCAGCAAGCAGCAAGCAAGCAAGCAAGCAGCGAGCAGCAAGCAGCAAGCAGCAAGCAGCAAGCAGCAAGCAGCAAGCAGCAAGCAGCAAGCAGCAAGCAGCAAGCAGCAAGCAGCAAGCAGCAAGCAGCAAGCAGCAAGCAGCAAGCAGCAAGCAGCAAGCAGCAAGCAGCAAGCAGCAAGCAGCAAGCAAGCGCGATGGCTTCTTTCTTGCGCACTTTGTCCAGATCACTGCACTCGTCACTGAATTCACTTTGTCTTGTCACAGTCTTGGATTTGTTGACCAGGTTGCCTGCAACGAAAGATACAAAAGTTGTTAAAATCAAGTTTTTGTAAATAATTAATTTGTACTGTAAAATCTACAATAAATGTTCGATTTCATTTTCGCCTGAAGAGGTCTTAAAGCTTTGATGCTCTTTCTCCCCGCGCCGAGTTTCAGCCCCGTCGGACTCGCGGTTTCCGAGATGGAAAAACTGACATCCACACAAATCCAGAGGCGATCGCCACCTTTTTATAATTAAATAAATATATCAATTTGTGGCTGCATTTTTATATCGCATCATGTTGGCAATAATTTAAAGCTCTAGGTTGCCTGGATGTACTTTAAATGAATAGATTACTATTACTCGAAACTTCAATCAGGATAAGAAAGAAAAGAAAATATCATGTGAGCATTAATCGTCGATATAAAATTATTGACATGCCGACCTGTTGTTTTTCTCCGAGCGCCGCTAAAGAGCGCGAGCATGCGGCGATCTTGGCTCGCCAGCCATGGCCGCAGCCATGGCCGTGGCCGAAAAGACGAATATGATTTCACAACTTTTTTACACTAAAGGCCTACCCACAATTGACATAAGCATAAGCACAACGCATAGTCGTAACGCACAAGGAAATTTAACATGGGATAAAGGATAGGATCGCCCACAACTGACATAGCAGCAACACTAGCGACCTTGAGCGCATAAGGCATCGACATAACGCACAAGGAATATGAAATATTTTAACTTTTTTTTCGTTATGCGCTATGTCAACCAATCAGAGGGCAGAGAATTGAAATGCGCGCGATCTTGGCAACAGCTGAGCAGCGATCCGTGGTCAATGGTCAAGTTTTGGGGTTATGTCTGTGTGTCTGTCTGCGAACGAGGCGGTGTCATAGAGCTGTCAATACTGATTCACAACCTTTTCAGATCGCCTATTTGTTTAATCAGCGGCGTTATTTTAACTAACAAGAAATCTTGCGAATAAGTTTTGTACGAAATTATATGGATGAATTGGAGACCATAATCATAATTTTTATTTATAGTTCGTTTCCAACTCTTGACTAAATGAGTTCCACAGAGCTGGATGTTCATGAACGAGGTGTATTCAAAGTTAAGACCTCGTATGCGCCCTCATTTTCCAATACAAATTGTATCTTCCTTTGTTATAGATTCAAAAATAAATATACGATTTGCTCTACGAACGAAAACTCGTTCGCAGACAGACACACAGACATAACCCCAAAACATGACCATCGACCATGGATCGCTGTTCAGCTGTTGCCAAGATCGCGCGCATTTCAATTCTCTGCCCTCTGATTGGTTGACATAGCGCATAGCACATAAGGAGTTAAAATATTTCATATTCCTTGTGCGTTGTGTCGATGCCTTGTGCGCTCAAGGTCGCTAGTGTTGCTGCTATGTCAATTGTGGGCGATCCTATCCTATATCCCATGCTTAATTTCCTTGTGCGTTACGACTATGCGTTGTGCTTATGCTTATGTCAATTGTGGGTAGGCCTTAAAATCGCACCCCCGACTCGAAACTATAGCTCTGCACAAAGCTTATATGCTACTTATTGTAAATCACACGACATTTGCCCGGTTCGGGACTCGAACACGCGATATTTCTGCGAAACACTTGACCGGCGACACGGCCCCGCGAGAATTCGTAACATTCACTGAAATCCATGATGGCCGCCGGGCAGGTTCACTCGGCTGCCAACACGAGCGCCGGAGAGAAACACTCCGAATTTTTCAAGCAGACAGAAATTTTCAAACAAGCCGTGGAATAGTGCGCCTGCACTCTCATTTCGATTAGCTCAAGTAGCGAGTGAATGCATTAGCTCAAAGTGAATATGAGCAATATATAGCTATGTACGAGTCAATATCAGCTCATTTTTAGCGAGCGACACCATTAGCTTATAAAATCTTCACTTGCTTGACTTAACTCAAAGCAATTGTGTGAGAATGTTCACTCGCAATGAGCCAGAGATATCTCAAATGTAGCTGCGCACGCATTGCCCACGAGTACGCTAGTCTCGGCGCCACTCGGCCTGTTGCGACTTGTTGATAGCACGACGCGGCATGACGGGTGCGAGTGATGACAGTGACACAAAGGAGACGACTGACGCGTGATGCCAACAGCGTTTACATGTTTTGCGAACCATTTGAACTGATTTTAACTAGTGTTATGATCGTGTTAGTCTTTAGCTAGGTAGCACTTTGCGGCGGAGAGCAAACACGGCTACGTTGGTAACTCAACGGCAAGCACACCTCTTCTAATCGAGCGGTCCCAGGTTAATATCCCATTTGTTTGCTTATTTAATAAAACTTTACGGTAAAACTTGAATGAATTGCAGATTTGATCAGTTCCTAATCCTAAATTCCATCCTATTCCTAAGAATATGTCAGAATTAGAAAAACAAAGGTGAGGTTATGGGTGTCGGTGTCTGACTAGCACCTACACCAACACCAGCGGTAGTGAACAGCAGCGCCGGTTAAAGTCAAAAGGCCGCAACCCAATGTTGCCTACAAAAATACACGAAAATGGTAAATTAAAGTGCCCATATCTTGTGAACCCTTCATCCCCCATGGCCAAATGAGGTGTCAAACGGTTCCTCTAATCACCCCCTACTATAATCCAGTATAAAGTCGGAGTGCACAACGCTCGTTTGGATATTTAGTGACCCAGCTGCCGTGAGTGAAGTGGGCGAGGCGTTGCTTCACTCAGCTTCACTCGTGATTCGCGAGCGAACGTGTATCTCGGGTGTGAGTGAATCAAGTACGACGTATTCTGGTCGAAGTTATGGCTCATTTCTGAGCTGAATTCACTCATGTTTAAGCGAATTGAAATGAGAGTGTGCGCAATGATGTATTTGTACAAAAACTTACAATAAATGTATTCGCAATAAAGATTACTTTAACCGAATGCATTTCCACCCTTGTTTTGTTTATTGCAGTAGTATTTATGTATGCATTGTATTTTCTTAAATACGCCAGTCAGTTGGCTCGATAAAGAAATGAAACTTCTGTATTAAAGGCGATGGAACAGGCTAAGTTAAGTTGACAGATCCGGGCTCGATTCCCGGCACGGAAACAAGTTTGAAGCAGATATTTGGTTGCTAGTAATAATATCCAGCGCGCAGACAACGAACGTAAGCAGTTTGCTTGGAAGCAAGTCTCGGTGAATCCATTGAACTGAGTGCTGCTACTCTAACAGACGAGCTGGCTTCAGGACACGCGAGCTGTGATGTGAACTCACCCTCGCAGAAGCGCCTTGACCTCCGCGGCTGAGAACAGGACCTGCTTGCCCGTGTGCCTCGTTCCTCTGCAGCTTGATGCGTGGGTCGCAGCTTCTTCATCTCCGACCTCTTCCTCCCAAGCACCCGTCTTAAACAAACAGCACACAAATCGTTGGAATCTAGCGTGACATTGCAGAAACCTCGGCCGCGTGCACGTGCGATCGACACGCAGGAAGAACATCGCTGTGGAACCTACAATTATTTTTTTACACTTTTCAGCATCATCTCCGTCGGGCGTCCTTCAAACCGTACCGAGTTACAGCCCCGTCGGACGGTCGCCGAGATAGAAAACCTCACAGCCAATTCCCGCCGTGCATCGATGCAGAAACGGCTTTAAAGTCTACAATTTAATTCCGATTGAAATTTCCTCAGCACGGTGGTGTTTAGAATGTGTCCTTCACCCCCGTGCCAAGTTTCAGCCCCGTCGGACTCGCGCTCGCCGAGATAGAAAACCTCACAGCCAATTCCCGCCGTGCATCAATACAGAAAACGGCTTAAAAATCTACAATTTAATTCCGATTGAAATTTCCTCAGCACGGTGGTGTTAAGAGGGTGTCCTTCACCCCCGTGCCGAGTTTCAGCCCCGTCGGACCGACAGGAAGCGTGGAAAGCGAGAATCAGCCAGGTTAAGCTAGATTCGTGCCTGGATAGGTGACCATTGCTAGCGCCTAGCAACCCAAATACAGCCTCGACCGTCTCCTTATTTTTACAGCAAAAAGACGTCGACGACGACGACGTCGACGACGCTGAAGACGACGCCGAAGACGACGTCGACGACGCTAAAGACGACGTCGACGACGCTGAAGACGACGCCGAAGACGACGTCGACGACGCTGAAGACGACGCCGAAGACGACGTCGACGACGCTGAAGATGACGTCGACGACGCTGAAGACGACGCTGAAGACGACGCCGAAGACGACGTCGACGACGCTGAAGATGACGCCGAAGACGACGTCGACGACGCCGAAGAAGACGTCGACGACGCTGAAGACGACGTCGACGACGCCGATGACGTCATCATCCCAAATCCAGCCCTGGCCGCCTCCTCCCCTGATGTCACCAACTTTCACCCAAGCACGCTGGCACGTTGAAATTCACTCAGCATGCCCAACTTTTCATCCCCTACACGCCTGTCTTGTCGGATTTTAATTCTGACTCGCGGTCGCCGAGATAGAAAAAGTCATATTAACATAAATCCAGCCACGACCGCCTCCTTCCCTGATGTTATCAACTTTCACCCAAGCAACCCAAGCGAACCCCGTTCTGTACCTGTTGCAGATCACAATATCATAGACAACATTTATAAATCTGACAAATCCACGTTTGTAAGCTGATCCCAGCCACGTTAGCTAAACAAATAAAAATAAACACGAGGAAACGAGCAATATCCACTAGAACTTTGTATGTCGAGTTGTTGGCGTGTGATTGCAGCATAGCGTCACTAGATTCACCGCCGTCTATGTTCATTCATAGTCCTGTTTCTATCTCCATGGAGACCAACAAGTAACAACTTAAATTATAACAAATTTGGCAGTGCATCGCCTCTGAAATGCAAAGGAAACGGGTTCGTTTCCCGGTACCGATACAATTTCCAGGGGGAAGTTTCGCTTAAACGTTCTTACATTATTCATTGAAACGTATTTTTGTCCACTCAGTTCAAATTATGTAGACCGCGGTTCGATCCCATTTGTAGACATTTATTTTCGATTGTACATTTGCTAAAATACGAAATGTTCAATTCCCGCAAAGATAACTCGGTGATAGTTGAATATCATAGTGAATCAGACGCGCCCTGATAACAAGTGCAACTTGTAGACAAGTGTTCTAGTTTTGTTGGCACCGATCGCAACCCTGAATAACATTGATTTGAACGCGGCACGCTGGAATGTTAGTGGTTGCTACGCTCCATGAAGCTGTGCACAGATACAATCGCCAGCTGTTTCACCAGCTGCATTTATTTCTGCTTTGTAAAGCCAACAGAATCGATATAGCTGGCAAATGACGAGCAGCATGATGACGTCCCATCACTTGGAAGCTATTTAACGCTCACTCTTAACTTGTATCAGCACTCGAAAGAAGAAGAGTGTCTTTATGGTATCTCCGTGATCAGCAAATGAATAGGCGATGCGATTAGAATCATAGAACTGCCGACCTGTTGTTTGAAACCGACTTCGCCAGAGAGCGAGCGCATGCGATATCGGCGAAAGTCTGTAACCATTTGTGTCGGGAGCCCCTCAAATGATCGCATTCCCAACAGCTCGTTTTCATAACTGACCGCATTTGCAACTCGTCGCAACTAGATTCCTTGCCGATCGTACTCGCAAGTGATCGCATTCTCAGCTGACAGCTGACAGCTGGCTTGACCAAATTAGTTCACGAAAACACTGGTATTTTTAATCCATCATCAAATACAAGTCGTAAGACGGTGTGGGTCTGGAAACATTGACGACGACGTCATAATTAAGCGCGCCGGGCATGCAAAGTTCTCTGGGGTCAGTGTTTCTTCAACAAAAAAATAGCACAGATCCTGCTGTGTTGTGTCCCTGTCTATGTGTATGTCAGCTGTACAGCTGTGTCCTGTATTATTTTATTCACAATCAATCAATCACAGATAGTGTTATTGAATGTTCTGTTTGTTTGCAGGAGAGAAATCACCAGCGCCTGCTTTTGGCTTGCTAAGCCATTCGAGTAACAAGCCAGCTGGTGCGCAGCGCATAGACAGCATTATAGACTCATGGAAGATTTCTTGTCTTCCCTAAATATCCAGGGTAAAGATTGAATGGATCCAGAATTGCAGGAGAGACAAATGGGAAACTGGGAAATTTGTTAAGTTGTGTGAGGCTAGGAGACCAATAATCCTGTCATCATGTGTTCACTAGGTATGCATTCCTACCTCTCAAATATTTGGCCATTTGGCCATTATTGCTTGAAAATAGTGTGCTGCAAGAAACTCATACACTAAAATTGATAATTACTTTGTCTCAATTATTTGATATGCGTACCGAGAAGTCCGGATGTCAAATCAATTTGTCGACTAAGATTCCGTGTGCAACACCAACTTTTTATGGCATCCATTATCCGTGCAAAGTAGGGAAAAACATTCCCTAAAGATATGTGCGACTTGCCTCGGCATATTTTCAACAGAAAAAAAGGAGGCAAGCAATTGATTAGGAAAGCTTTTGGTTCAAAAAGTGCATGCTTTATGTATGATTGCAAATCGGAGTAAGTAGTTGAAATTACAATAATGATTCATTACCAAACTTTGATTGAAGAATATATTATCTGCATCATCTGCTCATCAGTACAAATATTCCATTCAATGAAAGAAAATGACAAAATTCCAAACCATTATGCATAATTTGTCCATGGTTCTGCCTTATTTTTATACAGTTTTTTCCCTGTGATGTGTGATCTGTTTGATGAAATGTTAATTTTAGCCCTAGCACTTTTTTGTGTTTTTCTCTTTAATCCCAAGAGATGCATTGCTCTAAGTCTAGCTAGGTAGATACATCGATGGAAAATAAATGAGAAATGAAAGTAAATATGAATGTATTTTATGTCATGATAAAGTCATTGAATTTGTTCAATGATCACGTCCGATCTACAACTGCTATTCTTTGATTTCAGAATGAACCGTCCTTAAATTTCCAACTTGCAATTTAACTAAATGGCATCCACTGTTTTTATGTGTACTTAAGTGCAGTGATCACATGCTAAGATACTCTTTTATTATGTCAACTGACAGTTGACATTTGAGATTGAGCATTCTTGTGGCTAGCATAGTTTTTTTTAAGTTGTATCTAGATGGTTGTTGTGGTTTAATTCCTTCCCTCGCCCGTAGGCAAGGCTGACAATTCTGTCACCAGCTCAACAATGCTATATCGGCAGAGTTTGCCATACTACCTAGTACCTAGTATTGTAAAATAGTAAGATATGGTTTTTATTCCTACCAAGCAAACCTACTCTCAGCTGCAATTGTTTGTAGTGACAATTCCCCAAATGAATGGATGCTTTGCTGCTGCATTTCTGTGTAATATTGAATATGGGGCTGATTCCGCTGAGAACATTTAATTTGGAATCTGTTTGCAAAGTTGCAAAGACAGCTGCTGTCATGGACGGAAAGAAAAGTTGTGCAAAAACTATTCGACTTTGTCCCCTTGTCTTCCTGACCAACTATTTGCAGCTAGCTTATCAAATTCCTCCCTTTCTTCTACCTCAACATCCTTCTGCTATCTTTTTCAATTCTACCTTTCTGTTTTAAAACTGTAAACTAAGTCCTCCGGTGTTAAAATTACTTGGTTGCTTTTACTTGGTTGATTTCTAATTTCTAAAGCTTCCCGATTGGAATTGGAACTCGTTACAGGAGACACTCAGAATAAAGGCAGACGATATGACTGTGCGTATCTTTAGGAAAGAACTAGAATCATAGGACACCGTAAATTTAATGGTAGTAAATTATGCTCAACTTAGAAGCTATCCATATTTCATGATGTTAGCATAGAATTTGTTCATGTATGTACCTACTTTTATAATGTTATCTATAATATCAATAGCTTACCATGGTGTAAGCAAAAAATAACAAAACCAACCTTTTGTGTGTACTTCCTGTCGTCTTTACAAAGCAACCTGAAACTACCTACTATGTCTATTTCGTGCTGAACTCATCGCCAAGTGCTGATTTATCTTTTCATTGCTCCTATATGAACCTGTCTGCATTTGCAACTCACCTCACTTACCCCCCTACATTCTAATGGGATCTTGTCTTGACTAGCCTAGTCATCAAACCTATTCCTATCTGCCCTGAAAGCTGGCACTATTTTGTTTCTAACCAATACCTTCCTGATCTTATCTCAATCTGATATCTTAGGTACATAATGCAAAACTGCAGTTTTCTCTCACCTGGGTGTGATTCCGATAAAAACAGCCACTGTTGAGCAGACCGGTGAAATGGACCGCAGCAGGATCGATTCCCTCGCAATGCATGCCAAACATCTAAAAACAAGACACAAGATTAATCTAATTGTTTGATAGCATAAACTAGCTTTCAGTTCTTTTCTTCAGAGGATAGTTCTAGGAGGCAAACAGTGATATTATTTTGGTTCAAGGCAATACCAGGAATTTTAGGCAACCCATAAGCTTTCGGAATAACTCACTCTTTGGGAACTATCTCTTTCCTAAGTTTCGAATCTATCCGTGCCTTTGATTAACATTCTGCTAATTCCTTCTCACAAACTTTGCTGTAGGATCTTTTTCTATCCTAATATAATCATCCGAGTTGATAACATTATCCATTTGCCTGTTGTAATCTGCTGTGTTCATTACCACTACTGTGATGAGTAACTCGCGTTGTTTCAAGGCAGCATTGTTTTACGAACAGGGATACTTACCTGCTGCTAGCTTGCATCTACAAGGGCCAGTTACAAAATCCGTGTACCTTTTCAAAGTAGGTACTACCTAATGTAAATTGAAATGTTGGCGATTCTAATATTCACTGATTATTGAAAGATAATCTATCGATTATCGAGAAAAAAGTTGCCTAGAATTAAATAGATTACCTGACAGAGTCTGTCCCAGCTTGTTCCAGCTAACATTTTGTAAGAGTGTCTGTCTACATGTAACACAGCCTATTGTGAGTCTGACTGGGAGTCTTGAAGCCAGCTCCGATCTAGGAAGGAGTTTTCTCTCACCCAGGTGTCGACGGTGACAGGTGAAATGGACCACCGCAGAAACGATTCCTTCGCAATCCATGCCAAACATCTGAAACATAATACAAAAGTTTAATTGACTTGATCAATAGCCCGACATCTTTCAGTTCAATTCTTCAGTGAATAGCTTAAAAAGTTTTTAGGCTGCAAGACAACTATCTTGAAGGTTGACACGAACAGCTGATTTCAGAAAGTAGGTGCCAATTGTAAGAAACAGAAACCACAGTGTAAAACATCAAATGCTACCAACCTAACCTAAGATTGCGGGTGGCTTGAAACGAGAATTGAAAACAAGCAACTCGATTAAAGATGACAAATTGAAATTGTCAGCTTGACCGATTACAGAAGAAATAGCACCACTGTTCAAAACCTTACACCACCAATATGAGATGAATTATCTCCTGCTAGGCTCCATCCCACTACGCCTGGATTCAAACACGATGCTACCTGCAATTTACCTGTAGATCAAGTGGATTCGATGGAACGATGTCGTCCAGAGTAGGTAGACTAATAAAACAAGCACACGGCGTACAATCGCACTGTCGATCACTTCGGCAATCAAGTAAACTCAAGACACTGGACACAAGAAGACACGGTTGCTCGAGAAACAGAACTGAGCTCACAAAACCAACTTGCTTCTGGCTACACTGTAAAAAATAAACTGTAACGGTTACAAAAAAAAAATTAGGAAACTCTGTTGCCGAAAACTTTTTTAGTGTGGATTACAGGACAGGATTATGTGTAGGTTACAGGTACTTTCTTCTTAAGAACACAACATTTTTGAGTATTCATTACAAAATTTTATTTGTTATCGTAACACAACAATACTTTGTATTTTTTACAAAAGAATTAGTTGGCAGTGAAACAAAACTTAATTTAGCGAGAATTACAAATATTATATTAGTATTGATAACATAACAGTATTTTGTAGAATAACGAGATAATATTAAGTGTAGGTTACAGATACGTTCTTTGTATTAACACAAAACATATCTGGGTAAGCAATACACACGTCTTTTTTGTAATCACAAAGTAACAATACTTTGTGTTTGTTACAAATGACAGATTGTGTATAAAACCAAACATATTTGAGCAAGGATTACAGATAACATATAAGCATGAATAACAAACCAGAATCTTGCTGATTTGAATGATGGCCTATGATTGTATCAAGCTCCTAATATCTTTTTTATGAGGGAAATAGGGGCAAAAATAGATTGTCACCACGAATTGATTGCGAAGAGTAATTTTTAAGACAGAAAAAAGGGTGCATCTAAAGTTATTTTTTAACCCATTTTCATATTTCTTAGAGTAGCATCTAGCCCTGCCGTCCCTGTATGTTCACACGATATTATTTTAAGGTCGAAAACCCGTGTTTCTAAAAAGTTATAAAATCGAAGCAAAGGTGTGGGATAGGCCACGTTGAAATCGAAGAAAGATTTGAAAGTTTGTCGATCGCCTGGACAGAACACTTCCTTACCGCGATGAGCAGTTTGTCGCCGACCAAAAAAATGGTCCACCCTCCTCTTGTGTCTCGACGCAGAAGATGTAAGGCTGGATATTTTGGTTGGTCCTGTCCTCGACTGTATAAGCTGCATCACGACAGTTCCTGGCTGAAAGTATAAATATGGATAAGATTACATGATATTTCGAATTCACTCACACTATCACTGTTGAAGGCATAGATCAGATTCACACATATTATTTTTCTATCTGTGCGTTTTACTTATTTAAAAAAATGCAAATGCAAGTTTAGATTAGATTACTTGTCCATCAGAAAATAAATGGACACGTGGACACCCTATTATTTAACTGGATGCAATGCGGATAAACTGGGATAGAAACAATATAATAGGGGTAAAATAATTCGCTTACCTTCCATTGCATCCGCCAATTCCTCGGTAATTCCGTTGTCCAAGAGGAAATCCATCAAACCGTCGAAATTCAGAGTCTTGATTGAATCTTCCATTTCCAAATCACTTGCAAAACAGTAACCGACCACTCACTTGGACACAATCCGAGACACTGATTCGAAGACAGTTGCACGCTATAACATGCCGAAGCCGAATGCTCAACACACAGCTGCAGGCTGCCACCTGCAGCATGACTAGCGTCTAACTAGAAGGGTTGCGTTGTTTCTAAGTTTTGCGTAGCTTGGGTTGCCTCGCGAGCATTGTTGAGTTCTTTTGCCAAAGGATGCCGCCGGCTTGGTGGCATATTCACAGGGCCGGACTGACTGTTTAATACTACTACTACTAGGATCAGCCATGTACACCGATTAAATCTAAATAGAGGGAGATTATTGATGGATAGTAATTTTTAATCGAAAGTTCTACCCACAATTGACACTAGCATTATAGCACAAGCACAAGCTTAACGCATACGCATAGGAAAGTTAAAACGTAGGGAAACAAATGGGACTGCACACAATAGACGCAAGTCGAACACAGGCGTGCTCAGGCGAATGTGATCAAAACTATGAGAGACCTGAGAGACATCTTCGACTTCGGCTTGCGCTATGTCTGCTTGAGTCAACTGTGGGAATATCAGTAGCCTAGTCTCGCATATTCAAAAGTGAACCAGGAGTTATTTTCGTTAAATCTTTGTACAACTATCTCAACACTGGTACCATTGCAGTCGTCATGAATCCAGCCTGATATTTAGAAATTTTAATCGCCAATTTTCGACATTTGATGAGGCGATTAAGGCCCTTTTGACTCCCGAAGTGCAGTCTACACATTTTACTTGGGCAGGTAAAACTCAAGGCGAACCCTGGGAGCTGGCTAAGTTTTGAAATATATGATACAAAGAGAGAAAAGATGGCTTACACTCGTACCAAACTCCCATGCCGGTAGTTTAATCGTCCATGGTTTAATAACTGTGGTTGCTGCAAACGTTTTTCTCTGGGCTGGTCAATTTTTTTCTGCGTTCTTGAGCCGAACACTGTTTTTGGCTATTTTAAGTTTTCTAGCACCGTTTTATGCTCCCTTTGGACCGAGAAAGGTTAAATCTACTCACTAGACAGGCTTACACTACGTTTCAACTCGGTTTGTCACTCCTTAATGCGTCATTGCGTCGTCAAGCAAAATATCATCCCACTTCAAACCAACTGCTCGGCAAGGGCGAGGTTCGTACGTTGCTGACACACTGGCAATTTCGGTCAGTTTGGTTTCGATTTCTAAACCGATACTGAAGGCACGGAGACACCCAAATAGCTCATAGAAGAAACGTTTTTTATTCCATAACAATCTGGTACAAACCCCATCCCTGTACGTTAAAAAATAACCGAGTAATTATCAAAGTAAGGTAGACAAAACACTTGCCCAATTTAAAACTGTTAGTATTTGCTCTGCTCGATGACGCAAAAGATATATTTGTTACCGTAACTGAATGTTCCTCAGTTCATTTACTAAAATTTTGTATTCTGTAGCATATACATTTTGATTTGTACGCAATTCATGAAATTTACTTGTAAAGTTTACTTATATTCTATTTGTGAAAAATTACAAGTAAAAGATATGTAAGAGTGCAAAAGATATATATGTTACGGTAACTAAAAAATCCTCGGTTCATTTACTAAAAGTTTGAATTCTGTAGCATAAACATTTTGACTTGTATGCAATTCAGTAAATACATTTGTAAAGATTACTAATATTCTATTTGTGAAAAATCAAGTTAAATATTCGTACGAGTGCAAAAGATATATTCGTTACGGTAACTTAACAATGTTTAGTAAGGGCTACTAAAGGGCTTCTTCTGTAGCCTCTACAAAATGGTTTGTGACAAATACAGAAAATATCGTCGTAACCTTTACTAAAAATTCATGTTCTGTAGGGTACACGTAAACTATATTAGTAACTTTACGGACACTCTGTATCGTTACTAAATAAGTTTGTGTATGCATTACATTTATTTTTTACAGTGTAGGCTGGATGGCCATGCATGCTCCCCCCCCCCCCCCCCCCCGAATACTGATAGCCGACCTGAATGGACTCGGCCAAAACCAATTAACTTTCCTCTGCGAGCTGATAACATGGCTAACAAAACCCATTCGTGCATCAATGCAGCATGTAAACATTACATTTTCATGTACCACTGGCAATGCTAAATTTTTCATGCAACAAAAACTACGATTAAACTGAATTATCCAAGTAAATGGTCGCGTTTTTTGGCCATTAATTATGAAATTATGTAAATCAAATTATTGTGAAGAGGATAATGCAAGCAAAGATTCTTATAAGTGCCCGCAAGGTTGCCTGAACCTCATCGAGCCAGCTATTTCCATCGAGTTCTACAAAGGCGTATGGAAAGTGTTCGAGCTGGAAAGGGTTCGACCCAGCTGAAAGAGTCTCCAGCTCGAAGACTTTCCTAACGGCGTCGTTTCAGCTTTGATAAATAAAAAACTCTTTTACTTATGACTTACTTTTATACCTCAAACTTCTATTTATTTTTATTTATTTTTGCTGCAGCTATAGACTGTTATGCTCACTCATTCATTTTAGGCGTTAACAAAAGAGGGTAGTGGGCCCACGAAGGCATTATCATCACATTATATTATTACAGCACTGCAAAAACTTACTTTCTGCTTCCACGTAACTTTATCTGTTTTCTTGTTTTCAATCATAGCCGCATACTTTTTGCATAACTGAACTAACCGCGCTTCGTCGTCATTTGTGAAATTAGCAGATCGCGATTTCTTCACTCCCGCCATGTTTAAATCGTGTTTGAAATTGAATTTCAATACCAACATATGAAAAAAATATCTTCTCTTTTCTGTAACTCCAGGTTGCTTAACTCTCAGATTGTTTTTGATTGTAAAACACATTTTCACCTTACTAGGAGTTAAGTTTTATGTCCGAGTTGACCAACTCCAAGTTAGTAAATAATATTGTAAAACCGGCCCTAAATCTTGGCAGGTCTGGCACGACCAAGGAAGGCGAGACCTATGACCTTCAGATAAACCACAGATTGGCATTGCTAATTTCATGTGCCTTCATTCGTGTAGAATTGATTCTAATTGTCATGATGATTATTTTATTGACATACAAATGTATTTATTAAGACGAGCACAGGTTTAAATAATATTTATTTAAAATACCATTCTACCAACAACGTGGGCCTCCTATTGTTTTTTTTTTTATTTTTATTTTTATTATTACTATTATTTACTATTATTATTCTCATTACCATGTTAAATATTATCAAGAGGATGCTACCACTTCAATTAAACCACTACAATTAAGGACCCTACCACAGAATAGGGCTAACTATTAGCATTTATCGGTACTCCTCTACCCTTACTTCGAGTTTAAACTACTATTATTATTATTATCATATTTTATATAATTTATTTATCAAGTAATATCATATAAATTTATCATAGGCCCATACAATTACAATGTATTTGTCAGCAGCCAAATAAATAAATAAATAAATGAATAGGTAATATGCTTAATATTTACATTGATTGATTTATGGCAAAATGTACTGCTGTTAAAAAGTTCTAGGTGGATATATGAGAAATTGTAGAGTACATTATTTTTTATTTATCTGTATATTTCTCAAGAGCTTTTCTAGTAACGCCACGGTAATATCAAGAAATAAAATTCAGAACATTAGAATGTCATCATCGATGATTATGTCGCGCCGAGGTTGGCAAAACTGCATGTATAGAAAAAAAATCGAGAGTTTGTTAGGCGTTTTGCGGGGTTTGGAATTGGGCATTATTGAAAATGTAATCGAGAAAATGGAATGGAATGGTTCTTATAACGCGTGTTTAAAGCAGTTAGTTTGTAAGCAAGCTACGTAGTAACTGTGTTTCTATCGAGAAGGTAAGAACTTGCACGAATCAAGGCATTTTCATAGAAACCTACCTACTCTAACCAACAAATCTTTCCAAGGACTCTAGTTTTATATCATTGGATTTGGAGCTCTTATGTTCTGACATGACATCCTATCCACAATATATCGCAATAATTAGCGTTCAGGTTGAGATGAAAAGCTCGATTCTCTTGGTTGCAGCAGCATTGCCGTTGTTGTGAGCGAAAGCATTGGTATTGGTATTGGTATTGTTTATTTTTGTTCGTGACAGGTACACAGGGCATGTATGAACAACGTCAGTGTGGCTAATTGTTGTGTCCTTGCAGGAGGGAACGACTCAGACAGCCATGTGGAAGAAAGACAAGAAAGAGAACCTGGAGGAGGCGGCGCACGCGTTTGAAGAGTATGTTTTGGTGAAGAGTACGTTGGTTTTGTTGGCTTGTTGCAGGTGGTTGTCCCCAACGACCGCCACCTGTTGATGACAATCCACCGCCTGGTGGAGTTTGTCATCCGCGGCGGGCCGATGTTCGAAGCGATGATCATGAACCGCGAGATGAACAACCCGATGTTCAAGTTCCTCTTCGAGAACCAGTCCCCAGTGCACGTGTACTATCGCTGGAAGCTGTTCTCCCTGCTGCAAGGTAAGGCAACCTAGCAACCTAGCAACCTAGAAACGTAGCAAGTAGCAACGTAGAAAACGCTGTGCTGTGATTGGTGTGTTGCAGCGAGTTGCATCCAACGCTGTGCTGTGATTGGTGGGTTTCAGGGGACACGCCCTACAGCTGGCGCACGGAGGAGTTCCGCATGTTCCGAGGGGGAAGCGTGTGGTGCCCACCCCCCATGGAGCTGTTCACGCGCGGGATGCCCGACTCGCTGTTCCAAGACGACGAGGAAACCGCCGCCGCCAAGAAGGGCTCGCTTTCGCCTGGCCAATGGGATCGCTTGCTTCACATCCTCAGACACCTGACTCCCGAGGGCGTTAAGGTACCTGCTGTTTGTAAACAAACCAGACACCTAAGCTCTCATGACAACAGCAACAACAACAACGTTAGGAATTTGTTTTCCAATCAGCTATTCTACTCGGTTATTGATTATAAAGCTACCATACTTAAACTTTTACTGGCGTTTCGCAAAAAGCTACGCTGCCTGCTTTTTCCAATTTATAAATAAGATGGTGTTGTGGATGTTGACACGGTTGCCAGGGTAACGTTGAGGATGTTGAACGGTTGCCGGGGTAACGTTGCAGATAGCGGAGGCGATGGTGTTCTGCATCGAACAAAGCGACGCGGCGGAGGAGATCTGCGGCGCGCTGGGAGACTCGCTGTGCGGCGCGAGGACGGACCTGCGCCCGGCTCTACCTGGCCAGCGACATCCGGCACAACTGCGGGGCGCGCGTCACCAACGCCAGCTTCTACCGTCGCGGGCTGGAGCGCCGGCTTCGCCGCCCTCGGATCACGACTCGGTGCCGAGGCGTTCAAGGTGAGACCGTCGACGCCGCGCCTGTTGCTGTTCGGCCCACCGCTCTCCGTTGTCGGTGTCATCAAGTGATTGAATTTGGTTAAGTTTGCTGCCACCAGCTTATGTACGAAGCCCTGATTGGCAGGATTCCCGTTAAGTGGCATAAACAATACTGAATTTACATGGGAACACCGGTTCTTGTGAGATCACCCATGTTAAGCAACATCGCGCCGAGTTAGGTGTTGGATGGGTGACCATCATGCACACGGTCAGTTCTGTTCGGAAGAGAGGTCGGAGGGTTTGAAGTTTGAAGTCAGTGCGACCATGCTAAACTGCAGACACCTGCTCGCAGATCTGTTCTCGTCAGAGCCTGGCAACCTTTCAAACTAGCAACATCTCCTTATCACTAGCCTCTATATCTTGCCTTTATCTAGCACTGTCTTTGTAAGAATCAACGAATAAAACCCATATATCTAAGTCAACTTTTATGTACGGTTGATATCCTGACCCTCGGCATCCCGTTTGATAGCAAACTGTTAGTGTGGACAACTGATTGTGTGCATGATGGTCAACCATCCAACAGATAACTCAACACGATGTTGCTTAACTTCGGTGAGCCCACGAGAACCGATGTTTCCAACGTTGCCAAACCGCTGATGGTCTCCAGCCAAGCTTGGCGACTGGAGCGTGGACGAACACAACGGAAGCTACCTGTCGGTGCTGGCGCTGCTTCCTGCGCAGACGCCCGAACTCGAGCGCAAGGTGTGCGAACTGCACAAGCTTCACCGCGGGCAGACGCCGGCCGACGCAGAGTTCAACTACCTGGACCACGCGAAGCGGCTTGACATGTACGGCGTCGACTTGCACAGGTCGGTCTCTCCGTTTCATTGCCCGGGTTTTAACGATGTGTTGTTTTCACGACTGGCACCGTGGCGCTGGTCTATGATGAGGGTGATGATGAACCTACCCTATGGCTAGAAGGGAGGAGGGGAAACCCGGTGATTCATTGATTGATTGCTGGTGTTTAACGACGCACTGTTTTGACAGCTGGCACCGTGGCGCTGGTCTATAATGAAAGGGTGATGATGAACCTAACCTATGGCTAGAAGGGAGGAGGGGAAACCCGGTGATTCATTGATTGATTGCCGGTGTTTAACGACGCACTGTTTTGACAGCTGGCCCTGTGGCGCTGGTCTGTAATGAAAGGGTGATGATGAACCTAACCTATGGCTAGAAGGGAGGAGGGGAAACCCGGTGCCGGCACGTAGCCTACTCCTGTTGAAAAGCACCGAGGGGACCACCGGCTTTACGTCCCTTTTGAAGGACGGTGCAACTCGAACGACGGGATTTCTCCGCTAATCCGTGCTGTCGAGAGGTTGATTAGCAAGGCGAGTGAAGTTGTCGTACTAACTTCAAACCCTCCGACCTCTCTCCCGAACAGAACTGATGGTGTGCATGATGGTCACCCGTCAAACAGCGCGATGTTGCTTAACTTTGGTGATCTCACGAGAACCGGTGTTTCCAACGTTGCTGGTGATTGACTGTTTTTCCGTCGTCTTCCAGGGCTTGGGACAACGGCGGGAAGGAAATCCAGCTGGGCGTGGCGTCGGTCGGGCTGGTGATCATCAAGAACGCCGTGCGAATCAACACGTTCTCCTGGTCCAAGGTTGTCAAGATCTCGTTCAAACGCAAGCAGTTCTTCATCCAGCTGCGTCATGAGCTGGTGAGTTGCTTCCAAGTTTGCGGTGGCGGGAGCCAGTGGACGCGCAGCCCGAAGCACTGCAGCCCGCCCCCATCTCCCGGCGCCACCAGCACTAGTAGCGTGCTGGTTGTTGCATTCCCCTGCATCCATCAATCATCTGCAACCGAGAACTGATCTGAACTTTGTTCGAACTAGGGTTTGCTTACAGACAATGTAAATGACAATTGATGCTCGTAATGCGCCTAACGACAGCGTACACGTCTCCACCGTTGAACAGCGTTTGAATCTTGTTATCTTCTACTTGCAGGCCACACGACGGTGGACGTCTTGGAGGAACTCCTGGAGGACAGAGTGAAAGACACTCCTGCGGTCCTCCACAACACAACTGTTCTCCACGGCCAGGAGGTGCGGCTGCCAAACGTTGGAAGCGAATGGCATTG